>JAJPUD010003221.1:30092-262721 GCA_023553655.1 Myrmecobius fasciatus
AAAAGATAACAATTCACTGAAAAACAAAATTGGTGAATTGGAAAAAGACAACAATTCATTGAAAAATAAAATTGGCAAAATGGAAAAAGAATGCAATGAACCAAAAAATTCAGTTGGCCAGTTACAAAAGGAGCTAAAAAAGGTAACTGAAGGAAATAATACTTTAAAAATTAAAATTGAACAAATAGAAGTCAATGACTCAATAAGGCTTCAAGAATCAGTTTAACAAAAAGAAAAAAAAGAAAAAAATAGAAGAAAATATGAAATATCTCCTAGGAAAAACAACTGGCTTGGAAAACAGATCTAGGAGAGACAATCTAAAGATTATTGGACTCCCTAAAAGCCACGATGAAAAAAAGAACCTAGATGCTATCTTCCAGGAAATCATGAAAGAAAACTGCCTGATGTTTTAGAATCAGAAGGCAAAATCCCCATCAAAAGAATTCACTGATCATCTCCTGAAAGAGACCCCAAAATTAAAACCCCAAGGAATATTGTGGCCAAATTTCAGGACTACCACACCAAGGGAAAGATATCGCTAGCAGCTAGAAAGAAACAATTCAAATACCGAGGAACTGTAATTAGAATCACACAAGATCTGTCAGCTTCCACATTAAAGAATTGAAGGACCTGGAATCAGATATTACAAAAGGCAAAGGAACTTGGATTACAGCCAAGAATAAGTTATCCAGCTAGAATGAGCATTACCTTCTAGGGAAGAAGATGGTCATTTAATGACATAGATGAATTTCACCTATTTCTAATGAAAAGACCAGATCTGAACAAAAAATTTGACCTCCAAACACAGAACACAAGAGAAACATAAAAAGGTAAAAAAGAAAGAACTCTTGAGAACTATTATTTCTACTATGGGTATACTTAAAGAATGGGAATATAATCTGATATTACTTTGATAACATGAAAAAGAAACTAGAGGTGGAAAGGCTATCATACTGGGAAAAAGATGGAAAAGGTGGTAAAATAAGGTTAAAAAAATGAGGTAAAAATAAGGTAAAATCTCATGAAGAGGCATAGAAAATCTAATATAATTGAGGGAAAGAAGGGAGGGAGATGAGCATTGTGTAAATTTTACTCTCATTAGATTGGGCTCTAAAAGAGTATACCAGACACATTTGGTTTCACAGAGAAACTTGTTCTTCCTTATAGGGAAATGGGAGGGAAAGGAGGAAAAGAAAGGGACAGATTAATAGAAGGCAAAATAAAAAAAATTAGGAGAAAGGAGTAAAAATGGGGGAGGGGCTCTAAAGGGGAGAGGACTGTTTGGGGGAGGTGATCATCAAAAGCAAAATACTGGGGAGTGTGGAAGGGAGAAAGGGGAAAGGAAAGAGAAAAACACAACTTGGGTAAATACGATGGCAGGAAATACAGAATTAGTTATTTGAATGGTGAATGTGAATGGGATGAACTCTCCCATAAAACGAAAGCGGATAGCAGACTGGATTAAAAGCCAGAATCCTACAATATGTTGTTTACAAGAAACACATCTAAAACATAGGGATACATACAGAGTGAAGGTAAAGGGCTGGAGAGGAATCTTTTATGCTTCAGGTGAACAAAAAAAGCAGGGGTAGCAATCCTTATCTCAGATCAAGTAAAAGCAAAAATACAACTAATTAAAAGAGATAAGGAAGGAAAATATATTTTACTAAAGGATACCATAGATAATGAAACGGTCTCAATACTAAACATATATGCACCAAGTGGTATAGCATCCAAATTCCTAGAGGAGAAATTAAGAGAGATGCAAGAAGAAATTGACAGCAAACTATACTAGTGGGGGATCTCAACCTTGCTCTCTCAGAATTAGATAAATCAAACCACAAAATAAATAAGAAAGAAGTTAGGGAGGTAAACAAAATGTTAGAAAAGTTAGGTATGATAGATCTTTGGAGGAAATTGAATGGTGATAAAAGGAAGTGTACTTTTTTCTCAGGGGTTCATGGAACTTATAAAAAATTGACCATGTCTTACGGCATAAAAACCTCAAAATCAAATGCAGAAAAGCAGAAATAGTAAATAGTAGAAAAAGATCATGATGCAATAAAACTCACATGTAATATCATGATGCAATAAAACTCACATTTAATATAAGGCCAGGAGAAAATAGATCAAAAGTTAATTGGAAATTAAATAATCTAATTTTAAAGAATGAATGGGTAAAAGAGCAAATCATAGACACAATCAATAATTAGAGTAATAATTAGGAGTTACTTTGCCCAACTTTATGCCAATAAATTTGATAATCTAAATGAAATGGAGGAATATCTACAAAATATAGATTGCCCAGCTTAAAAGAAGAGGAAATAAACTATTTAAATAGCCCCATTTTAGAAAAAGAAATAGAACAAGCTATTCATCAACTCCCTAAGAAAAAATCTCCAGGGCCAGATGGATTTACATGTGAATTCTACCAAACATTCAAAGAACAAGTAATTCCAATACTACTGAGAAAGAAAACTATAGACCAATTTCCCTAATGAATATTGATGTAAAAATTTTAAATAAGATATTAGCAATGAGATTACAGAAAGTCATCCCCAGGATAATGCACTATGTCCAAGTAGGATTTACACCAGGAATGCAAGGCTGGTTCAATATTAGGAAAACTATCAGCATAATCAAATATATTAATAACCAAGCTAACAAAAACCATATGATTATTTCAATAGATGCAGAAAAAGCTTTTGAAAAAATCCAACACCCATTCCTATTAGAAACTCTAGAGAGTATAGGAATAAATGGGCTTTTCCTTAAAATGATTAGTAGTATCTACTTAAAACCATCAGCAAGCATCACATGTAATAGAGACAAACTAAAACCATTCCCAATAAAATCAGGAGTGAAACAAGGCTGCCCACTGTCACCATTACTATTTAATATTGTATTAGAAATGTTACCTTTGGCAGTAAGAGAAGAAAAGGAGATTCAAGGAATTAGAGTGGGTAATGAGGAAACCAAATTATCACTCTTTGCATATGACATGATGGTATACTTAAAGAACCCTAGAGACTCAACTAAAAAATTACTAGAAACAATTCACAACTTTAGCCAAGTGGCAGGATTCAAAATTAATACACATAAATCATCAGCATTTTTATATATTACCAACAAAGTTCATCAGCAAGAGATACAAAAAGAAATTCCATTCCAAATAACAGATGATAGGATAAAATATTTGGTAATCCATCTGCCAAGGAAAAGTCAGGAACTATACGAAATAAACTACAAAACAATTTCCACACAAATAAAGTCAGACCTAGTCAACTGGAAAAACATCAAGGGCTCATGGGTAGGTAGAGCGAATATAATAAAAATGACAATACTATCCAAACTGATTTACTTTTTTAGTGCCATACCAATCAAACTCCCAAGAAATTATTTTACAGATCTAGAAAAAATAGTAGCAAAGTTCATTTGGAAGAACAAAATGTGAAGAATTTCAAGGCAAATAATGGAAAAAAAAAAAGGCCAATGAAGGTGGCCTTGCTGTACCACATCTAAAACTATATTATAAATCAGTAGTCATCAAAACCATTTGGTACTGGCTAAGAAATAGAGTAGTCGATCAGTGGCATAGGATAGGATCACAGGACAAACTAGGTAATAACCATAGCAATTTAGTGTTTGATAAACCCAAAGACCCCAGATTTTGGGATAAGTACTCACCATTCAACAAAAATTGCTGGGAAATTTGGAAACTAGTGTAGAAGAAATTAGGGCTTGATCCACACCTAACACCACATACAAAGATAAGATCTAAATGTGTGCATGATTTGGATATAAAGAGTGATATTATAAGTAAATCAGAGGAATGTAGTGTAGTTTACCTCTCAGACCTGTGGAGATGGAATAAATTTATGTCCAAAGAAGAACTGGAACTCTTAACTGAACACCAGATAGATAATTTTGACTATATTAAGTTAAAAAGTTTTTGTACAAACAAAACCAATGCAATCAAGGTTAGGAGGGAAGAAACAAATTGGGAAATCATCTTTACATTTAAAGGTTCTGATAAAGGCCTCATTTCTAAAATATTTAGAGAATTGTCTCATATTTATAAGAATTCAAGCCATTCTCCAATCGATAAATGGTCAAAGGATATGAACAGACAATTTTCAGATGATGTAATTAAAACTACTTATAGTCATATGAAAAGGTGCTCCAAATCACTATTGATCAGAGAAATGCAAATTAAGACAACTCTGAGGTACCACTACACACCTGCCAGATTGGCTAAGGTGACAGGAAAAGATAATGATGAATGTTGGCGGGGATGTGGGAAAAGTGGGACACTGATACATTGTTGGTGGAACTGTGAACAGATCCAACCATTCTGGAGAGCAATTTGGAACTATGCTCAAAAAGTTATCAAACTGTACATACCCTTTGACCCAGCAGTATTTCTATTGGGCTTATATCCCAAAGAGATCTTAAAGGAAGGAAAGGGCCCCACCTGTGCAAGAATGTTTGTGGCAGCCCTTTTTTGTAGTGGCTAGAAACTGGAAACTGAATAGATGCCCATCAATTGGAGAATGGCTGAACAAATTATGGTATGTGCATGTTATGTACTATTATTGTTCTATAAGAAATGACCAGCAGGATGATTTCAGAGAGGCTTGGAGAGACTTGCATGAATTGATGCTGAGTGAAATGAGCAGAACCAGATCATTATACATGGCAACAACAATACTATATGATGATCATTTCTGATGGACATGGCTCTCTTCAACAATGAAATGTTTCAAACCAGTTCCAATTGTTCAGTGATGAAAAAAGCCATATACACCCAGAGAGAAGGACATGAAATGTGGACCACAACATAACATTTTCATGCTCTCTATTGATGTTTGCTTGCATTGTGTTTCCTTTCTCAGATTTTTTTTCTTGTAGATAGATTTTTCATGCACAACAATGATATAAGTGTAGAAATATGTATACATATATTCCATTTGTCAAGTATTTTAACATAATTAACATGTAGTGGATTTCCTGCCATCTAGGGGAGGGGAGGGGGAAAAAATTTGTAACAGGAAGCTTTGTAAGGGTTAATGTTGAAGAATTACCCATACATATGTTTTGCAAATAAAAAGTTTTAATAATAAAAAAAAATAAAGAAAATCTATTCTTACAAACTGTTTTCCTCCCTTAAATGTAAGGGTGAGCTATTAAAAAATTTTTACTTAACAAAGCACTTATTTTAAACAAAGTAACCTTTGTTTATACACCTAGATTATACAATGGAAATTAATCAAGTACATAATAAGGATTATTTTGGAAAAACAAAGACATGTATTAGAGCTAGATCTTTAGCACTCCTTCATTCCCAAATTCTATTTCTGACCACAAGTTCATTTTGAATAGGTGCTAATCTCACTAAAGCATTATTTCAATGCCTGCTCCTGAGGTCTTGAAAATTATTTTTTAAAATTCCAGATGGTTCTTCTAAGTTAGATTGCACATCTCATTTTCTAAGTCTTAGTCTAGCAAGTTTTCGACAAATTCATCACCATAAAGTTAATTATTAATTTTTCAACTTGTTAAACCATCTAAAGTAAGGATGTGTTTTGGTCTGCAAATGAAAGGGTTAGATGAATTACTAAGGTCACTATAGTACTAGATTTAAATGTTAAAAGCTGTATTAGAGGAAAACCTAGGCATACAACATAAAATATCATCTACATACTAAAGCACTGACTTCATTTAACCAGTAAAAATGCAGCTGAATCCTAGAACATGAAGTTAAAAGGCATCAGTTATTCACTCAAAATTCTCTATTGTTAAATCAGAAATTAAAAGTACTGTTCTGCCCTTAATCAACAATGATTACTTCTTTGGAAAAAAAAAAAAAGATTATGTACAAGCATTTCTTTCCTTCCTCCACCCTATCAAAACACTAATGTTTCTATTTCTTCCAGATAACTTAAGGATGTGATGACATTCTTTTAGGAATAAATTCAACAATGAATTTATTTCAGAAGATGAATTCTGGATCTGATGATTAGGACATATCACTGTGACTATTTGATCAGAGAATGCTTGTGTCAGCAAATCCAATTAATCTTCTGACATAATCTAGGGTGAAACCATTATGGCACAAGTTTTTGATTACTAAAAGTCCAGAGAGAAAAAAGATGAGAATTTTGTCAGGTGAATGAATAAGATCCAATGAGGTTTCAATATAAAGTCTTAAGTGTTTTAAACTGTGCAATTATTTATCTATAGTACTTTAGTCATATACAAATGATGGAAGGAGGGGAATATGATGCTATCTTCAGCAAATTATAAATTCCATACAATTATATATAAATATACACACCAAATTTTTCCAAACTGCTATTTTGTTTCCTTTGTCCCTGTAATATTAGACTTCCTACTCAATTAAGTCTCCATCTCTAAATTAGACAGCCAGTATAAAGAAGAAACATGGATAATAAATCAAAAAAGAGCAACATGAAATAGACATCAGTGTCTATAGCCAATAGTTTGTGGTAAGGGAAATCAAAAAAACTATATCTGACATTGTTATTTTTAAAACTCAAAAATATATTTATATGATAACTATCTCTCATAATATAAATTATTCTAATGAATATTAAATAAAGCCTTATTGGGAAACTGAGAAACAAATTATTGTTTATAGAAATGGTCATTTATGCCATAAATAACAAAAGCAAAAGACTCTGAGGATAGCAATGGAGTTTATGGAATCATACACTTTGAGCTACAAGGATCTCTGAAGACAACCTATTAAAACTTCCTTAATTTTATAAATGAAGAAACAGAGGCCTAGGGAGATCTTGCCCCAAATTATGCAGGTAGTAAGCAAAGGTCAATCATACCACAATGTAGAAATATGTCTTTTAATGAGGAAAATGTATTATAAACTATAAAACATTTGAGAATGATGAGGTAGTGGTTAGAGTAGTGGCCCTGGAGTCACAAGGACCTGAGTTCAAATCCAGTCTTAGACATACAACACTTCCTAGCTATGTGACCCTGGACAAAGTTTTATTTATTTTCATTGACATGTAAAATAAAGATGGTAATACTACCAAAAATTAAGAATATCTAGAAAGCCCAAGCAATATCAATAGATGCAAACAAAATAATAGAAAATGGGACATTTTCATTTCAAAGTAAAATTAAAATTTCTTTTCATCAATTGATACACTGCTCTGTCAAACATAAACTATAATAGTGGATACAATACAGAGATAGATTAGTAATCAATTCCTCATAATGAAAGGCTTATCTGATGAAAATGAATGAATCACATATGAATCTATAACTGAAAAATATTTTATATCTGCTTTTCAATCTAGATAGTATAAAAATTCAGATTTATTAATAAAAATACTGATTATTAAATATTTATTTAAACATTTTATCTACAATACTCTATGATCCTTATATCTTGTTTTACAGTTATTTGGACAAATATATCTCCTCTTAAAAGTGTAGTGATATTGCTTTTTAAAATTCTCTCATAGTATATTATTTATATATAATACTCAATAAATATATTAAATGAACGATAAAAATAATCATATTTCTTAGAAAAAATGCTGATACTGTTGATCATTATCTTTCATGTGTATTTTTTTCCATTTTCCTCGTTAGATTACAAATACAAGGACCATATCTACCATTTTCTTTCCAACTCTCTACCCAAAATGCTCTTCATAAAGCCAAAAATCTTGTCATTTTATCATAATTTTCATAATAGAAAAAGTGTATTTTTAATTCACTAAGTAATTATAAAAATGTGATTAGAACCTATATCTCATCTGATTTTGACATTGAATAATTTCACAAATTTCAGTTCAATCACTAAATATCTTTTTGTGTAAAAATAAAAATCACTTTTTAATCAATGTAAATAGGGCTTATTTTAAAAAGATAACAATGTACAAGTTAGAAACTCTTGTTTCAAATTTAAACCTTTCCTGAATGAATAAAGTGAACTGTGAAAGCTGTTTCACAAGATAGAGATAGTGATCTAAAGACTGAGTAAAGGTAGGCTGGCACTATGGGGAGGTTTCTTTCTCCAGAGATCATGTGGTTTACAAGGAGTGGGACCATACTGACCTTTTCTTTGTGAGACTAAGTTGGGACCACCTAGGCACTAAAACTCCCATATAAAGTAATTTAGTAATCCTAAAGATGTCATTGGGTTGGAAGTTTTTCCTCATTTATGACTTAAAATGTGAAGTCACTTGTCCTGACTAATCAGGGCAAAGGTCCAGTCTATTCTGGTCTGTTAACTGGACCCTTCCCCTCCTTGCCTAACTGCTTGTGGGAAGGAAGAAGCCCTTTCTCATGAAATCATAATAAAATTCCTTTCTGCTTTTGCCTTGAGAAACCGCCTTGATTTATTTGAGCAGGTAGTCTTTGTCCCACACAATTTATGGGGGCTCATCCAGGATCACGTGACTTGGTGAATGGGTAGGGTCTTAAGCATTAGCGGGATGGTTCCCTGTCTTGCTTTAGGCAGCCTGCCAACTTCTGAGACCTTACCTGCTTCCAAGGTCAAGTGACCAGAAGAGGAGAGACTCAAGACAAAATGAAATACAGTAAATCTGAGGCAAATCCCAAGTGGTTGGGATGGGATGACAGTTAGTCAGGCAACTTTCATGCAAAGAGTGAGTGACCTATAAGACCCTTGAGTTGAGGATTACAGACTTTAGAAAGGTACTCTGGACAGAATAGGCCTTTTGGGGTGACTGGAGGGTGTGACTCCAGCTAAATTGGATGTGGAAGACTGAAAATTCTGGTCAAATATTCAAAATGAGAGAGCTCAGCCAAAGCCTTCCTCCTAGGAAAAGATAGTCCCTTGGGAAGATAGAAGGGCAAAAAAAAGTAAAACAATTAAAATACTGTTGCTCTGTATGTGGAGGACAAACCCAGGACTAACTGAATATGTCCAACTTAAATCTGTCTATAAAACAGTCTGATTTCTGTGTATGTGTGTGCTTTGCATTCTGTGTTCTGTATTAAAAATTAGCAAGCTGAGTGAGAGTTAAGGAGTCAGCCTCTGTAGCCAGTTTGGAAAAGATCGGGCTGAAGTGTAAAGAGTAGTAAAGTTTAAGTATGCATGAATGAGAAGAGCATAGACTGAAAGGGATTAGAGAGTTTAAGAACTTTTAGGAAAATGGAAAAGCAGTGTGCTACCACCTTAAAAAAAACTAATGAAATGAAAAATGACATTTCTGTGGACCCAGAACTAGCCAATTTGAGTCTGCAGAAATAGTGAAATTACAGAACTGTTAAAAACATTTTAGTAGATTCTGGGGTTTTAGAGTATAAGTTTTAAGTTGCAAGCTACAATCAGCTAAATTGAGTTGGCCTACTGTGTTGTTAAAACACAAACATTAAAAGCCTTCTGAGGGAAGCTGCTAAAGGAAAAAACAAAACAAAATTGATCTTTCTTGGTTTTTCCAAACTTTTGAGATTTGTGGAAGCTATCTTGGCTAGGTAGGTATCCCTGGCTGACCTTAATTCTTCTGGGGTTTGCATGGTGCTCCAACATCTTTGACATGGGCTCCATCCCTAGAATTTTTGGCAAAGAGAATAAGACAGCCACCGGGCCACAGACCTATAGCCAGACACCGGGGTCCAAATTTCTCCAACTCTCTTCCCCTAGGGTCTCAGAGTTTGTCAATTTCTTAAAGACCTGTAGCTGGACTTGAAAAGGCAGTTTTCTGCTACCTTCAGTTTTGGGATTGTGTGTGTTTACATTGGAATTCGGATTCTGAAATTGTAGGGGATAATTACTATTAACTCATGTGCACTAAAATTGTGAACTTGTTTATTCTGGTATAAGAATTTAGAAATATGTGCATTGATATTGAAGTATTGCTACTAGAAATTTACATCTGATTTGATTTTAAATTAGAAATTTTGGATCTGGTCACTTACCTAAAAAGGTCACATGTTTGTATCTCCTAACTAGATGAATATATTTAAGCTACTATGTTGCTTGCTAAATTGTATGAGCTGTGCTTTAACATTTTGCCAGCCCAGCTGGATATGCGGCATAAATTTTGTGAAATCTGATCCAAAGCTATTTAGAATATTAATCTTAAGATATGATTTGCTTTCTCCCTTTAACAAAGAAGTAAAAGCAAGAAAATATGGTGTAAGGGATTTGTGTAAATGCAGAACAGATTGTATCTGAAAGGTGTGTACTATATGTTTAAAGATAAATAGGAAGGTAGTGAGGAGGTGTCCCCCCATAGGAAGGGAGCCTGGTTTATAGTAGTCCTGATTTAGTAAGGGGTTGGTGGATGGATTCCCCTCAACACTATGGGATGAGAGAATCCCAAGGGAAAGGATCAGATACACCAACAGTATAGATGAGCTGTCTAAAAACAGGAAGAACTACCTCATGAATTAAGTTAAGGATAGGCTAGGTGGACCATCATTTTCAGGAGTGCTAGAAAAGGGATTTTTCAGGGATTAAGTGGACTGATTAGTTGATTTATATACTCTCTTTCAATTCTGAGTCTATGACTGGCTAGAAGGGAAAGAAAGGGCTTAGCACTGTTCTGTGCAACCATTAAATCATTCAAGGTGGTAAAAAAGAATAAGACGAAAAATGAGCTATGGTTATATGTTCAAAACAAAACCTTACGTCTTTAAAATGATATTATTATTATTATGTATAATTCTATTTAATGATGATAGAATGTAAGATATAATAGCCTCAAAACATGGAGGATTTCGGAGTTTTTTCTTCCCTTTTCATTGTGATACAAACTTTCTATTCCTTGTTATGATTAACACCAACACCTGGAGTTATTGATTTAGGAAAAGTTGGTGGTCTCAACCCACAGCTAAGGCACTACAGCTAGGTTGGAAATTCATCAATTACATGACTCACCATAGTAACAAGGGTGCTTGAATTAAATACCATAATCCAGTTCCAGCCCATACAGTAAACACAAGGGGGTGTGGAAGTAGAATAATAAAAGATACCATAGTAACTGATGAATAAGTATGAAATTTGCAAAATGTACTGGGGGAGGGCAGAAGGAGAGGGGAGTTGCAGTCCTGAGATTTAAAAACACTTGTTTTTTAATTATAAGAGGAAAAAAAAAACCTAGGGTAAAAATGTGCCTAGGAGAACAAAGATACTGTTATTGTCTAAAATGATGTTCTTTCCTGACAGTTATCTTTGTTTATAGAATTAACACTTTTTTCTCATTTTAAAAAATTCTTAGGAACATCATAGTATTATATCTTAAGGTAAGGCTCACATACATTTATATACATTTCTTGGGAATTATACATTAATAGGAATAAAGCAAAATAATACAGGCATCCAAAATACATACTCTACTATGACAAAGATGAATATGGGAAAGAAATTGCATTTGACAATGGCATAATATGTTCCTCAAGAATATAGCTTTGGAAATTTGAATCTATCTTTCAAGTTTGCTTCTTTCAGCAGACATTTCCTTCTATTATCTTATAAGTGTTTATTTATCATCTGAGGGAGGTGGAGAAACATGAAACCACTAAGACAATGGAGTTCTGAGAAAAATTCCATAAATATAAAAGGAAGACCATGAAACTTTACAGTTCTTACTAGAGATTCATTCACACTCTATATTGTTGCCTTTTTTAAAATCAAGAGCATCCCTCCATTATTATGAAAAAAGTTAATACACTATGATGCTTTGCTAGTAATTATTAACACAGTGCCATTCTGCCAAAACTTATTACTTATTTACACTTATTTCCTATAAATACTTGCAGAATATTAACATGAATAGAGTGATTTTCTTTCTCCTGGCTAAATGTAAATTCCTCTAGGGAACTTGTCTTTTTCTAAGTTAATTTTATTTCATATTTGCCACTCCTAGTGCCTATTTTATCTCTTGTATTTGTCCATATCCTATTCCCCTAAATAAACCTGCCAAAAAGAATGTCTTGTGAATTTGTTATATATTTATTTCAAACTAAGTATCACTACCCCAACATCATTATGTTACCATACCCCAAACAACCATAAGATGATTAAAAGTTAATCTTTTTATTAACTTCTAATTAAGCAGTTCTTCATTATAGCTCAATCATGTGTTTAGTAATAGCTTACCCATATTTTCTTCACAGCAACAAAGTAGTGGTAATGTTTTATAGATGAGAAGATGAGGTTCAGAAATTAAGTCTTTCTCAGGGTTACAAGATTTAAGTGGAATAGAAAAAACTAGAGTGGGAGGGGAGGATTTGTGCCTCTGGGTGGATAAAGACTCATAGAAAATCAAAAAGACTTGGGGCAGAACAGGGATCTTCCTGGTACAACCCAAGAAGATCTGAAAAAAGACCCTCAGATTGGAATTAATTCATGTGAAGTACAAACACGTCTGGCTACCTCTGCAAAAACATCAAGTGGGGACTCCTTGAGCTAGCTGGGTTTGGCTGGAGCCTCACAGGAACCACAAAGACTTTCATCTCCTAAAGTATTTGTGGAATTAGGGTTTGAATCTGGGAAGACTAAGCAAACCACAGCTGATTGGAAATGAGATGCAGCTCTGGGTGAGTAGGAACCAACACTTGGTGAGTGCAGACACTGTGGGGCAGGGGCATTGTTGGCTGTGGGCCCTTACAAGAGGGGGAAGCTCATGGTTTGAGGATCCTGGTCAAAGGGGAGAGAAGTAGGGAAGTTTGAGGCACCCCCCCATCGATTAGAGGTGCCTATACTAATACCTCTTAGTATTAAAAAAAAAAAAATCAGTAAAGAAGACAGACCCCCACCACAGAAACATACCATGGGAACAGAGGAGGATACTTTAGTGGGGAAAAAAAAAAAAAAAAAAAAAAGCTTACACCCCAAAGAGTAACATGAAATGACTCCCTGCCCAGAAAAATTCATAGAACTCAAAAAAGAATTAAAAAATCAGATGAGAGACATTGAGGAAAAAATAAAGAAAAAAAATTAAAACTATCCAAGAAAAAAGCTTATGAAAAAAAGCTAACCAACTAGAAAAAAGAGGTACAGAGTCTCAAAGATGAAAATAATTCTTTGAAAATTAGAATTGGTTAATAAACTCCCTAAAGAAAAAAATCTCCAGAGCCAAATGGATTTACAAGTGAATTCTACCAAACATTTAAAGGACAATTGATTCCAATATTATGTAAACTATTTGGAAAAATAGTAAAGGAGTCCTATCAAATTCCTTCTATGACACAAATATGATATTGATATCTAAACCAGAAAGAGTAAAAACAGAAAAAATTACAGACCAATCTCCCAGTGAATATTATTTTAAGTAAAATATTAGCAAAAAGATTATAGCAACTTACCACCAGGATAATATACTATGACCAAGTAGGATTTATACCAGGGATACAGAGCTGGTTCAATATCAGGAAAACTATTACCATAATCGACCATATCAATAACAACACCAAATGAAATCAAATAATTATCTCAATAGATGCAGAAAAAGCTTTTGATAAAATACAGCATCCATTCCTATTAAAAAACAAAACAAAACAAAACAAAAAAAAAACAAACTAGGGGCAGCTAGGTGGCGCAGTGATGAAGCACCAGCTCTGAAGTCAGGAAGACCTGAGTTCAAATCTGGTCTCAGACACATAACATTCCCTAGCTGTGTGACCCTGGGCAAGTCACTTAACCTCAATTGCCTCAGCAAAAAGCAAAAAAAAACAAAAAAAAAACTAGAGAGCATAGGGATAAAGGGAGTTTTCCTTTAAATAATAAGCAGTATCTATCTAAAATCTATAGCAAGCATTATCTGTAATCAAGAGAAGCTGGATGCATTATTCCCAATAAGATCGGGGGTGAAACAAGGATGCTCATTATTACCACTTATTCAACACTGTACTAGAAATGTTGGCTTTAGCAATGAGAAAAGAAAAAGAAATTAAAGGAAACAGAATAGGCAATGAGGAAATAGGACTATTATTCTTTGCAGATAATATGATGATATACTTAAGAGGACCCTAGAAAATCATCCCCAAACCTACTAGAAACAATTCATAGTTTTGATAAAGTTGCAGGATATAAAATAAACCCACACAAATCATCAGCATTTCTATATATTACTGACAAAGCCCATCAGCAAGAGATAAAAAGAAAACTCCATTTAAAATTACTGTAGACAAACAAAAAAACTAGAAAACATTATGAAAGACAAAATGGACAACTTTGATTACATTAAATTTAAAAAGTTTTACACAAACAAAACCAACAGAAACAAGATTAAAAGGGAAGCTGGGGGGGGGGGGAAACCTTTACAGCCAGTATTTCTGATAAAGGTCTCATTTCTAAAATATATAAAGAACTGTGTCAAATTTATAAGAATATAAGTCTTTCCCCAATTGATAAATGGTCAAAGGATATGAACAGACAATTTTCAGATGATGAAATTAAAGTCATCTATAGTTATATAAAAAAATGCTTTAAATCACTACTGATTAGAGAAATTCAAATTAAAACAATTCTGAGGTATCACCTCATACCTCTCAGACTGGCTAAGACAATAAGAAAAGATAATGATAAATGTTGGAAGTGATGTGGGAAAACTGGGACACTAATGCATTGTTGGTGAAGTTGTGAAAAGATCCAACCATTGTATAGAGAAATATAGAACTATGCCCAAAGGGCTAGAAAACTGTATACCCTTTGATCCAGCAGTTTTTCTCCTGGGTCTGTATCCCAAGGAAATCATAAAGAAGGGAAAAGGACCCACATGTGCAAAAATGTTTGTAGCAGCTTTTTTTGTGGTAGCAAAGAATTAGAAAATGAGTAGATGCCCATTAATTGGAGAACAGCTGAACAAGTTGTGATAAATGAAGATAATAGAATATTACTGTTCTATAAAAAAATGATGAACAAGCTGTCTTTAGAAAGACCTGGAAAGATTTACATGCTGAATGAAACAAGCAGAACCAATTGTACACAATAATCGCAAGAATATGCAATGATCAACTATGAAAGACTTAGTTCTTCTCAGTGGTTCAGTGATTCAAAGTAATCCCAATAGACTTTGGACAGACAATGCCATCTGTACCCCAAAAAAGAATTAAAAAGACTAAATGTAAATCAGCACACGCTATGTTCTTTTCTTTTTTCTCTGTTTTTCTTTTGCTCTGATTTTTCTCTCCCAACATGACTTACAAAGCAATGTGTATTAAAAAGGGAAAAAAAAGAAAATAAGAATCGGGCAAGAGGAAACCAGTGAAACTATGAGACCAAGAAATAACAAAACAGATTATAAAAAATGAGAAAGTAGAACAAAATGTGAAATATAAGAAAAACGACAGATCTAGAGAACAAATCAGCAAAACATAAGAATAATTGGACTGCCAGAAAGTTCTGACCAAAAAGAGAACCTTGACATGATAATGAAGGAAATAATCCAAGAAAATTGTCCTGGAGTGACAGAACATGAGGGGAAAGTAGAAATAGAAAAAATCCACCGATCACCTCAAAGAGATCTGGTGTGGAAAACACACAGAAATATCATTGCCAAATTTCAAAATCCCTAGGTCAAAGAGAAAATTTTGAAAGAAAACAAGAAAATAACAATTCAAATATACTAGAGCTACAGTTAGAATTGTATAATACTTATGAGTAGCTAGAAGAAAAGACTGCAGGTTCTGAAATCATATCTACCAACAATCACAAGAACTAGACCTGTGGTCAAAAGTATCATATCCAGAAAAATTCTATAAACTATTAAAAAATCTATAATTCATTAAAAAAATCTATTATCCGGAATGAGAAAAAAATGGACATTCAATGAACTTGCAGATTTTCAGGACTTTCTATCAACTGAACCCAAACTTAACAGAAATTTTAACATATAAGAGTCAATATGAAGATCAATTTTAAGAACTTAACATGGGCAAACTGTTTAAATATGGGCAAATTATTTGTGTTTATATATGTATATATATATATATGTGTGTGTGTGTGTGCGTGTGTGTATATATATGTCTATATATAAGATTCATATCAACAATAGGGTAGCTCAAAAAAATTTTCACAGAATTAAGGTAAAAATAACAATCATTATACACATAAGGTGCAGAGGAAGAATAGACACAGAGGCATTAGAGGGATGAAGACGGCTTATAGTGCAGAAATTCTACTCACATCAGGAATGAGTTCAATAGATAACACTACGTATATACCATAAAGAGTATAGCACCCTCAAAAATATATAAAGAAATAAGGGGGGAGTGATGAATGGATGGAGAAGCAAAGGGTGAGGAAAGAAGACAAGGGAGAGATCCTTGGGTAGAGGGAGGTTAAGTAATATTATGGAGCAGAATTTAATTAAAGAGGCAGCAAGGATAGGAAAGACGTGTATATGTAAGGTAGATATAGGTATGAGTGCATGTATCTATATAGGTATACATAAAAATATCTTTTCTTAAATGTAGCTTGTTTGAGAGTGATATGAAAAAGGAGAAAAAAAGAATAAAGTAAATAAGGTGAGCAGCACAGAACCAAAGAACAATTTATAAGTAAAGAAAAAAGGGTCATTCATAAATATAATTTCTTCTACTAATATATATACTTTCTTGATCTGCTAATTTGTTGTTATATATTTCGAATCCTCCCTTATGTTCTGCTGGGCACATGACAATGTTCTCTTTTGTTTTGCTTTATTTCGTTTTGTACTTCTTTTCTGTTTTCCTTTTTATCTTATTGTTTTTTCAAATTAAAAAAAAAGAAAAAAAAAAACTAAAGCCAAATTTATTTGTTTACCATAGGTTCAATGATGCATCCTTTTTTAAACAAGATCTGACTTTTACCTGTGTTGATATCCTCTGAAATTTCTAAGTCATCTACTCCAACATGCTGGTCCAACAATTCCATAAAACGGTCCTGAATTTCCCTAGTCGACTCATCTCCAAATTTGTAATCACACAACATTACACTGGAGCCAGGAATGGAGACAAATATTCGGTGTGGCAGAGCATGGAATTCTTTTTCAGAATCTAGAACAAAACATAATCATTATCACGCAAACAATACTTCCACTAGCTATGAAAAAGATATTCCTGGCAATGGTGGCATCATTAAATCAAAACAATAAAAAGTTTAAAAATACAGATGAAGACACATTTCTATCCTTTTCAGCATTTGACCAATTTAATTAAAAAAGAAAAAAAAAAAACAGTGACTAAGTATTTACTATATGCAAGGTACTAGGAATAGAAAGACAAGATGAAGCAATTCTTGCCTATAAGGAATTTACCTACCTGGAGAAAAAAAATGCCCACAATATAGAATAAATACAAGATAACCTGGGGAATTTTTAAAAAATGCTTACTGAATTGAAATAAATTGAGATGGGAGAAAACACTAACAATTTGGGGGGATTTGGAAAAGCTTCCCTTAGATTACAGCATCTGAGCTAAACCTTGAAGGAAACTAGCAATTCTAAGATTCAGGGGTGACAAAGGCATTCTAGGTTTGTACCAAGACAGAAAGTCAGTATTTAAATATGATGTCAGGAAAACAACTAGTAAATATTTTGGTAGGAGCACAGAATAATGTGAAGGGGAATATCATCAAAAAAATCATGAAAAGTGACTAGAATCCAGATTCTTCAAGGAATTAAATATAAGATTGATTTTGCCATATTAGAAACAAAAGGGTACCAATAAATTTTTTTCCATTAAAATAAATAGGTTGACAAAAACAAAAAGTAACAAAAATATTTTTTTAAAAATAGGATTACAAAATCTAAAATTGTTTACCCTATTCTTCATATAAATAATTTTATCCACAAGAGCATATAAATATAAAAGGTTAGCATATGGTTTATACTCCAAAATTGTGCTTATGGGGTAGTCAACTCTTTAAAAAGGCTTATTCTTTGCAGAATGTTGCCTTTCAGTAGTAGAGATTTTTTTGGATTTTACATTGTTACTTTCCAAATTACAAAGTGGGAGGAAATAGTTAAAAACATAGTTATTCTTTAAGTATTTATAAAGGACAAAAATTACGTTTACTTGATAAGGAACCAACCAAAGGCTTTAGATATAAGATGAAAAAAAAATGATAAATTCCTTTAAGTTTCATAGGAAATAAAGAAATTAGCATATTACTTACTTCTAGATCTAGCACAATATCTACCCTTCAGAAAGGGAATTTAAATTCTTCTCTTTGACCAGCCTGCCTCCTAGTTGTAAAATCACTGTACTGCAGTTGGCCTTGTAACTTCATTGCCTCACTTAATCACATACATATATAACTATTATTATTATTAATATAAAAATATCAATTGGAACTCATAATTCATATAAATGGAAGGAACATAAAAATGTAAAATCAATATTTTGGCTGAATTAATATAAGTATATTAAGGGAAAAAAACCTTAAAAATATGTTCCCCTCTACATTAAAGACTGAACATTAAATGTTTGGTTTATTTCTGAAACAAGTTAACACATTGCTAATAGAAAATAATAGCAAAGAACAGGGAAAACGAAGAAAAAAAAAGAAAGAAAAGTACATTTCTAACTTTTTTTCTCCAAAAGCTAAATTAAATTTATTTGTTAAGAATACTGGTCTTCTAATTAGTTTTCAACTGCTGACAAAAATGGAGATTGTTTTATATATATATATATATATATATATATATATTTAAGGTAACAGGTTTTTTTTAATACACTAATATTTTTTAATAAATTTTTAATACAGGGATGCTAATTCTGCCATTCCAAAAAACATTCCTATATTCATTTTCATTTTCAAAGAAATACTTTCCTTCTTTGTGATTATTCTCTTTAGTAACCTTTCTTGGACCATCATCCATGTCTTACATACAAACCACAAGTGTCCCAGCAGTGTCCTGTGCCCACACTTTCTCTCCCTTCAGGTGTGATTTCATCAGCTTCCATGGCTTCAACTATTCTGTAACTGCAGATAACTCCCAGACAGGGGCAGCCAAGTGGCAGTGGATAGCCAAGGGCAGGCTGTGTGGCCCTGGGTAAGTCACTTAACCCTATTTGCCTCAGTTCCTCACCTGTAAAATAAACTGGAGAAGGAAATGGCAAAACCTTCAAATATTTTTTGCCAAGAAAACTTCAAATGGGGTCATAAAGGCTCAGACATGAGTGAAACAGTTAAACAATACCTAAAAATATACAAGAGGCCATGTGGTGGTAAAAATGCAGGATTCAGGAAGATCTGCCTGGAATGGCATCCCTCCTCTAACACCAGCTGTGTCACCACAGACAAATCACTTATTCTCTTTAAGTTTCTATTTTATAATCTTTAAAACAAGAGGGTGAGATTATATGGCATTCAAAGTCATTCCCAACTCTACACATAAGATTTTATGGTCTTTCCATTTCAAATTCTATACTTCTCAAATCAATATTTGCCCACATTTTAACTTGTGGAATTCAGATCCATGTTAAAACTAGTCACAGAACAAAAATTTTAATTCTCAATTACAATTTTGAGTTGGTGGTGCTCAATAGTGTCCAACTCTTCATGACTTCACATTCATGGGCTTTTCTTGGCAAAGGTAGTGGTTTGCCATTTCTTTCTCCAGTGGATTAAGGCAAACAGGGTTAAGTGACTAGCCCAGGATCACACAGCCAATAAGTACTTGAGGCTGGATTTCAACTTAAGTATTCCTGACTCCAGATCTAACTCTCCATCCACTAAGCCATATCACTATTTTTAAACTTGAGATAGTTTAGCAACTTCCTAGGTGGAAAGTAGTGTAGTGCCACAGGAACTCACAAAAATATAGGCTCTCCCAAGTATCTTAATATTGCTAGAATTTATTCATGAAGTGCTAAAGAGACTTTATTGTAATTGACAATAGTTTATTCAATCACAAAGCCCTAAGAATGTGTCCAATTATACCTTGATATATTCCCGCACCAAATAAAAATTTTAAAAATCTCTTATATATTCGAACCTTTTTTGCTTGGTGTTTCATTCATAAGAAGATCTTCAAAAAGTATTTCACAACGATCAGACACTGTATTCAATATATCTCTTTTTAATGCCTACAGACAAAACAACAACACAATTAGAAACGGACACATTACTGTATAGATCTTGCTATAAGATCCTGATACAATTTTGAAACAGGGTCAAATTATGTTTACTTAAGTACACATGAAAACATAATTCTAAATCAAAGTGACTGACACGTCCTTAAAGCAGGTAAATATTTCCTTTCCAAACTCATTTTTATTATTTCTCTCTTCAGCAATATTTAACAATATTATAAAGGTATTTTTCCTTTAATAGAATTTCAGCTCAGTTCTACCTAAATTAGTTACTTCCAAATTAATAAGTATATACATACTATGTAAATGATACTATTCAATGTCAATGGTCTCAACTGGTAAACTACATAATTATTTTAAAATGTATCATAATTTTCACAATTTCTGAATGACTTGGTACCCAAGATAACAATTCAATTTTTTCTATTGGTCTCAGAAACAGAACATTCTGAGAAGTAAATGACCTGGGATTCATTTTAACATTATGATAGTTCATTCATGCTAGGCTGATGATCCTCTAGGAAGCTGTGTAATCATCAAGTAAGGACAAATTCCTTCCATTTTCATATATGAAAATGGAGAAATATAAAGTAAAACAACCTATACTACATTTATTAATAGTAAAAATAATTATATTTGAGAAATAGTACATATGTTCAATAAATGCAAGATGCTTCCTAAACACAATAATTAATTTCTTTGACAGTAATATTCCTTTTGATAATTGCCATATAGCTGCATTTTCATATAGCTGTATTTGGTATAAGAAGAGTGCAGCATATTATAAAGGATGACTTCTAAGCAAGAGGTAACACAAACCTCATTAAGAAAAAAATTAAATCAACAAGGAGGTGGGTCTCTTATGCAGCAACAATCTGGGGAAGATAACCCAGTTGTACTATTATTCATGAGTTATTCAAAGACCTAGAAAAAATTTTTATATACAGTCCTGGGTAATCATCAACAAATAAGAGCAATATTACCCACACTGATGTAATCACAGATCTTTTGAAAATACCAAGGAATATTCACAGGCTATTTCAACTTAAAGAAAAAAGAGAATAAAGAATAAAGATCTATGAACCCTAAGTTCTCAGATTTTATTCTGAATATCTGGATAAACTACATTTTCATTAGTACTGTGATCTCAGTAATTTAAAAATAAGAATAATGTTCACATTTAGTTTTTTAAACATTTTCCTCGAAAGAACCCTAAAGAAAACCTTAATGGTATATACACTACATCGTTTTGCCAAATAGAGCCAAATGAACGATTCCAAGTTTCAAAAAGGTTAAACTGTATGGAACAGCTGGAGTAAAATATTATCATGCCCTGCATGATAATAGATATGCTCTGACCTGCACGGCATCTTTAACCTTGGGTTTGTTGCTGTGAATATAAGCTCTACATGCCACAGAACCCTTGAGGTTTACAGAACCACTGCAGACCTGGACTGTAGCTGTAGATCTGTGATTTGAACTGAGGAGCTGAAAGAGAAATATTACATTTAATCTAAATAACGATTAAGTAGCCCTCCCACTAGAAATAAAACAAGTGCCAAGTTAAATTCTACATTAGCATAAGCATGACTTATTCCTTGCCCTAGTGTTTGAAAACATTCTAAATTAATTATGAAATGGTCTTCACCCCATTTTCCTTCTTGTAGTTTAGTAGTTTTTCTGAGAATCTATGTTATAACTTGAAATCAAAGGCAATTTATTCTTCTTTTAAGAACAAATATGAAAGGTAGTATGACATCAGAACCAGCAAAGCCTTGGTTAAAGTCCTATTTCTAACACATAATGCTTATGCAGCTCTGGAGAAGTCACCTATTCTGTCAGTTCTCTTAACTAAATAAAAGACTAAGTGGCAGAGAAGATGCCAACTGGCACTGCTAGGGAAATTTCCTCTTCTAAAAGTGTTTTATTCCATTGAAGTTACAAGTGCAGTTCCTATGTATCCTGAATGCAAATATTCATTTCAAAAAATAAATCTTGAGTAGCAATTGCTTTTAAGTTCTTTATTGTGGAGGAATGAATAATCCCTTCAAAGAGCTTCCAATTCAACAGAAGAAAGAAGACTATAAATAAAGCATATGAGAGAAATATAATGAGGTTCAGATAATATGAAGGTCACTTTTGCCTGGGTTGACCAAAAAAAAAAAAAAAAAAGAAGCAGCAACCTGGAGTGAAGAAGATACTCAGAAATACTGAGAAGGACTTTTAATAAGCAGGGACTATTAACAGGAAGAGATTATAAATGCCATAAGTAAAATGGAGTAGTAGAAAGTATGTTCAAATAATAGTTCAAGATGGTTCAATGAATAGCAAGTGGTTTGGTTTCACTGAAAAGTAGGCTATGTGAAAGGTTATAGGTACAACTACAAGGTTTCAAGCCTGGTTTACTAGGAGAATAATAATACAGTCCACAGAAATAGAAAAATCAGGAGGAGCTAGTTTAAATGAGAAGTTTATAAATTTGACTTCTGAAGTACAAATTTGTAGTACTAGTACAACAAGCAGATAGAAATACCCAATATGGATTTTTAAATGAGACTTAAGAAAAAAATTAGGAAAAAAACAAAAACAAAAACAAACTGGTAACCCATCACAGAAATAATAGTTGAAACCATGGAGTGGAGGTAATCACTAAGGAAGAGAATATAGAGAGTTCTAAGTAAAAAAGCCAAATGCAAAAAACTTGCTGAAATGTCCACCTCTTGGGAAAGGGACAGAGATAAAAAGGAGGGCCACAGAAAAAGGAAGCAAATGAAACATAAGAAACAGTCAGAAGGACAGGAAGGGAATGAGAAAAGTATAGTGTTAAGGAATATAATTTTAGAAGAATGGTGGGATTGGATACCTTATTTACAAGAGATGAAGGATGAAGTTGGTGGAAAGGTGAAAAGAGGGGAAAGGGAGTCAGGGTATCAAGGAATACAGACTGCTTTCTGTAAGATTTTGGTAATACAAGGGAAGACAGAATGGTAGCTTAAGATTAGGGCAGACTGAAGAGACAAGAAAAGGGTACGATATGATAGAATCTTTAAGTGAATAACTGTCATGGAGAAGGCAGTTCATGTTGTTCTTGGTTCTAGAAAATGCAACTAGTACCTGTGGATGAAAGTTAAGGCAAGAAAATTGTGAGTCAGAATAAAAGAAAAACTTCCTAAAACTTTGATGTAGTTCTTATGGAATAAAATATAAATAAAGTTCTTATTCTGGTATTTAAAAACCTGGAACAATCTGCTCCCAACCTAGATTTCCAGACCTATTTCATTACTTTCCTTTAGCCCCTCCATGTTCCAGAAAAAAGGGAAGACTAGCCATTCTCTAAATATGGCATTCTGTGCCTTCCTCTATGTTCCTGTGACAAAATAGAGTTCATTGGAGTTTATTAGAGGCAGATGAGATAATTATCTCCCCTTTATGTTCCCCACCATTAAACTTGAAAGGCTTTATACATGGATAAGAGCTAGACATATCAATCAAATGAAGCTCACATATATTATCTAATCTTAAATGAGCCTTCAGTGCTATGCAAATATCCTTTTATTCTCTGATAAAATTTCTCACAACTGAGTAAATTTTTCCTTCACACTGTATCACCTATCCCTACTCATTTTCAGCAACATGTACTATAGAGAAAGTTGAGTACATCCATTATAAGCTCCTACTTCTCCCCAATTATAAACCAAAAATCCTTTCAACACTATCTCCCATTATTTTTTCCTTTCCTCCAGTCCTTAGTGCTAAAGATGTAGTCAGAAATGGTTTCAGAAAAATGATATCTCTATGAGTTACCTAAATGTCAATTTTGTTACTGCCATTTTAATGACTTTCTGAGAAAATTTTAGATTAGTAGCATTTTCCCAATATTTACCAAATGTGTTAGAACCCTGACATCAAAAGTTTGACTAGTAGTTTGAGTACTTCCTCTGGAAGACTTTTTCTGAAAGAGAAAAAAAATTAAAACACTAATTATGTAGGCATAAATATTGCATTTAGATTCTTTAAAGAGGCGATTTACAACTATCATAAAAACATTTTTAGTGACAGACTGAAAAGATTTAATGAAAGTCCAAAATCTGTAAATACTATAGGCTTAAAAAAAAAATCTAAAGAAATTAAGGGAAAGGTGTTATCAAGAAACAGTACAAAGTTTTTTTTAATCATACTGATCATCAGAGAAAATATTTTTGGGATGAAATTTTTGAACCATAAATCACCAAAATTTTTGAAAAAAATCAATCCCTCTCCAACTTTTTCGATTCCAATTAACTCACTTGAAACATGGTTTTGAGTCAGAATCACTCTGGATTTAGTAACAGGATAAAGAAGATGTTAGTTACTATAATGGTACTCAGAGCCACAGAGCAAGTTTTTTGAGATTGAATCATAGTCTGATAAATACATTTGGCCTTAAATCTCATTTTAAGGTACAAATTTTTAGAAATACTGGGAGTAGGAGCAGCTAGGTGGCACAGTGGATAGAGGATCAGCCCTGAAGTCAGGAGTACCTGAGTTCAAATCTGGCCTCAGACACAGCACTTTCTAGCTGTATAACCCTGGGCAAGTCACTTAATTCCAATTGCCTCAGCAGCAAAAAAAAAAAAAAAAAAAGAAAGAAAGAAAATACTGGGATAGACAAATTCTATGGATTTTGTCAGAATATACATACATTTTTTTTTCATCTTAAAGGAAATATTTTAAGTCACTTAATAGCTAAATGATAATTTCCTGAATTTACCTGTCCTTCCAGGAGTTCACAATCTTCCTCTTTAACTTGTCCATTGATCAAATACACACCACCTTCAATTTGCTTGGCCCAGCGTGCAAGTCCATTCTTACAAGAAAAACATCTTATTAAGGCCATGCTTACAAAGTTCTTTAAAAAACTAAAAACATTGGCAACATTTAATATTAAGATAATATTCTTGCAATCATGTTAAAAAAAACTTCAAATATATCCCTAATCTTTAACTATTCCATACATATTATTTAACCCTCCTCTCCTGAGCAAAAATGAGTTTTACATCTACATGTATATTTAAAATGAAAATAAATCCCTCTAAATATATGTAAAATATAGAACAAAAGTTTAGCCACAGATACTACTCAATTCAAAAGTCTGAAAAAATAAAAAGAACATGAGATTACTACAGAAAGAACTGTAATATAGAATGAAAGATATCAAATAGTTTCAGAGAGTTCTCTGGTTAATAGAAAGGACAAAAGGGAAAAGCAACAAAAGAGGAGCTATCCCAAGTCTGAGATAGAGAAAAATAATACAAAGAGAAATAAGAAAACCTAAAATGAGGTCTAAGACAGAGAAAAAAACAGGACAATTTTTTTTTCCAATAAATATTTACACTAACCACCTAATATGTCCAAAAAACAAAACAACTATAAGCCACTGGTTGATTATGCACACCATCAAGGTACTTATAAACAACACAGAGAAAAAAGATGGCTATAACAAATCACCACATAATGGTATCAAATATTAGAAAAGAAATACAATATACTCATCAGTTCTTTAATAATATTAAAAGCTTTATTATATGTATTACCTTTGTATTTTTCTCCAGGGAATAGCTGGCAGTTGTAGATGAAAGTGGGACATGAATGTTAACATGAATTGTGCAATCTAAAGAAAGCCATGAATTGGATAGTCCATTTTGATATTTCCAGTCTGCAGGTTTTGCTGAACTCTAGAAGTAAAAGAAAGAGGAAACAAGAATGAAACTTAAAAACACATATAAAATCATGTACTTCAAACAAAAAATATATTATGGATAAGGATAAGCAATGTTACTGGAGTGCAAGCTTTCAAACTTTGTCAGATTTCCTGAAATATGACATTTCTATTCCAGAACGAAAATACAAAGTAATTTCTTGCTATGTACATTTTTCCCAAAGGTTCACTTTTAGCTCTGAGAGGTCATGAAGCCCAGGTTTTACAAATCAGAGTTGTCAACAGAATTAAAGTTTCCAGAGTTTAAAACATATTACAATCCCCTATTTCTTAAGTGTTATTGGCTCTTCTGTCATGTCAAAAGGGACTAGGGCTTCATGTCTTATATGAATCTTACTTCTCCCCTAACATATGGAATTTTACATTTAGTACATGTTGAAATGTATTTATTGCATGCCTATACTGTGTACAATGACTATGTGTCTAACATGCCAAACAGCCCAGGGCTCTGAAATACTGTAATAAAGAATCAACTTTGTAAACACAAGAGCCCAGGAATTCTTACTTTTAAGTATCTCTGTCAGGGATATTCCACAAATGTTAATAGACTTCTTTAGAACAGAACACTGTATCCTTTAACATGTTAAAGAAATAAAGGAATAGCAGAATACTAAGGTGTGGTAAGAGATGGATTTTACTTTTTGTCTACACTTATGTGAATCAGATACATTTCCAATGCCACTCCACTAAAGTAAACTATTGCAATGAGCGTTCTCATAAGTAGCTATTTAGAATATTTAACATCCTAAATAGGAAACAACTTAATGATATATTTTTAAAATAATATTTTTATTTTTAAAAAATAAATAAAAATGATAATTCTGTGAATGTTTTTAAAAGTCCAAATGAAATTGCTTTTAGAAGCATTATTATTCAAAAATCATTTCATAAAGCAATTCCAAACATTTACAAGAAATGTAATGAGAAGTGCCATTTAGTTTTTTGTTTCTCCAACTTGATTGTGGAAAATATATCTTTGAGTATATGAATCTGATTGATCCACATGGTGAACAGAAAGCAGCAAAAATGTTTGAAATATCCCTGTAACAATAATGTATTATCTGATTATCAGCAGGCTGTATCTTCATCAGCAAAAAAGAGAAGATTGATCTCTTTTAGTCCCTTTTAGCTCTAGATTCTATGATTCTTTTTCTTCATGGACCTTTAAGGCTATATGGGCAATTTCGGCAGATTGCCATTAAATGGAGATCTTTTTATCTTTCTGGTAGTTTAGACCTATGGCTTAATCTTTCTGACAGATAAAATTACAAATGAAATAGCTTTTTTCCATAAGAAAATAAAAATATTCTAAAAATAAAGTATAAAACTCTTTAATCTTTATGTCTTCCTCTTAAAACTACTTCCAATTTATTCCGTATATAGCATGTCTATATATTGTTATTTGCATAGTGTCTCCTGCATTAGAATAAACTTCTTGACAAGAGGGACTTGTGTTTTGCCTTTGTATCTCCAATACTTTATATCCTGGATCAGAGCAAGCAATAAATTCCAAGTGACCAAAAATTACTGGACTTTTAAGGACATTAACTAGCAGTGTGTGACTCTGATTTCACTAGTCCCCAACTACTTCATCTATAAAATGAAGGAGTTAGACCATGGGTAAGAAGGTAACATCAGCAAATTACTACTGGTGTACCTGTAAATACATAAAGGAATGGATGTATACTTTTATGTGTACTCCATTTTTAAAGCTAAATGAGCACAATGCTTAGTATATATTAAGTGCTTAATAAATGCTTGATTGTCTGACTTACCAAAGGCAAACTTATAGAGGCTTATAGAGCCTGCCAGGGTGCTCTGGCATGCTCTATTTAATCAATAATTCTTCAATAATCTTGTCATCTCACCTAACCCAAACCTTGCTCCTTTACTCTCCTCTTCCCTCCATCACAGCCTCCTTTTATAAGTTATATACTTGTGCCCCTTCAGCATCAAACTACCTTTTTCAAGGGAATGAGGTACAAACATACACTGTTAAGTGTATGACTGTGATTAACTGATTACACAGTCAATTCAAGACTCTCTACTCCAATTGCCAAACTATAAATGGGTATCATAGTAAGAATTTTTTGGAGATAAAAGTATTATTCATTAATCTTTTTATTGTATTGGATTATATATTAAATTATACAATTTAAGACAACTGGTATAAAGCTTCTGACACCAATTACAAAAATCATACCTACAGTATAAACTGGCTCTTCAAATATAATAGTTTAAGTGTATTAGAAAAGAGGTCAACCTCTGAACTAGACAAACTTTTCTTCATCTAAAATTCTAGCATGGGATAGTAGAAAACATTGTTTTCTCATCTATAGAATAAAATGTTTGAATTGGATTATCTTAATATAGCTTTAATAGCATCTAAATTACTAAAAAAAGAAATGTCACTTTCAAAACTAATTAATGATTTAAAGCAATCATAATGATCAATGATCTGAACAGGAATATGCCACCTAATAAAGTTGAACAAATCTTCTAAAATTTTCTCATGAAAATAAATTTACTTCTTTTAATAAGAAACTTTCTGTGGATATCCCTTTTCCCTCACCTCTCCTGGTTATGTTATACAGTAGCCTGAGATTGTATTAAGAGACTGAAGCAAAGCGTACCATTCATTCTAGTATTGAATTCATGAGGTAACAGTATTCTGCAGCAACTTTCTGTACTGCAGACAGAAGCACTGCCTGTGTCTCTCTGCATAATTCAGCTTAAGATACCAACTTGTTTCAAAACCAAATCTGAGCCCTCAGTGGCTGCTCTGCTTGTTTCCAAGCAGTCTTAAGACTTTGTTTACCCCCAAAATAAAATGGGATTGCAAAGTTACTACTTGACAATGCTCTACTCTCTAGTTTTCCCTGCCCTCTTAATCAGCTAATATCATATAAATGAAAACACAATGACAACTGTTTTCTACAATATTAACATCATCTCACCTGGAGTTCTGAAATTCAACTGGCTTCTTTTATTCAATTTTTAAATTCAACAAGCATTTGGGCAGCACCTAACATTTTTCAGGTTGTGTGGAGATGCTGATTATACAAAATAAAAATTAAATACTCTTTGCCCTCAAGGAATTTACATTCTATTAATAAGAAACATTACAAAGAAAATTCAGCATAAAATGTGCATAAAATAATTTCTTGGGGAGCACATGATTGATCCTGAGGTTATTGGGACAATCAGGCTATCTTTGAGAGTGAAAGAATATGCTTCAGCACATGAGCTCTGAAGGAAACTAAGGGTTCTCTTAAGTAGGAGGCAGCATTTGTGCTGTTAAAGGGGATAGCCTACACAGAGGAAGGATGGGAGATAAAACATTGTTTATGTCAAACAGAAAGCAGGCCCCTTTCATTGGCATGTAGAGAAAGGAAATGAAAGTAACATATACTGACCTGGAAAGGTGGGCTAGGGACAGACTTTGGAAGCAATACAGAGGAGTTTGTATTTTTATGAAGTCTTTAAATCTAACAGCTGTTGAAATTTTAGTAATTTCCACCCCCCCACCACCACCCGATAATCAAAAATATATTTTAAATACTTTTCTACAGATCTGAAATGCTTACTTATATTCAAGTATTAAACAGAATTCTAGCTAGCTTTGTACATCAAAAGTAGAAGCATGATGAAGTAAATATACTGAAACTACAAAAGCAGAATTAAAAAAAAAGAATAACTTTAAAGATAAACTGGTTGAAGAAAAACATATCTATCTTACCTTTGGATCTCGGATATCATAAGTGCGACAAAGTATTCTTGAATAATTAAGGAAACATAAATGAAGTAAATATTTGACAGAATCAAACAAACAAACAAAAAAAAGAACAAGCCCTAATATCTATTTTAAAGTCAGATAATTCAACTTTAAATGTAAGAAAATTAGTATCATCTTTAACATGAATGCAATAAAATAAACATTTCTGTAACTTTCAATTTAAAATTTTCTATTCCTTTTATTTCCTTCTCTAAATACTGGGTACCATGCTAAAGTAAAGAAATACCTTAAACCAGGAAGAATTAAAACAGAGAAAGAAAACTATAGACCAATAACCCTAACAATTATCCAAAATTTAAGCAATTAAAAAAAAATAATAGCAAAGACAATAGAGAAAATATATATCATAAAACAAGAAGCATTATAAAGGGGCTGGATTTATACCAGGAATACAGAATCAGTTCAAAATCAGAAAACTATAAAATAAATATATCTTGTTAATAAATAATAACACAAATCATATAATTATATCAATAAATGCAGAAAAGCTTTTGACAAAGTACAACATCCATTACTATTAAAAAAACACACATAAGATAATAGAAAACAAGAATAGATCTTTATTTAATACAGGAAGTGGTATATATTTAAAGCCAAGAGCCAAAATTATATACCATGAGGATAAACTACAATAAGATCTAATAAGATCAGTGGTAAAGATCAGTGATAAAAATGTCTGTATCACCATGACAATTTGATAAAGTGTTAGAAAGGCCAGCTACAATAAAAGAAATCGAAAGATCAAATAATCAGTCAATAAAGAAATAAAATCAACACTTTTTTATTACAAAAAAAATGTTTCATTTAGAGAATCCTAGAAAATGATCAGAAACATTAACTTTAAGAATACTTTAGACAATATAAAATGGAAGTCTACCTACCAACACACACCCAGGAACTATATGAACACAACTGTAAAACACTTTTCACACAAATTAAATAAAAATCAGATCTAAACAACTAGTAAAATGTTAATTGCTTACAGATAGCTGAGTCAACATTAAAAAAATGCAATTCTATCTAAATTAATCTAGTTATTCAAAGCTATCAATCCAAATATCAAAAAAATATTTTATAGAATTAGAAAAAATTTATCAGGAATAACAAAAGCTCAAAGGATAACGTGGGAATCAATGGAAAAAAATGTGAAAGAAAGTAGTCTAGCTCTACCAGATCTCGAACTATATCATAAACTGGCAATCATTGAAACAATCTGGTACTGACTCAGAAATAGAGTGGTGAATCAGTGGAATAGATTAAGTGAAAATTACATTATATTAAATGGCCACAGTAACCTAATATAAGATAAACCCAAAGATCCAAGCTTTTGGAACAAAAACATATTATCTGACAAAAACTGCAGGGAGAGCTAGAAAACTATATGGTAGAAACTAGATATAGCCCAACATGTTCTCACACTGTATATCAAGATAAGGTCAAAATGAGCATATGATTGAGATATATATAGATACAGATAGATTAGTAGATATATAAAAAGGGTGATATAAAGAATGATACCATAAGCAAATTAAAAGGACATGGAATAGTTTATGTCAGATTTATGGGTAAGGAAAGAATTTAGGACCAAAGAATATATAGAGAGCATTACAAAATATAAAACAGATCATTTTGATTATAAAAAATTTAAAGGTTTTGAGGTCTGGAGAGACTTGCATGAACTGATGCTGAGTGAAATGAGCAGAACCAGATCATTATACACGGCAACAAGACGACTATATGATGATCATTTCTGATGGGCCTGGCTCTCTCCAACAATGAAATGCTTCAAACCAATTCCATTTGGTCAGTGAAGAAAGCCATATACACCCAGAGAAAGGGATATGAAATGTGGACCACAACATAACATTTTCACGCCCTCCATGGATGTCTGCTTGCATTGTGTTTCCTTTCTCAGATTTTTTTTCTTGTAGACATGATTTTTCTTGCACAGCAAGATAAGCGTGGAAATATGCATACATAGATTCGATTTGTCATTAACATAATTAACATGTAGTGGACTTCCTACCACCTAGAGGAGGGGTGGGGAGTAAGGGGGAAAAATTTGTAACAGAAAGCTTTGTAAGGATCATTGTTGAAGAATTACCCATACATATGTTTTGCAATTAAAAAGCTTCAATAAAATGCATTAAAGAAAAAAATTTAAAGGTTTTGCACAAACAAAACCAATGTAACCAAAATTATAAGGAAAGCAGAAATGGGACGGGGGAGGGAAATTTGCAACAAATTTATCTCTGATAAAATCTTATTTCTCAAATATATAGGGAACTGAGTCAAATTTATAAAAATACAAGTCATTCACCAATTGATAAAATCAAAAGATATGAACAGGCAGTTTTCAGATAAAGAAATCAAAGCTATCTATATTCATATCAAAAAATGCTCTAATGATTCAGGCTAATTTCGATAAGACTTGTGATGGAGAGAGCCATTTGCATCCAGAAAGAGTTTTATGGGGACTGAAAGTGGATCACAACATAGTATTTTCACCTTTTTTCTTGCTTTTTTTTTTTCTTTCTCATTTTTTTTCCTCTTTTTGATTTGATTTTTCTTGTGCATCCATGATAAATGTGGAAATACGTATACAAGAATTGCACATGTTTAATATATATTGGATTACTTGCTATCTAAGAGAAGGGGTGAAGGGAAGGAAGGGAGAAAAATTTGGAACACAGGATTTTTCAAGGGTGAATGTTGAAAGCTCTCTCTGCATATATTTAGAAAATAATAAGCTATTATTTAAAAAAAATAAAGAAAAAATGTTCTAAATCACTATTAATCAGAGAAATGAAAATTAAAACACCTCTGAGGTATCACCTCACATTTATAAGAATGGCTAATACGACAAAAAGGAAAATGTTGGATATTAAAGAAAACATGGGAAAACTGGGACACATTAATGCACTATGGGTGGAGTTGTGGGCAATAAAATTGTGCATATCCTTTGAGCAAGCAATATCACTGCTAGGTCTATATCCCAAAGCCATCCAAAAGCTAGGGATAGGGGTGGAGGATCTATTTTGTACAAACAATTAATAGTAATTTTTTTTTGTGGTGGCTAAGAATTAAATAATGAAGGGATGCCCATTAATTTGGAAATGGCTAAACAAGTTGTACTCTTTATGATTGTAAAACAATATTATTGTGCTATAAAAAATGACAAGGAGGATGATTTCAGAAAAACCTGGAAAGACTTACAAGAATTTATGCATAGTTAAATGAACAGAACCAGGAGAATGTTCTACACAGTAATAGCAATAATTTTCAATGAAGAATTGTAAATGACTTACCTATTTTCAGTAATACAATGATCCAAGATAATTTCAAAGGACTAATGGTGAAGTATACTATCTGCCTCCAGAGGAAAAAACCAATATTCTGAATACAGACTGAAAAATGCTATTTTTCACTTTCTTTCATTTTTTTTTTACTTTTATTCAAGTCTTCTTGTACAAAATTAGCAATATGGAAAGATTTTTACATAAATTCACATGTAATAACATCTGACTGCTTACTGTGTAAGGGAGGGGGAAGATGAAGGAAGGACAGAATCTGGAACTCAAAACTTTTAAGTAAAAATGTTCAAATTTTTAAAAAAAATAACTTATCATTAAAGGAACTCAAAGGTCCTCATCAAGCCGGCAAAGTTGAGAAAGAAAATGACAAATATCAGAGAACTAATAAAACGGACATAGTAATGCATTAGTGGTGCTGTGAATTGGTCCAACTTGGAAATACACTTTGACCAAGTAATACAACTACATAGCCAATACCCCCCAAATAATAGCATTAAAAGAAAAAAGATATTTTTAGAAAGGAAAAAAAGGTTCATATGTATATAATTATAGTAACTCTCTTTGAAGAGACAGAAGCAGAAGCCAAGGGAGTGAACATCAATTGAAAATGGCTGAACAATTTATATTAATATTTTGGACTGCTTTAAGAAATGACAAAGGGGGGGCGGAGCCAAGATGGCAGAGTGAAAAGGTGACTTTCTGCCTCTCCTCCGATCTTCTCTCAAATCAACAATAAAATAAGCCTCTGAACTGATCTTCAAGTCAACGAACTCAGAAATATTTGGGCACGGTTCTCTGGAGAACTTCATATCAGGTTAGTCGGACTCGGACAGAGAGATAAATAGACGACAACTGTGCAGGCCGGAAGTGAGGGTGGGACTCAGCTCGGCTCACCGTAGAAGAAATTCCAAACTCCAAACTCCAAATTCCAAACACCTGGAGTTTATCTGAGGCACTCGGGACACTCTGCCCTGATTGGGGACAGGTGTTCTGGCAGACTTGCCTTGTTTAAGGAGTAATTCGGACTTAGTCCTAGCCCCCACCGGCCCAGCACCTTAAGTCAACTCGCCGAAGTGCCTCAGGGCAAAGCGTCTTCAGCCGAGGTTTTTTTTTTTTTTTCCCCCTACCTTAAAGAGATATCCACTCTGTCTAAAAAAAAATGACGAAGAAGCAAAAGAGAGCTCTCACCATAGACAGCTTTTATCAAGGCAAAGAAACGACCTCAGATACAGAGGTTTCTTTAGACAAAAATCCAGAAAAAAAACAGCCACGACCATCACTGGTCCCCGTTTCAAAAGGCCTTTCTGGAAGATTGCATAAAGAACCTCAAAAGAGAGCTGGAGGATAAATGGGAAAATAAATTGAAATCAGTGCAAGAAGGATACAGTATCTTGCAAGAAGGATATGATGCTCTGCAAAAGAGATATGAAAAAGACACCAATTTATTAAAAAATAAAATTAGTGAAGTGGAAAAAGAGTGCAGTGAACAAATTGGCCAGTTACAAAAGGAACTTAAAAAGGTAACTGAAGAAAACAACACTTTAAAAATAAGAATTGAACAAATGCAAGTGAATGACTCACTAAGACTTGAAGAATCAGTCAAACAAAAACAAAAAAATGAAAAATTAGAAGAAAATATGAAATATCTCCTAGGAAAAACAACTGACTTAGAAAATAGATCTAGGAGAGACAATCTAAGGATTATTGGACTTCCTGAAAGCCATGATCAAAAAAAGAATCTGGACACTATCTTCCAGGAAATCCTGAAAGAAAACTGCCCTGAGATTGTAGAATCAAAGGGCAAGATCGCCATTGAAAGAATTCACCGATCACCTCCTGAAAGAGACCCCAAAATTAAAACCCCAAGGAATATTGTGGCTAAATTTCAGGACTATAGCACCAAGGAACAGATTCTGCTAGCAGCTAGAAAGAAACAATTCAAATACCGAGGATCAATAATTAGAATCTGTCAGGATCTGTCAGCTTCCACACTGAAGGATCGAAGGGCCTGGAACCAGATATTCCGAAGGGCAAAGGAACTTGGATTACAGCCAAGAATAACCTATCCAGCTAGAATGAGCATTATCCTCCAGGGAAGAAGATGGTCATTCAATGATATAGGTGAATTTCACCTATATCTAATGAAAAGACCGGATCTGAACAAAAAATTCGACACCCAAACACAGAACTCAAGAGATGCATAAAAAGGTAAAAAGGAAAGGACTCTTGAGAACTTTATTTTTACTAGGGGGATACTCAAAGTTTGGGGGTATAATTAACTAAATATTACTTTGATAACATGAAAAAGAGAACTAGAGGGGAAAAGGTTGTCATACTGGGGAAAAGAGGGAAAAAGTGGTAAAACAAGATCTAAAAAAAAAAGGAGGTAAAAACAAGGTAAAATCACTTGAAGAGGCAAAGAAAACCTAATATAATTGAGAGAAAGAGGGGAGGGAGACGAGCACTGTGTAAATATTACTCTCATCAGGTTGGGCTCTAAAAGTGTATATCAGACATTCAATTTCACATAGAAACTTGTCTGTTGCTAGAGGGAAGTGGGAGGGAAAGGAGGAAAAGTAAGGGACAAACTAATAGAAGGGAAAATAGAAGAATCAGGGGAAAGGAGTAAAAACAGGGGGAGGGGATCTAAAGGGTGGAGTATTGTTTGGGGGAGGGGGTCATCAAAAGCAAAGTACTGAGGTGCGGGGAAGGGAGAAAGGGGAAAGGAAAGGGGAAAACATAACTTGGGTAAATAAGATGGCAGGAAATAAAGAATTAGTTATTCTATCTGTGAATGTGAATGGGATGAACTCTCCCATAAAGCGGAAGCGGATATCAGACTGGATTAAAAACCAGAATCCCACAATATGTTGTCTACAAGAAACACATCTAAAACATAGTGACACATATAGGATGAAGGTAAAAGGCTGGAGCAGGACCTATTATGCTTCAGGTGAACAAAAAAAAAGCAGGGGTAGCAATCCTTATCTCAGATCAAGTAAAAGCCAAGATAGATCTAATCAAAAGAGATAAGGAAGGAAACTATATTTTATTAAAGGGTACCATAGATAATGTAGCAATATCTATACTAAATATATATGCACCAAGTGCAATAGCACACAAATTCCTAGGGGAGAAATTAAGAGAGATGCAAGAAGAAATAGGCAGCCAAACGATACTAGTGGGGGATCTCAACCTTGCTCTCTCAGAATTAGATAAATCAAACTACAAAATAAATAAGAAAGAAACTAGGGAGATAAACCAATTGTTAGAAAAGTTAGGTATGATAGATCTATGGAGAAAGTTGAATGGAGACAGTAGAGAGTTTACTTTTTTCTCAGCAGTCCATGGAATCTATACAAAAATTGACCATGTATTAGGGCATAAAAACCTTAAAATCAAATGCAGAAAGGCAGAAATAGTAAATGCATCCTTTTCAGATCATGATGCAATAAAAATCACATGCAATATAAGGCCAGGAGAAAATAAACCAAAAGGTAATTGGAAATTAAATAATCTAATCCTGAAGAATGAATGGGTGAAAGAGCAAATCATAGACACAATCAATAATTTCATCCAGGAGAATGACAATAAGGAGACAACATACCAAAATTTGTGGGATTCGGCCAAAGCGGTTTTAAGGGGCAATTTTATATCTCTAGATGCTTACTTGCATAAAATAGAGAAAGAAAAGATCAATGAATTGGGCTTATTATTAAAAAAACTAGAAAAAGAACAAATTAAAAACCCTCAATTAAATACCAAATTGGAAATTCTAAAAGTAAAAGGAGAAATTAATAAAATCGAAAATAAGAAAACTATTGAGTTAATAAATAAAACTAAGAGTTGGTTCTATGAAAAAACTAACAAAATAGATAAGCCTTTAGTTAATTTGATAAGAAAAAGGAAAGAGGAAAATCAAATTGTTAGTCTCAAGAATGATAAGGGAGAACTTTCCTCCAATGAAGAGGAAATTAGAGTAATAATTAGGAGTTACTTTGCCCAACTTTATGCCAGTAAGTTTGAAAATCTGAATGAAATGGAGGAATATCTACAAAAATATAGATTGCCGAGGTTAACAGAAGAGGATATAAATTATTTAAATAGTCCCATATTAGAAAAAGAAATAGAACAAGCCATTAACCAACTCCCTAAGAAAAAATCTCCAGGGCCAGATGGATTTACATGTGAATTCTACCAAACATTCAAAGAACAATTAATTCCAATACTACACAAACTATTTGAGAAATTTGGGACAGAAGGTATACTGCCAGAATCCTTCTATGAGACCGATATGGTGCTGATAGCTAAACCAGGTAGGGTAAAAACAGAGAAAGAAAACTATAGACCAATTTCCCTAATGAATATTGATGCAAAAATTTTAAATAAGATGTTAGCAATGAGATTACAGAAAGTCATCCCCAGGATAGTACACTATGACCAAGTAGGATTTATACCAGGGATGCAGGGCTGGTTCAATATTAGGAAAACTATCAGCATAATTAATTATATTAATAACCAAATTAACAAAAACCATATGATTATCTCAATAGATGCAGAAAAAGCCTTTGACAAAATCCAACACCCTTTCCTATTAAAAACACTAGAGAGTATAGGAATAAATGGGCTTTTCCTTAAAATGATCAGTAGCATCTATTTAAAACCATCAGCAAGCATCATATGTAATGGAGACAAACTAAAACCATTCCCAATAAGATCAGGAGTGAAACAAGGCTGCCCACTGTCACCATTACTATTTAATATTGTATTAGAAATGTTAGCTTTAGCAATAAGAGAAGAAAAAGAGATAAAAGGAATCAGAGTAGGTAATGAAGAAACCAAATTATCACTCTTTGCAGATGACATGATGGTATACTTAGAGAACCCTAGAGACTCAACTAAAAAACTACTAGAAACAATTCACAACTTTGGCAAAGTTGCAGGATTCAAAATTAATCCACATAAATCATCAGCATTTTTATATATTACCAACAAAGTTCAGCAGCAGGAGATACAAAAAGAAATTCCATTCCAAATAGCAGATGATAGGATAAAATATTTGGGAATCTATCTGCCAAGGAAAAGTCAGAAACTATACGAACTAAATTACAAAACACTTTCCACACAAATAAAATCAGACCTAATCAATTGGAAAAATATTAAGTGCTCATGGGTAGGCAGAGCGAACGTAATAAAAATGACAATACTACCCAAACTAATCTACTTATTTAGTGCCATACCAATCAAACTCCCAAGAAATTATTTTACAGATCTAGAAAAAATAGTAGCAAAGTTCATTTGGAAGAACAAAAGGTCAAGGATTTCAAGGGGATTAATGAAAAAAAAGGCAGATGAAGGTGGTCTTGCTGTACCAGATCTAAAACTATATTATAAAGCAGCGGTCATCAAAACCGTTTGGTACTGGATAAGAAATAGAGCAGTGGTTAGGTTATCAGGACAACCTAGGCATTAACCTTAACAATCTAGTGTTCGATAAACCCAAAGAACACAGCTTTTGGGATAAATACTCTCTATTTGGCAAAAACTGCTGGGAAAATTGGAAACTAGTGTGGAAGAAATTAGGGCTTGACCCATACCTAACACCACATACCAAGATAAGATCTAAATGGGTTCATGATCTAGATATAAAGAGGGACTTTGTAAGCAAGTTAGAGGAACGTAATATAGTTTATCTCTCAGACCTGTGGAGGTGGAACAAATTTATGTCCAAAGAAGACTTGGAACTCCTAATTGAACACCAGATGGATAATTTTGACTATATTAAGTTAAAAAGTTTCTGTACAAACAAAACAAATGCAGACAAGATTAGGAGGGAAGCATCTAATTGGGAAACCATCTTTACATTCAATGGTTCTGATAAAGGCCTCATTTCTAAAATATATAGAGAATTGTCTCATATATATAAGAATTCAAGCCACTCTTCAATAGATAAATGGTCAAGGGATATGAACAATTTTCAGATGATGAAATTAAAACCATCTCTAGTCATATGAAAAGTTGCTCCAAATCACTATTGATCAGAGAAATGCAAATTAAGACAACTCTGAGATACCACTACACACCTGTCAGATTGGCTAAAATGACAGGAAAAGATAACGATGAATGTTGGAGGGGATGTGGGAGGGCTGGGACACTAATACATTGTTGGTGGAACTGTGAACGGATCCAACCATTCTGGAGAGCAATTTGGAGCTATGCTCAAAAAGTTGTCAAACTGTGCATACCCTTTGACCCAGCAGTGTTTCTACTGGGCCTATATCCCAAAGAGATCTTAGAGGAGGGAAAGGGACCCACATGTGCAAAAATGTTTGTGGCAGCCCTTTTTGTAGTGGCTAGAAACTGGAAACTGAAGGGATGCCCATCAATTGGAGAGTGGCTGAATAAATTATGGTATATGAATGTTATGGAATATTATTGTTCTGTAAGAAACGACCAGCAGGACGATTTCAGAGAGGCCTGGAGAGACTTGCATGAACTGATGCTGAGTGAAACGAGCAGAACCAGGAGATCATCATGCACAGCAACAACAGTATTACATGATGATCAATTCTGATGGACATGGCTCTCTGCAATAAAGAATTGTCTCAAACCAGTTCCAGTTATTCACTGAAGAAAACCATATACACCCAGAAAGAGGGACATGAAATATGGGCCACAACGTAACATTTTCATGATCTCTATTGACAGTTGCTTGCATTGTGTTGCCTTTCTCTGATTCTTTTTTTTTTCTTGTAGATAGGATTTTTCTTGCATGACTTCTCAAGCATTTCAACATTATTAACATGTAGTGGACTTCCTGCCATCTGGGGGAGGGGAGGGGACTGGGGGTAAAATTTGTATTGGAAAGCTTTGTAAAGATCAAGGTTGGGGAACTACCCATACATATGTTATACAAATAAAAAGCTTAAAAAAAAATAAGAAATGACAAAGGGATTGGATTCAAAAAACAAAAAAACAAAACAAAACCTTGAAAGACTTGTATAAACTGTTTCAAAATGAAGCAAATAGACAAAGAAGTGTAAATAATCTTATAAGGACAAATAACTCTGAAAAACTTAAAAATTCTGATCCACATCATGACCCTATAATTCCAGATAAGCAAGCTGCCTGCCTTCTGTCAAAAATATACTAGACTTAAGATAAAGAATGGATAAAGCCGATGAAGATTTGTGGGAGTTTTTTGATTATACACATTTGTTACAGGAGTTATGTTTTTCTTTTGTTTCCTACATCAAACCGTGAACTCCTTTAGAGCAGGGATAGTCTTTTGCCTTTCACTGCCCCCATGCATTGTTACATATAATAATATTTAATAAATCCTTGTTGCCAACTTGCATTACTAATAGAAGTAAGAGATGATAGCAGGACGAGAAAAACGCTTATTTTTTTTTTTAAAGAAAATAATGTTTTTCAAAAAAACCCACTATAGATAGTAGGAGGCATGAATATAGGAATATATAAATACCTACACTATTTGAAAGGTGTTTCACAGTCACAAATGAAGTTTGACATTTATCTGGAGGTAGGTACACTCAGCCTGGAGGCAAGACTGAATTTAAAACCAGCCCCTGAAGCTTACTAGCTTATATTACTCTGGGCAAATTAAACTATTTGCCTCAGTAGTTGACTCAATCGGAAAGAAAATGAGAATAATTTTGGTACTACCTACTTTGGCTGTTGTGAGGATCAAATGAAATATCTATAAAGTGCTCTCCTTTTTCCTTCTTATTTATTTCTAAGTATTAAGACAAAGAATATCTGAAGTGGAACACATACTATATGTACCCTTGAATTCTTGAGAAGTAACACATTAAAAATGACGCAGGGACTGTTCCGTTTCTTATCGGTATGATCTCAGTATCAAACACCACATTTTACTTGTACTTAGTAAATGTTTGAAGAACGTAATTGTTTTCATCAGTGAGCCATAACATAGGTTAGAACAATAGGTCTCTCTTGATGCCAGGAATTTGCAAAGTTTCTCTCTACGTAAGAGAAGATAAACCTGTAGCCAAATACTTTCTTTTGTTTTTAATTAACCAGCAAAAATAAAGCTTTAAGAATTGCAAAATGTTTTATAATGACCTTTTCATTTTATCCTCAACAGAGGTTAAGTGATTTGCTGAGGATTACACAGCTATTTAAGTGTCTGAGACAGGATTTGAATTCAAGATCTCCTAACTCCAGATTTACCATTTAGCTAAGAATTAGACTGAATTAAGAAAGAAAAAACAATTTTCCCCATGAATGTCAAATTTATGGATTTCTCAATTTTCCATTGATGAGATGGGCATTGTAAGTTAGAATGCCTATATATTAAGTATTCTTTACAAAATTATACACAGTATGTGCAATTTTATAAATCATGATGAACTAAATTTATGAAGAAATATGGAAGAATATAATTTCTTAGCAAACACCCAATGTAAAAGATACTTCTTTGTAGATGAGCAGACATGAAGTGTGACCCGGTCTGAGACGTCATCTTCTGTGAGATTCCATAGTCTCTTTTTAGTTATAGATTTTTCCACAGCAAACACGAGCTAAAGAAGAAATAATAAATGAATGATTTCTTTTTTCTGTCTCTAAATAAATCATTGCATGTTGATGCTAAAATGAAATAAAGATTTCAACTACTATCTACTTTAATCTCCATTCTTAGGGATAAAAATATCTCATTAAGAGCGTTCAAATGATAATAATTAATTGAATACATGCCATTCAAATTAAATTCTATTATTTTTATCTAAAACAGATTAAACATTAATTAATTTTGGGCAACCAGTATTGGAATGAAAATATAGAAAAGAAATGTTAGTTCAAATGAATAAAAAATTAGTTTCAACTTTTTTATTTTATTTTACTTTAGTTTTGCTTTTTGCTGAGGCAATTGGGGTTAAGTGATTTACCCAGGGTCACACAGCTAGGGAATGTTAAGTGAGACCACATTTGAACTCAGGTCCTCCTGAGTTCAGGGGTGGTACTCTATCCACTGCTCCACCTAGCTGCCCCAATTAGTTTCAACTTAAAACATTTTTTTTCAAAAGCACTTCATTAAAATCCCACTGTATAACCAAAACTCTAAAACTTCTTATATAGATTATATTAAAGAGATTAGTAAAAGTGCCTAACTCTATATCACCTGTGTCATCAACTGATTAAAATGATTGAGGAAATAAAGTTTTCGAGTTTCCAAGCATATCAATTTATTAAGCAATGCATACCAATTGCTTAACAAATCAAGAAGGGACCTTCTTTGCTTGGCATTGGACCCTAAATAAAGGGGGAAACACACTTTTATGCATTAAAAATAATTAACAGGATGTAAACCAGGATGAGATGAGGTAATCTAATTTTCAACTGGAGGAAGGATTAAGGATTTCTGAATTGGGAAGAGAAGAACAAATAGGTATAATTCTCTGAAATCAAAAAAGAAGGTGTTGTCACTCCCTTCTGAATATCTGTATTCAATCACAGGAACACGAAAACAATAACTTATTGACCAGTTTGAGGCCAATTTTCAGATAAGAGATTTGGGTTTAACATATGAGTATATTATACATTGATGTATAATTATGAGAAAACTCCTTTCATCAATATTTGGTTCTGACTGGGTTTCTGGTTAGCAAAGCCCAGATCCTTATTTAAGGGTGTTTAAGCAGCAAGCAGAGGTGCTTTAGCTTTCCAGCCACACAGAGTTAGTAAGTTAAAATAATGCAATAAAGTTTTCTCACAACTTCCAAAACTGAATAAAGACAGAAATTGCACTAGACCCATAACTGAATAGAAAGGAAACTGAGCTAGATGCAGAATTGAGTCACAAGATGAAATTAGTGTGGTTCACTTAATTCCCATATCTGCTTATCTAATATTTACAGCAATTCCTAGGAATCAGTGTTCTGGGAAATCTGGCACATGTGTACTGCTAAATGATTTATTAATTCAAAGGAAAAAATCCCTTAACTTGGAGTTGAAGGCCCTCTACAAAATGAAATGAACTTACCCTTCCCTCCCTTTTTCATGTTTCTCTACTTCATTCACTCTAGGTTCTAGTCAAATTGACTTACCAGCCACTCACCAACCTCTACTTCTCAAATGAGGGTCCCTGTCAAGTGTTTCTCTCATTCCTAGTATGTTTCCTTCTGTACTTGCACCCTGACCTTATTTCAAAGCTCACCATGGGTGTCTGTCATAGCCTTAATAAAGTCTTCCCTTAACTTCTCAACTATCATTAGTGGGCTTTCCTATCTTTTCTTTATTTAATTGCATATTTGCTGATCACCACCATACATGGAGGACAAGCACCCTGAAAGCAAGAACTATTTTATTTTGATTTTATATCTCCACAGAGTCTGACAAAGAACCCTGCATATAATAGGCAGGTATTTAAATGTATAACCTCATGAAGTTGAAAATTGATAAGCCACTTTATTTTGTTTTACTTATTAATTATTGATTGAGAATAGTACCTAATCAATGGTATCACTACTTAGAAATTAGTTTTATTGAAAGGACAGTTTGATTACTTAGTATAACAGTACAAGATGGTTTCACTTCTTTATAAGAGTTTAATCTGCCCATTTCTCTGGGTTACAGTCCACTCATTGATTCAGACATGCTCCTAAAATGTTCTGTCTGGCCACAAGCCTACCAAAAGAATCACTCTGATGTACATGGCCACTGACACAGGACTTTCTAGATTTTCCAGAAGACGTTTGTATTCTCCCCTGACCATGGACTTTAGAAACAACCTTTTGTAAGCAAGTCAGTCTAATTATGTCAAATGTAAGCCCACCCTACTAATGCATCACTGGCCACTGAGGGGCTTTAGGAATCTCATTTATTAGTAACTGCTAGTTTGTTAACAAATGATCATGCTCAGAACTTTGAGCTTCAGTTTCTTTTCATCACAGATTTTTATTGCAACAACCTGCAACTAGATTTGAAAATATAAATATTTAAATATAACCCAAGTCCATAACATTTTGTAAACATTATCTAAATACAATCAGTAACCTTCATATAAAATTGCATCTAATTAAAACAATACACACCCAATCCATACTGAGAAATGTTTAAATACTGGTACCTACCCTGCGAAGGGCAGTCTGAACATCTTTCCCAAGATCTGGAGTAGTAATAATAAATATTCCAAGAACTAATAAACCTCCTGGTAGCATTCTAGATACCTAGGTTAAAATATCAATGAGCATAATGACTTTTTTATTTGTAATTAGTTTTTCTTCTTATTTGGCATGGTATTCATTCATTCTTCCATCCATTAAATAAGTATTTGTAGAGCAGCTACTATTTTAAAGCATTGTCCAAAAATGTTACAGAAAACTGACACTGGTATTAAGAAATTTAGATTAGCCAAAGTGTGCTGAAGCCATTGAGTTTACTGTCCACTAAGTATCCTATTTGTGATATTCATGACAGAGGACCCCTTGAAATTGAAACCACTTTAGAATGAGCTATTTTGAAATAAAAGAAAGAAATATATACAGTAAATATATGCAACAAATTTTGCTTTACATTAAGAAATAATGTAATGAACATTAAGAAAATCGAGTTTTCCACGTTAAATTTCAACACATCTCAAGCAGTTATGTTATTTCCAAGTTTTGCTAGCAGTGCTAATTACAAATCTATACTAACACGTGCCTTTTGCAAATATAATCTCAATACTGCATTCAGATTTGGAATATATTATACAGCTTTTATACAGCAGATTTATCATCCTAACTATATTTTTCTTATGCCAATGTTCCTATGTCTTCCATAAAATTCTACTCCTATTTTTTATCAAGGCATACAGATGACCTTGGGTTCTAGAAGACTATGCCAATGAAATGGCAGCTCTAGTAGTCTACTTTAATGGAAAGGCTACAAGTACCATTCCACCAAAAACTTTATTAATTTTTTAAGGTACAGCCTAAATAAGGCTTCACCAATAAGCTGGTCATTAGGTGATGATTATTTATCCTAGCTAGGGAGAGTTTGCACAGACTAAGCACACTAAAGCTGGGCAAAAAAAAAATATTTTTAAAAAGCTCATGGGGGAAAAAAAAGAAGTTGGACTAAGAATAAAGTAGATACAAATAATAAACAGTAAATATATCAGAATAAAAACATTATTGTTAATTATGTCCTAAAAGTTGGAAACAAATACAAAATTTCACCTCAGCTTTATGTCATCAATCAAAACATGTTTACTTATTTTGCATTTACATTCTAGGATTGCATATGTTGAATATAAATATATACCTATATGTGTGTGTGAATATGTGTATATATACATTTTTATATAATATTGATATATATTATAAAATAGTACAACCTGACTGGCATGTGCTGTAGTCCATTCTTCATCTAAGTCATCCAAATGTGACTGAGAAGATCTTGTGTCTTCATTCTGCTCTTCTCTGGGTGGTGTTCTAGTGGCAAGAACTACATAATCCCTTTGTGAGGAACACTTCAAAAATAAAACACAAAATGGTAATTGTTTTTACCTTCTTAAATTTAATGTATAATTTTCTAAAACAAACTATATTATAAAAGCTAAAGCTTATATACAATCCTCTTTCCTTTTTTCTTTGTCTGTTGAAATGTTTGTGCTGGTTTGGGTGATCACTTAATAAAAAATATTCCAAAAAAAAAAAAATGAAAACAATCAGTGATATATAATTAAAGAATACAGATATGGCATGTACAAAGGAAACAATATGAATGTACCAATTAGTTGATTTATTCATTTTGTGACTAAACTTATAGTGAAACAAATTTCTAACTTTTCAAATTAATTACTATATACAATGATATATTTTTAATGCCTCAATACTTTTGATTATAATAAAGAAAAAAAGGATACTCAATAAAGGAATGGCTGAACAAATTTATAGTATATGGTAAATATAATGTAAATTAATGAAAAACAAATGACAAAAAGGATGGCTTCAGAGAAACCCAGGAAGTCTTGTATGATGGCCAGCTCTAAATATGTGATCCAATGATCATGATGATATAAACCAACCAAAAGTGAAATAAGCAGCCCAAGGAAACCAAAAGCAAGTTTAGAAAGCTACATAAAAGCAGGGTAGAACTCCAAGTACTGTGCCAAATGCGATGTAATTTTTTTTTCAAACTCAAATTAAACAGACACTCAGTATTTTGTAGAAACTTCTTTTTCCTGTTCTTTTTCAACTTTGTCAGTTCATAATAATAAAAATGAATTTTAAAAGCTTCAGTTATAAGATTTTCTGCTACTAGACTTATAGACTGATAGTTAGAAGGGGGACTCAGAAATCATCTAGTTCAACCTGAATGCCCTGTCCTGCTTGTTGGAGATGTTATCATCACACCTTGGGGAAAAGTCCAATGAAGGGAAATTTGCCACATTCCATTTTTGGATAGCTGTAATTGTTAAAGTCTTTTTCAAAGTTTTTCTACTTGCTATAGTTTCTTAATCACAAACATATTTTTTGAGGGACTTAGCCTAAAAAATACGAAATAATATGTGATCATGATATTACAATCAAATATCAATGGTATATAGTAATAGTTGAAAACTGTATTGATAATTTAAACCTATTTAATCCAAAAATTTCTGTATAGAAAAAAATCTTAATCTACCCTCAACAAACCTCTTCCTAGACCTAATGGAAAAATCTGAATTTGAACTGTCTTAATCACAGGATAAGAAGGAAAAATTGTTTAATGTTAAAATTGATTAACTGCTAAAGTATACAAATTCTTAGACCAAGAGGTATGAGAGAATAAAGTCTTGGTTAAAGAAATTTTTTCATTGGTACAGAATGGCTACTTATCACTCTGGGGGAAAAAAAAACAAAGAAAAAAACAAAAAAAAAAACCTGATCCTAAGTAAATTTCAACAAGGAAAGGTATAATAGTGAAAAATTTTGGACCCAAACAAAACATCTGAAGGAGAAGAAAGCAGTAATATGAAGACAAGCTCAGGATCAGAAGAGACAGATCCTTTGCCTTTACCAAAATTTGCAAGAGAGAAAGGAAAAGTCTGAAAAAAACACACAATAAAATAGGCCAAAAAAAGCAATATAGTCCTAAACTTCAAAGAATGCAATTTTGAAAACAAAACAAAACAAATACATGGTGAGTTGGTCATTAAAGTACACACAGAATAAATTTAATAAATATATATGTATATATATATATATAAGGCAGTGTAAAAGACATCCTGTTCTATAGTCCTTGCTCTGATTCATGTAGATATCAAATAAATACTGAAAAATCTGTACCAAAAGCTGTTATCTCAGACTTAAAATTTTCTAGCATTTCTAACTTGCTATTCTTTCTAACTTTTACTATATTATAGAATCATGGTTTTTCAAAGGGAGGTAATAAGAGTGAGCAATATAAAAAAATGCTTTAGAGAAGCAGTAAAATTTGAGTTAAAACTAAAAAAAAACTATAAAGTGCAAAGAAAGGTGCTTATTTTTTCTCTATTTCATTTCTAAGAAAAGCTTTGGAAAAGGATTCTCTTCTAAATTAATAAAAGGTCTCTTACGGTTGACCTATTTTCCCCCCGTTTCTCAGAGATCCACATTAAATCAGATGTCATTTCCTATGTTTCTTTCCCTGCTAACCTAATTCTAACCCAATCTCTAGTGAAAGAAATGGAAGAAAAACAAATAGCTTATATTTCTATATTTCTTTGATATTTATAAAACACTTTCTATATGACAGTTTTACAAAACAGACATTTTAAAGTTGAGGAAAATGAGGCTCAAAGGAGACAATGATCTTCCCAGAATGACCAAGATATTTCAAAATCATATCTGTAATTCAATCAAGTCCAGGTTTATCCTGGCTCCAAGTCTAGTGCTCTTACCATCACATTCAAGTATAAAAATTTGTCCACAAAAGAAAGGAAAAAAAATGTTAGGAGTTTAAAAGTAAGGAAAAAGATAACTAGGAAAGAATGAAAGTGAAGGTAAGATTAGTTAATGTGAAAAACGAGATAGAAAAATATAAAGAGGAACAGGACAGGCTTTAGAAGCAATTAATGAACCATATCCCCTTGATTCCTAAAAAATCACATTATATAACAATCTACAAAACTATTTTTCCACTTAAGCAGAAACCATTCCTTAAAACAGGAGTGAAAGAGAGGTAATGTATAAGTAGAAGGATGAGGAAGGGATGAAACAATAAAGGGAATACAAAGTGATCATTCTACCTAAAAGCAAGCACTAAAATCCCAAGTGTTAGATGTTATATTTTTAACCCCAAAAGTTCTGCTAATGAATTTGAGACTAAAATATACTTATCTAAATGATACATATCCTATCCAAAAAAAAAATTATACATACCTAAAAATATACATACCTGTCCTATCAAAAGACCAGAGACAAAGGCCTTTTCTTGCTTGTTAAAGTTTAAAAGGTATTGTCCAACAGCTTCTTCAACTATGTAGCTTCTTCCCATTATTCAAAGTACATCAATATTATTTCCAATGTATCAGATCTTTAAAGTTCTACAAATAAGAGTAGATAGAATAAGTAGAAACAAATAATATGGATGCACACTGGTATTAAAAAAAAATGATGGGCCTATTGTTTCAGGAAGAAATGTCTCCAAAAGACTATACAGTTTGACATCAGAGCCTGTTTCATTTTTTGCTTTTCTAACTACAGAAGCTAGCATAATACCCTGCAAACAATCATCAATAATTAAGCACCTATGAAGACAAAATGTAAACATTCCCTGAACTCAAAAACTTTACATGCACACATTACAAGTACATACAAAATAAATAAAAGATAAAGGGAAGGGGGAGGGTGGAGAAATTAACAGCTAAGTGAGATGGGCAAAGGCATCATGAGGTATGAAGAGGTGGTATCTGATCTAAGATCTGAAGGAAACTAAGAATTCTAAGAGGCAGAGGATAGGAGGGAATACAATTCAGGATCTAACTAAGGCTAGTTTAGTTGGACCAAATAGTATATAGAAGACAATGAAAATGCTTATTGTATGAAACCTGGAGTAATCAAAAGTTATAAACTTCATTCTTTCTCCCCTTATCAATATTCTTCTTAAACTACTGTGCCCCAAAGTAAACACTCTAGATACAGTCTGACCAGGGCAGAGTACAGAGCCATCACTTCTTATTCCTGGAAGATATACCTCTCTTAATGCAGCCTAATAAAGCATCACATTTTTTGGGGGGAAATGCTTTCATATTGTTGACTAATATTGAACTCCTTCAATATTTTGGGAGACTTTGGGAGTCAGAAGTACTAAGGGGTAATACTGATTGTATTCAATCATCATAGGATCCTAGAACAAAGCTTCTTAAACTTTTTCCACTCATGACTCCTTTTCATCCAAGAAATTTTTACACAATCCTGGGTATGTAGATATGTAAAATAGGTATACAAATCAAACATTTGCTGATAATAAATCAAAGAAATTTATTTTATTTTCAAACAATTCTTTGGTATACATGTTATTTTTTGGACAAAAGCAAATTTGCATACTGAGGTGGATGTATGCTTGTTAACATGGAATGGGTTTGTTATTTTAAGTTAATATGCATCTTAAAAATTTCAGTTTTATTTCTTATATAGTAAATGTTAGTTGATATTACCCACACAAACAAAAGCTCAATAATGTTTAAGAATGTAAAGGAGCCTCGAGACCAGAAACTCTGAAATAGATGAATGACAGATTTTAATAGATGTTTATGGATTGATCCCTGTATCTAGTTTTGTTCTCTCCTATCCCAAGTCGCCTACCTGTTGGACATTTCAAATTGCCTATGCTTCAGACCTGAATGACCTTAAGGGCATTGAAGGAGCACATTGAATAGAGCATGTCTGAAGTCAGAAAGTCCTGAGTTCAAATTCAGCCCAAGACATTTCCTAGCAGTGAGCCCCTAGGCAAGCAAATCTGTTTGCTTCAATTTCCTCATTTGTAGAATGCAGATTATAAAAGAGCCTACCTCCCAGGGTTGGGAAGGTCAAAGGAGGTATTTGTAAAGCTCCTGGTATCTAGTAAATTCAAATGTCAGTTCTTATTACCATTACCCTTGTCCTATTACCCATCTGCTATTATCTACAGACCACTTAAGAATTCCTGATTTCAAAATCTATGAAATAATTCCATTTATAATTTTTAAATGTTTCCATAATATCACAGAAAGTAATGTTGGTCAATAAACATTAAGTGCCTATTATGTTCCAGGCAATTTTCTAAGTGCAGACCCTGCTCTCAAGAAGTTCACTCTCTACTAGAGAAAACATGGAAACAAGCTACATATAAGGGTAAACTGGAGCAGAGAGAAGGCACTAGAATTATAGGGGAATGGGAAAGGCTTTCTGTATAAAGTACTAGGGAACCACTTAAGATTTTTGAACAAGCAAAATTTTTCTTTTCTTTTTTTTAGGATTATCTTTTTTTTTTTAATTAAAGCTTTTTATTTGTGTAACATATGTATGGGTAGTTCCCCAGTATTGATCTTTACAAAGCTCTCCATTACAACTTTTACCCCCAGTCCCCTCCCCTCCCCTAGATGGCAGGAAGTCCACTACATGTTAATAATGTAATAATAGTTGACAAGTTGTGCAAGAAAAATCCTATCTACAAGAAGAAAAACAAAACCAGAGAAAGGCAACACAATGCAAACACAAGCAAAATTTTTCAAAATTATTTTGATCTGATACATGTATGAGAACAATTCTGGCTATGGTAGAAAAATGGATTGGGGGAAAATAAACAAAGAAATTAATTACACAGTAGGATTTTAACCGGAACTTGAAGAAAGTTAATCCTCCAAGGAGGCCAGGAGACAGATGAATAGTAAGGGAATAGTCAGTGAAAATGCCAAGATTGATCTGTGTGCAACGATCAGCAAGTTAGTGTCCCTGAGTTCCACAGATGGGAAGGAAGGTATGATTGTATCAGGTATCTCCTAATCTTTGTTGCTTCTATTCCTATATTTTTTTTCCTCCAGGACTTGCAGAATTACATATTCTTTAAAACCTGATGAAAATATCACCATTCATTCTGCCAACAACTAAATCAGCATTTATTAAGCTCCTATTACTTGCCAAGGACATTGCTAAGTGAAGAGGAAACAAAGGTAAAAGACAGCCCCAGGCCTCAAGGAGTTCATAATTTATTGATATGTGAACAAGAATGTACAAAAAGGATAAACTGTGAAATTATTACCTCATGCCCCATGTTTCCTTTCATACAACACTTGGTTAAACATCTGTCAAGCACGTCCTACATCCTTAGCAGACACTGGGATAAGTTCTGCCACTACGAAGGCAGAACTTTTTTTGGTACAATTTGATGCTCTAAGAATCCGTTTCACTGGCTGTGCGTTCTCATTCTCCTACACTGCAATCTGTCTGAAGTCGGGGATCAAGCCCCCCAACAGCCAGGACAGGGAAGCCACATATCAGATGCTTAAAAAACTGAGTTGCAAGGGTCCTCAGAACTACCCGAGAACGCTTCAAACACCATGACCCTACACGAGTGACTTAAACTTCCAGGTTGGTGTTTATTTCAACTCTCTAAGATATTTTCTATGACTATTCTTCAAGGTTCCTCTTAGCTCTCCAGGACAAAGTGTCACAACCTCATCATGGTCCAAACGACTCCTTTTTAATGATAATCGGGGTGTTGGAGAGCTCGCCCCCAAGGAACCCTCGTTTCCTGGTACAGTCCCAGACTCTACTAATAACAAGTTGTGGGTCTATCTTCGTCCAACAGCTGCTCCTTTACCCCCCAAAAGCCTTAGTTTCATTATCTGCACAAATTAGGAGTTGGGAACAGACGTCATTATGCTCCCTTTCCCGCCTTCTAGGCCGCCCCCACCCCCACGCCACCCCGGCCTTGTGGCCCGGCAGATGTCCTGCTGTCGGCCTTCTGCCCCTGCCTTCTATAGTCAGGGCTGACAGCCCAATTCCAGGCAGTCTCCCCTTGTCCCTTCGGCCTGGGTTCCCTTCTCGACCCGGCCACGGGCTGACTCACATGTGGGGGTGATGGGCGCGCCCACAGGCCCCGGGGGAGACGATGGAGGACGCTGCCTCTACAGCCTCAGCTGTAGTCACTAAGTGTCCCTTGTACTGAAGGGAGACACCGCCCCCTTTGCCTCCGGCCTCCGACCTCCTTTCCGGGCAGGGGGAGGGGAGGGGAGGGGAGAAGTGAGCAGCTGGCGCCATCTGATGACGCATATCTACGGTGCCTTCTAACTGACTTAGGAAAACGGAGCCCCGCCCTTTATCCCAATCTTCCTCACTACTGCAGGAGAGACGACCCCTGTTCCCTCCCGTCCCCTTCCGGACGGCCATAAAGAGTGTGGCGGTAGCGGCACCAGGCCGCCCCGCCTCGCTCCGCCCCTCCGGGACTGATGCCCTCTAGTGGCTCTCTGACTAGGAGTACCCGAAGACGACGACCCATGACGTCCCGAAGCCTCAGTGAAAAGGGCTCTCGGCTCCTTGGGGCGGGACGCGGGTTGACTAGTAAGTAGTACCGTTCCGCCCAACCCCGCCCCGCTCACAGATCGTTTTCATACACCGGAGGGCGGGAGAGAAAGAGAGAGAAGTGAAGCCAAGGGAGGGAGAAGGGAATTGGTTTCCAGGAGTGTGCCGGAGGTGGAGGGTAAGAGGGAGAGTTGGTGGGAGGACGGATGAGGAAGAGGATCACTACATTTCCCGGCGTTCTGTGGGCAGACTGTGAAGGAGGCGGAGTGGGGGTGGGGATGCCCCTGGCAGGGTGCGCGCGCAGCCGGGAATCTAACCCTGCCTTTAGACTCGGTTTCCCAGGGTGCTCCAGGGAGTCTTATCTGAGCGCCCGCCGCGCGGGAGGAAGGGGGTGGGTCGTGCGCGCGCTTCTCCGGGGCGGGGAGTCGAGGATTCCTCTCCATCCTATTCTTGATTTCCCAGGGTCCCGCCGAGCGAGCCTCAGGGAGTCGGGTGCGCGCGTAAGCGTAGCACGGGAGGATTCGGCCTCCGCGCCGTCGCCGGCGCAGGCCCCAGGCTCAGCTCCCCTGTCCTTGCCCTCGGCCCCCGACCCGGCTCCTCCGCCTGTAGATCTGGACATTGGCAACATGGCGGCGGTGCTGCAGCAGGTCCTGGAGCGGCAGGAGCTTACCAAACTGCCCAAGCCCGTCCAGGCCAAGTTGGAGAAGTTCCTGGCGGACCAGCAGAGCGAGATCGACTGCCTGAAGGGGCGGCACGAGAAGTTCAAGGTGGAGAGTGGTGAGTAGGCCCCCCTAATCCTCCGAGTGACCCTGCTTGGGAAGCGTTTCCCGCCCCCTCCCCAGGCCTTGCGTTGGGTGCCGCAGGACTTGGCGTCATGGAAAGGCCGCTTCCATTCGGGGCCTCAGACGTGAGCGTCCACGCTCTGCAGCCGGCGTGGCCCAGATCCTCCCTCTGCCAACCTGCACTTCTTAGAGGGGCATCCAAATATCAGTGAAATCCTGAGGACCGTACAATCCACCCCATGCATTTGGCAGATGAGAAGACCGAGGCCTGTCTCTCTGCTGCACTACGTGAGCAGCAAAGGTGGGATTTGAGTTCGGGTTCTCACATCACCTTGAGGTAAACTGGTGGCCCAGTTCCAAAAAGAGTTAAGCAGCAAGGGGCGGGCAGTGAAGCGTCTGTAATAATAAGGATGCTAATGCAAAGAATGAAGTGACTGGAGCTTGCGGTCCAACTTCGGGGAAATCTCTAGCACCCCCAAAACGTGAGGGCAGCTTGAAGCTTTAAAGCTTAAAAAGATAAGCACATGTCGAAAAAATATATAAAGAGGATAAATACAAAGCCTTTTAGGAAAGGGAACTAGCAGTCAAGAAAGGCTTCGTATAGAAAATACTTGAACCGTATCTCAGGAGAGAGAGGAGGCCCCTTTGGCTGAAGATGGAAGTGAGATCCAAGAACCTGCGAAGAGAAGTTGGGCCTAGATTGTAAAGAGCTTTAAAGGCAAACAGAAGCTTTTATTTTATACTTGAAGCAGTCAGGGAATTTATTCAATAGGGGACTTCTATGGTCAGAACTGTCCTTAAGGAAAATCCCTTTGGCAGCAGTGGGAAGAGACTAGGCATGGAGACCAATGGCTGTTACCAAAAATTTAGGAAAGAGATGAAGAAAACTTGAACTAAGGTTGTTAAGAGAAAGGATCCAATGGGGAAAGTGTGGAGATAGGAATGGCAGGATTTTGTAGCTGTTTGTACAGGAAGAGGGAGAGATTTGGGAGTCTGGGATGGTGCCAAGGTTACAAATGTGGGAGGGCTAGAAGAATAGTTGTGTCTTCAACAGTATAGAGAAGGTTGGAAGCATTTGGAGGAAAATAACTTGTTTGAGATGCTGTTTGAACTAGATATTTGGTGATCCTGTAACTGAAATTCAGAGGAGTTACTGGGGGGTGGATTTATAGATCTGGAAGTCATTTATAGTAATTAAATCCATGGATGCTGAAGAGGTCATAGAGGGAGGGAAAGGAACAATTTTAGGTGATACCTATGTTTAAGGGAAGTGATATGGTTGAACAACCAAAAAAGGTAATGGTAAAGGAGACAGTTAAGTGGAGAACATTAAGTGTCTCCCAAGTACAGGATATTGATGACTTGGATATGTCTAACAGGTCTAAAGGTAGTAGGGAAGTTAGCTTTCTATAGGTAATAGTGGAAGATTATAAAAATGAGATTGCTTATCTTTAGACTGGAGGGGGGAAGGAATCAAACATATGTAGAGGTGTTGACCTTGGCAAGGTGAAGAGCCACCTCATTGTTATCAGAAATTGAGGAAAAGGAAACTTGATAAGTCCAGGGATGTCCAGGGGTTTTGAGTTGAAGAGAGAGTTTACTCTGATGTTATACAAAATGACTCAAATCAACAAAAATAATATTAAATCCTATTGCAGGAGACTCAAGTTCATTTGGATTAGTAGTACATCTTTTTGTATGTTATGGACCCCTCATGAATTTTTTTTAAATCATAAATTTCTGTTAAACTTAGTAAAGATGTGGGATTTTGGTGGGATTTTTCCCCAATCTAATTTTTACAACTCATCCCCCTTGGCAGTATGTAGACCTCAGGTTAAGAATCTGTATCTTAAACCATTTTGCCACCTAGTTCTTGCCTTCTCATTTTCTGGTGTTGTATATTAAGTAATCCTTTTTTACTGGGTCAATTTTTATACTTCATACTCATCCCTAGATTTCTCTCTACTCCAGTTGAGGCCTTTATTACCTCTCTTCTGAAATGCTGGAATAAGTTCTTATTTCTCTCCCCCTTCAGTTATACCACCACCATCCACACATGTCTTTCTTTAATTTATGCTTCACATAAATGCTGGATGTTCTTAAAATACAGCTCTGACCATGTTATTCACCTACTCAATAAAGATTGGATTTTGGATCTCCAGTTTTGTGCCTTTCTCTGTTACTGGAAGGCACTCTCCCCTTAAAATCTAGTTTCCTTTAACACTCCAGTTGAACACCCATCTCTACAAGAAACTTTTGGTCTCCTTAAAGTTGATCAATACTTAATTGAATCAATTCATTTTTTAAGAACAGTATTCTTTAAGTATCAACTTTGTATAGAACACAAACCTAGATGTTTTGTCCTTAGATGACAAAATATGCTTTTAAGCTTCTTTGAAGATTTTTTATTCTGCATGTATTTAAGTGCCTACTGTGTGCCAATCTCCAATAGCATACCTTCTAAGAATTCAGAATCTACTCTATACCTAGATGAGATGTAAGTGGCTAATGCTTTAATACAGAGCTGTCAAATTATTGTTCTGTGCCTGATTAAAATGTAATTGAAAAATATTTAACAAAAGAAGTAAAAATAGAATACATTAATAATGTCAATCTGTGATTTTCTAAGTCAATATGTGGCTCTCAAAGATTCATTTCTTTTTGAATTTGAAACGATTTGAAGTCATTAAAAGGACCTTTTCAAAGACTTAAAATGTGATGGAAGTTTGACTTAGGTGTTCAGTTCCTGTCTCTGACACTAGGTATCTCTAAGCCCCTTAAAATTTTTAGTCCTCATTTTTTTAATCCCTCAAGTAAAGGAGCCCAACTAATTCATCCCAACTCTCTGATTTTATTCGTGTTTATTCAAATTCTCTACTTTCCATTTCCCCCTTCAAAGCCTCAGAAAATCAAGATTTACTTATTTTTTTTTTTTACATTTTTACATTTACATGAATAGAGTGTAAACAAATTGTGATGTTTTTTCCAGAGCAACAATACTTTGAGGTAGAGAAGCGGCTGTCCCAGTCTCAAGAGAGACTTGTAAATGAAAGCCGAGAATGCCAAATATTACGTCAAGAACTGGAAAAACTTAGTAAGTGTTTTTTAAAATAACATGATTTATGTGTAAGTATTTTGAAGTACGTTGAAGTCTACTAAAGCTCCTGAGAAAATGCACTAAGGTTTCTTAATTACGCATATGTTATAGAGATTCAGTTTGTGATCCATTTTGTTGTTTCTAAATGATTTTTAACCTATTTTGTTTATCTTTGGATAAAATAAGCATAAATAAAAATAGGAAACAACTTTTTTGTATATCCGTTATTGAGAGATTAAATGACAAGATCGAATGTAATCATCTGTGAAATCATGGTAAGGATGAAAAGTAATGTATACATTTTAAATCTTATCACAAAAAAGCCATTTAATTCTTTGTGTTGTGTTTCTTACTGAAAAACTATTGATTTTGCTATGTATAACTTTATTAAGTAATTTGTCATATTTACAGTTTAAGGTCATGAAGGAATTAGCTTGATTTTTGCCATTTACTCTTAAATTAGAAAACTTTTTTATCATTATGATAGAACTCTGACTTAATTGATTAATTTTTGAGAATATACAGGAAACAGAGCTGTCCACAAATGAAATGGTTTGCTTGTGGAATCTATAGATCTGGGATCATTGGGAGTTTTAAGATAGACTTTAAATAACCAGTTGTTGCAGTTCTAGTTGGAATTCACATTTTGGATAAAGACATGACTTCTAAGATTTCTTTTATCATTATAAGATCAAAAACATCAGAATTATATCAGTACATATAATAAGCACATATTCAATACACAGAGTAGTAGGAAAGGAAAAATTTTATGTAAAACATTGCCCCTGTATTAGAGAAACTTAAAATCTTCTAGAGCAGCACTATATACATTCAAGATTGATGCATTAGAGACTAATAAAAAGTCCCATGTGGGGGAAAAGCTATTTCCAACTTTGGGGATCAGGGAACACTTTGGGAAATGACATTTTAGTTAGCCTTTAAAGAATGTCTGCCACATCAGGTAAAGAAGAGGAAGGAGGAAGGGCATTCTAACTTTAGGGAGTCAGTAAAAGCAAAAGTACAGAGCCCATGACAGTGAACTTTGTGGATGATCAGAGTTATCCTCTGAGCCTCATTATCCTTATTAAGTTAAACCTCAGATACAATTCATTGTTCTAGTTTTTTGAATGATTTTTTGGCTTCTGATTCTGGGACTTAACACAAATTTTACAGGGACAGATATAAAATATCTGTGGAATTTGTCCATTCATTGATAAAATGTATTCGCCATAATGGGGTCAAGGACAGAATGCTATGGCGTTTCATAGGAGATTTCTTTCCAAGTTGACTTTGATCCATTATTCACTAATTTTGGGAACTATTTTTGAATTCATTGTTGTCATTCAACTTATGGTCTTCATTTTGAATAAAAGAATTCCCTGAAAAACTTGTTTCTTTCTGAAATCCAGATATTATGTTATGACAATTTTCTTAATTACTAGTCTAATCTATCAAAAAAGGATTTGAAATTAATGTAACATGACTCATTCTTGAACAGTCCATGCTGCCTTACCAATGTGTTAGCCAAACTATCCTTGATACTATTTGGAATTTTATCAGTTAATAAAATTAAGTTTTCTGGCTTATAGTTTGAAGAACCTATTTTCATCTCTTTTGAAAATCAAGAAACTATTTATCCATTAACATTCCTGATGGTATTTCTTCTATAATTTTTTTTTTTTTTTTTTTTTTACAATTTTTTAAAGATCACCAAAAATGGCTTAGCAACAATCTGGTTCTTTGTAGTTCATCTAGGTCTGATATTTGAACTCAATAAGAATAGATGCTTTCCTATCATCTCTTCCCTTGTCTTGGTATGTAAATATACTGTTAACCATTGTCCTATTATTTTTAGTCCAGACATGGTTCACCTTGCCATAAAAAAACAAGCAAAATAGGAATTGAGTATCAGTTCCACCTTGTTTCTGTCAAGTATCATCATCCCATTCACTCAAGCAGTTTTTTTAAGCCATATTAAAAACTATCAATCTGTAAATAAATATTTGGATCCTACAATGTGTCACTGTTTTACCAGATATTAGAGTTGCAAAGACAAAAGTGAAACTTGGAAGAGCTTACATTTGGGAGAGACATAGAAATTTACACTCAGTATATACTAATGAAACTAGGATAATTTGGGGGAGGGTACATACTAGCACTTGAGGGTTTGGGGAGATGAATCAGGAAAGACTTTACATAGAAAATAGTCCTCCAACTGAGTTTTGAATAAAACCAGAAATCCCAAAAAGCAGAAATTAGGAGAGAAAATATTCCAGGCATGGAGTTGAAGTCTTGTATAAGATGAACAGCCAGTAGGCCAGGAAGGTTGGACTGAAAAAATATCTGGAATTATCCTAATATATAAGAAGACTGGTAAGGTAAGAAGCGGTCAAACTATAAAGGTATTTAAATCTGCCAAATCATGGAGGTAATAGAGAGCTTCTATGATCTGGAATTTTTTGAAAGGTTGAGAGGATGAAGGAAGTGATAAGATCAGATTTTTGCTTTCGGAAAATGATTAGCAGCTGTGTGGAGGAATATTTAGAGTAGGAATTTTCCTTTTGTTCCCATTATAAATTGGGGGATTTTGTAGAGGTGATTCCTGCTCAACTAATTGTATTAAATAACCTCTGAAGTCCCTTCTACTGCAGAAATTCTTTCTATAAGTTATTATCCCACCTCACAGAATCCAAAGATCTTTCCTCTGTTTATTTGGACTATAAGTGTTTTAAATTTCCGTTGTTGATATTAGAAATGGTATTAGCATCCCTTAAATTCTTAAGTAAATGTTGTTTCTTCTTAATGCTATTCTTTAGTATAGTGGAACATTTTCCTGTTTTTAACTACAAGTTAGAAACCCTCCCTCAAGTACAAGTATATAGTATTTCACAAGCATTTAAATCCTATTTAATATCTCTAAAAATATATAGTCCTCTAGGTTGTATAATGGAGAGAGGAATAGTTGAGTTTAAATCTTGCCTCAGATACCACCTATGTGACACTGAGCAAATCACTTAAGCTTTCTTGGCTTCTGTTGCCTCATCTGTAAAGGAAATTAATAACATCGATCCCAGGAGTTATTGTGATGGTTCAGTGAGATACTGTGTAAAGCACTTGAAAACCTTAAAGAGCTATAGAAATTCTCTTATTATTAAATTAATAGGAAGACTATAACTTTAAAACAAAATCAGTTAATGTTATAGGAAAGTACCTGCCACCTCAGAGACCAGTAACAGTAAAATAGTGGTGAAATTTTGAAATAGGAATAGTGTGTGTGTATTTTCATCAGTCTTCCCAGACGCTGGAGGAAAAAAAAAATTCAAATGAAATGTTGTCAAATGCAGTTTATTTGCTTCTGTGTTACCTCTTCAGCCCTGGAGGAAGACTACTGAAACACTAGAACCATATGGGAGATAGACCTGAATGGTAATGATAAGGAAAGTGGCAAAATATATATGAAAGACCATTATTACTTATTATCCATTCTTCTTTGAATTGTAAATTAAGAGTAAATGAGATAGTTGCTGCTTTCTCTTTGGGTTTTTTACCTGGAGTAATAAAAATAATAGCTTATGTTTAACCATGTTTTATGTTTATAGATCTTAAACATAATTATCTCATATGATCCTGATGACAAGTACAATATGATTTCTGCCCCCACTGTCCAAACCAGAACTCCAATAATTAATTCCAACTGCCCCTCTGGGATCATGCTTCTTGACCACTTTATCCTCACCAGTGCACAAGTACCTCCTTCCCTGCCCTAATGAACACTTTCATTGTTTCCGAAAAGCACAAGTCAGTCACTCCCTTTTATTTTACTCATTATTTATCTCTGTGACTAAAAAGTTTTATTTTGCATTACTCTTCTATGTTTGTGTAGTTTCTGTCTTTAGAATATAAGATTTTTTTGAAGACCCTGGATTGTTTTGGTTTTTTATTTGTGTTTCTAGTACTTTGCATGGTGATTGGCACCTAGTAAATGCTTTTTTACCTTCATTTTCTTGATGAGTGTCTTAAGATCATCTACTCTCTCCAAATAGCCTTTAAAATCCTAACATTTAAATCTGTGGGTGAATCTCATTCATTATTTAATTTTATCACTGCTAAAGTTGTGTTATACTTTTTCTTCAGGTGGGATTATAGAGCTGTCAAATGGCAATTATCCATGAATTCAAAAGTAATTTTCTGTCTTTTTTCCCCTTGTATCCATATTCTTATTTTTAAAATAATTTTTACTGTCCCTGTATGACCAAGTCCTCTTAATTTGTTTGCAAATATAGCCATTACAAACATTTTCATATGTAGTATATGTTTTGTTGAGTCAGCGCTGTGTAGATAAAACATCACTGCCGCAGTCACGATAATCTGAGTTCTGAGTTCAAGTGCTATCTTTTGCACTAATAAAACATGTGACTAAACCATCCAATAGTCCAGGCAACTTTCTTAAGATTACACAAGTTGTGGAATAGGTGCTTATCTGCATTGCTATTGAGAGTTCTTCATTACTTTATTAGGTCTGGTATAAAACAAAGAATATTTTTAATTAGATGAAGATGATCATATTTGTAAAATTAGGAAACTTTTGAACTATTTATATTATATATTAAATATTGAAATATTTATATCTTTAGTCAAATCAAAGCTTATTCAATTTCCTCAACTTTAAAATGAAAGAATCAGATTCCATGTTCTCCAAAGTCCCTTGGAGATATAAAATTGTATGATTCTGTTTTCCTGCTTAAGTTACTGTGTCATTGCTTACTTTTTAAATATGCTTTATATTCAGATCAACAATTGAAATTAGTGACTGAGAAAAACAATGAACTGGAAACTGCTCAAGATCAGCATGTTGCTATTCAGGTAAAATAATCATTGTTCACATGCATAAAGATGATTTGCAAATTATTTGTGCTTCACATTCCAGATTAGTAATTTATGTAAATATGGTTGCTTCTGTTGTATACTTTTTTTTTTTTTTTTGCTTCTTTAAAACAATTGATTCTTGACAAAAAATATAAAAAAATAAAGTTTGTATTCACATCAGATTATTTCACAGGAAAAGCTTTTCAGAACATTAGGGAAGCCAAAAAACATTTCCATTGAATATAATTGAAAAGAACTTTCTACTTTTTATAATAATGGAGTACTTATGAAAATTTGTATAGATAAGTTGCCTTATATCATAATGGGAAATTTGCTTATCTACTCTTTGAAAAAATGTTATTCTTAATTATTTTATGTATTTAGTGAGCTTATTTTAAAAATAATCACTTTTAAAATGGGAGAAGTTATGAAGCAAAATAGATGTAGTGCTGACTGAAGCCCCAAGCAGAATTTTCATAGATTTGTCTAGCATTCAAAATTCTTCCTTAATATTGGCATTAGGAAAATGTAAATTATGTTGAAAGAAAGATACCTGTAGTGAAGCTATGGCTGATTTAAATCAGGCAAAATTAAGATGTGTTTTGTGTATCTACAATTTAGCTTGAGAATTTAGCTTCATGTACCTAGTTAACAGTGATTTTACTTTGCTAAATAACTTATTTATGTTATGTTGTTTTTACTTTATACTCCTATTTTAATGGATAGAGTCAGCTTACAAGAGCAAAGGAGGAATTGGAAGCCGAGAAAAGAGATTTGGTTAGAACCAGTGAAAGACGTTCACAAGAACTTGAATATTTAACTGGTATGAAAAATGTGTTGAAAAATTTTGCTTCTTATTAAATAATTGAAATAAGTTACTTTTTAAGATTTACAGATCAAATCTTAAATTACACTCTACTTTCAATTGTAACATTTTAGGCTATGCAATAAAAAAGGTATAAGTATTGTATTCTAGTCTTAAAGGTTGCTTTATATATTCTTTAAAAGGTGTTAATCTTTATTAGTTTATGTATTTAGTGAGCTCTTTGTAAGAGAGAAAGAAGTTACGAGCAAAATTAATTTATTGCTGACTAGATCCCAGAGCATAGTTTCCCTAATTGAACTGTTGAGTGGCATCTCTTCAGAATCTCAGTATGTGAAAGACATACAAGTGATGGATACTTTTGCAAAAGTGCAAAGGAGATATTTTCATTTTCCCTTTTTTGGTTTATTTCCTACTTCTTCTATTCCTAAATATTAACTAATGGTTGCATTTCAAGTGAAGGTTAGATTTGTAAAACAATTAAGTATGGAATGATTGAATTGAAGAGCTAGACAATTAATTTAGCAAGCTAAGTGGTATATTTTTTGTTTGCTGCATTTAGATTTTATTGTGCTGAATGTACAATACCTTTGTTGAGTATCTCTTATGTGAAAGCTATAGTATTGTTAAGGGACACACAGTAATGACTGAGACATGACATTTATACACTGTAGCACTTTAAATAATTTTAATATCCTGTTTTGACTTTTAGAGGATGTTAAACGCCTAAATGAAAAACTGAAGGAAAGCAATACATCAAAAGGAGAGCTACAGTTAAAATTAGATGAACTTCAAGCATCTGATGTTTCTGTTAAGGTACTTAGCATATACAAGTTATGGTGTGTGGTTAAAACTTTGGGAAGATAAATCTAAAATATAGTCAGTCAGTTGTACTTTTTGCTACTGTTGTCTTAAGAATGTTTTGGTCTAGAGTTCTAGTCTTTAACAATAGGGATCCAGAGCTGTCATTTTTACTAGGAAGTTTACATAGCTGACTGAGACACTAGTCATGATCTGTTTTTTATCGAAGATAAGCAATCTGTAAAACAGACACAATCAGAAGGTGCATTCCAGGAATAAGGTAAGTTGATGGCAAAGGCATGGAAATGAGAAATGGGGTGCCTTTTATGAGGAATAGAGAAACCTATTTGGCTGGATTGTAAAATGTAGCAAGAGGAGAAATGTATAATGAAGTTGGAAAGATTGATTTTAAACCAGTAAATAATTCTTTAAAAGCTAAAGTCTATAAGGAAAAACTTGTCAGAAAATTGTAATTATAATCAGTGACATTTTAAATTGTTATCCTCATATGCATGTCTTATTCAGTCAGTTTTCTATGAAGCAAAATTTTATTCAAATTACAAACTGCAAGAAATCCTGATTTTAAGCAAATAAAAATATAGCTAATATTCTTTAGTTGTATACCAACTCTAGTTTATGTCTCTTTTAAACCTTTCCCCCTTGCCCCCTTTCCCCCTGTAAAATTATTTCCTGTGATTTCTGTAGTATCGAGAGAAACGTTTGGAACAAGAAAAGGAATTATTACATAGTCAAAACACATGGCTGAATACAGAGCTAAAAACCAAAACTGATGAACTTCTGGCTGTTGGTAGAGAAAAAGGAAATGAAATCCTGGAACTTAAATGTAATCTTGAAAACAAAAAAGAGGAGGTAAGTTAGTGGAATAAAAATATTGCCTTTATGGATATATAATCAAATCTTTTCATTTTTAGAATTGTATGTGCAAATTATATATTTGTTCAGTTTTGAAGCAAAACACATTCTAATAGGAATATAAACCAAAATTTGAAGATATTATTCATATTCTGTTTATAAAACCAAAAAGATTTCTTTAAAATTTCTCTACAACTGATTTGTTATTTGATATTGCATTAAAAAAAAATTCTCCATGTTATACTACATTTTTTTTCCATTTAGTAAATTTATTCTTTTTTTTTTTCTTTATTAAAGCTTTTTATTTGCAAAACATATGTATGGGTAATTCTTCAACATTGACCCTTACAAAGCTTTCTGTTACAATACTACTACATTTTTTGCAAACACGTGTATGAGGGAGGGAAAAGTAGAATGCTTGGTTTTTGTTGTTGTTGGACAATATAATCATAAAATTAAGGTAATTTAAATTTTGTGACACTCCTCCCTGCACAAATTTTGTTTATGTAGGTTTCCAGGATGGAGGAACAAGTGAGTGGCTTGAAAACATCAAATGAACATCTACAAAAACATGTTGAAGAGCTTCTGATGAAATTGAAAGAGGTATGTTAAGTTTAGCTACTATTTTGAGAATGTGAAAACATTCTTGGGTTAATAAGTTTGGGACTGGAAGAAACCTTAAGAGCTATTTGAGGCAGCAAGATGGTGTCATTTATGAAGCAATAGATCTGGAATAAGGACCTGAGTTCAGATTTGACTTCAGAAATTCAGTAATTGTATGACCCTGTTCAAGTCACTAACCTCTGTCAGCCTTAGTTTCCTCATCTGTAAAATAAAGATAAGAATACCTGCTTTCCAAGTTCATTATGAGGAAAAAATAAAATCATATTTGTAAAGCTCTTTTCAAAACTTGAAGTGCTATATAAGTGCTAAATGCTATTAAGTTCAACCCTTTATATAATATTTGACTTAAAAATTAGTTCATGTATCAACTTGTAATTTCTTAAGATCAGGAACAGACTGTGCTATGCTATATCAAAAGTGGGAATATGTTAATTTCAATGTTGTGAAATTCTTAATAGTTTCCCTAGAGGACCAGAAAATAATGAGATCATTTTACTAAAGCCTTTATTATTATTTTAATTTAGTTTAATTTAATTTTAAGTCATCTTGTCATTTGGTAAAAATAGCATTTTCTTGTGCTCTCTGTCTTCCTCTCTCTCTTTTAAAAGAAAACCTTCCCTAATCTTGACCATTTGAAAAAACTCATTTCAGTGGTGAGATATTAGGATTATTATGATTTTGTTTACTTTCTAGGCCAAGGAGCAGCAAGCCAGTATGGAAGAAAAATTTCACAGTGAGCTAAATGCTCACATAAAACTCTCTAACTTGTATAAGGTAAATGCAATATCATAAGTTTTAGTGTCCTGGTCTTGGTGTTACTGTTATTGTTATTTAATAGCTTCTGATTAAACATTATTTTAGAGTGCTGCTGATGATTCTGAAGCAAAAAGCAGTGAGCTAACTCGAGCAGTGGATGAGCTTCACAAGCTTTTAAAAGAAGCTGGAGAAGGTAAGAAAAGTTCTAAAAGGAGAGGAAAAATACTTAAGATTGAGATTCCTTTTCTCTTGTGAATGATATAATTAATATAAATCAAGTAGTTTTATCTCAGTGATAAAATTTACCTGAGGGATATTAAAACTATTTTAGAAGTGAAATTTGGTTCCACTCTTAGTTCTAATACTACTGTACCAAAATTTTGAGGGGGAGGGAGAAGCTGTTCTGTTGCTATAATTAATCCTATTTTGTTTGTGTTATATCAATATTCATGTGCACAAGATGTTTCAAAAGTTTTGCTGCAGTTTTTAGCTATTAAAGCTTTTATCTACCCTGAGACTTGGGATACCCTATATATTTGTCCATTACTGTCTTATACACATTAACTAATAACATCTTCTGTAGAGGCTATTTTTTCCTAATCTTGCATACCTTATTCTTCTCTGTCAATTTTATAAAGTTAGAATTTTCCCTAGGGCAGCTAGGTGGCACAAAGATTACAATGCCAGACCTGGAGTCAGGAAGACTCATCTCCCTGAATTCTAATCAGGCCTCAGACAGTTGTGTGCTACATTTCCCTGGGCATATCACTTAACTCTGTTTGTCTCAGTTTCCTCATCTGTAAAATAAACTGAAGAAGGAAATGGTAAACCTTCCCATATTTCTGCTAACAAAATCCCCAGTAGGATTATGAAGACTTGGACACAACTAAAAAAGACTGAAAAACAACAAAGATTATCCCTAACTGCAGCAGCTTCTGGGTTTTTCTTCTACAGTGTGATTTGATTTCTTTTTAAATTTGTCTTAATGTTTTAGCTAACAAAGGAATGCAAGACCATTTAATAGAAGTGGAAGAATCAAAAGCCCAAATGGAAAAAGAAATGCTAGAGAAAATTGGCAAATTAGAGAGAGAACTAGAGAATGCTAATGATCTACTTTCAGCTACAAAACGGAAAGGTATGAATGAGATTTGCATATAAATGTTTTTAGTGATTTGGAACACAGAAATTGATGTTCTTTTGAGTATATGAAATGTGGTGTAGTATTTAAGTTTAAATATAAGCACTTGTATTGCCCTTGATATTGTTTTCATAGTATAATGCTACTTGTCTGAAGCTCAGAGACCAAGTGACTTGCCTGTAGTCACATAGTTAGGTGACAGACACAGGATTTGAACTTGAACCTCTAATAACTTCAAATCCAATACTAAAATGAAAGAGGGCATACCAGACAGGGTTATCATGAGGAAAGGCATTTAAGAGAGAGCATTTGAAGAAGCTCAACCTTGTTGAGCTGGAATGTAACGTGAAAAGGGAAGTGATATGAAATAAGACTGTTAAGTACTTAAAATGTAGGTATAATTCTTTTTACTTGTGTTGGAAAACTCAGTAACTTAGATTTTTTTTTTGAGCTTGTACAGTTATGAAATATTATTTATGTGTTTATATATGTAGGGGCCATATTATCTGAAGAGGAACTTGCAGCTATGTCTCCTACTGCAGCAGCTGTAGCTAAAATAGTGAAACCTGGAATGAAACTAACTGAGGTGAGCTTTTTAAAATTTAAGTATAACAACACATTTTGATTTAAAATGTCCAGAACTGTAAGTTATTATTTAGAAGAATGATGCTTAAAATTGACTATTGGTAACATCCATGTTTGTGAAATGACTGCCTTGTTAATGTCACAAAAAAATTTCTTTTAAATTTTGTGAGCTATTGTGTTATTACCTGACTTTTAATATTGTACTTAGACTTGACAAGGTACATTTTCTCTTATAGCTATACAATGCATATGTAGAAACACAAGATCAGCTGCTCCTAGAGAAACTGGAGAACAAGAGAATTAATAAATATCTAGATGAAATAGTAAAAGAAGTTGAAGCAAAAGCACCAATTCTGAAACGCCAGCGTGAGGAATATGAACGTGCTCAAAAGGCTGTGGCAAGTTTATCTGTTAAGCTTGAGCAAGCAATGAAGGTGAGTGTACTCTTCTTAGTACCAAACTAGGGAATGGGTAAAGATGAAACATGATATGTTAGTTTATTTTAAATTTTATGAAAATTTAAAAATCGGTAGTAACAAGTAGCTCAATGGCATATTGTAAAGAATGTTCTCTTTAGAGTCAGTAAGGACATGATTTAAATTCAAGGTCTTTAAAAAAAAAGTTATTTCCTTTTTTAATATTTCCCATGTGTGATTTAGTATTAATCTGCTATGTTAAGCATTCTATGATAATGGTAGTCTTAAACTTCTTAGAACAAAATTTTTGTCTTAGATAGAAATGCTGATTTTTGTAAGCTTTAAACTATTTCTGGTTTATAGGAAATTCAGCGATTGCAAGAGGATACTGATAAAGCCAACAAACATTCATCTGTACTTGAAAGGGACAACCAAAGAATGGAAATACAAGTAAAAGATTTATCACAACAGGTTAGAAAATTTAGATTATAGCCTTTTGGCCTTCTTCTGATTCTGACTTTGGGTTCAGTGTTCCAAAGGTCAAACAGTCTTACAGTAGTTCCTTTGTTAATAAATCATTTGAGGGAATAAGGATTAATCTACTTTCTAACAAATGGCACTTTATAATGAATTAGATTCTAAAGTTAGTTTCTGTTATGCTTCTCTTACCAAGGTACTTTATCTTACTGCATTATTCTGATATTGCTAAAGAATATCTTGGGGGGGGGGAAGTTTATGTATTTGACAACTTTTAGATAATAAATGTAATTTTACTTATATCAGAATTGCTTGGATTTAACCAAAAAATGTCTTTTACTTTGAAACTATCAATATCTAAATGATAAGATAGAAGGCTTTTTTTAGGTGATTAATTAAAGTGTTATTACTGTTTATGATAGATAATATTTATGTAGTGCTTTCAGTTTTACAAAGTACTTTACATTTGCTAACTCATTTAATCCTTACAGCAATCCTTTGGAATAGTGCTGTTATTCCCATTTTACAAATGAGAAAACTGAGGCATCTAATAAGAGTCTGAGGCAGTATTCAGATTTAGATCTGTCTTTCTTGCAAGTCTCAAATTCTACTGTGTTAACTGTCAGCTTTTTTTTTTCCTCTCTGAAGTTTTTAAAATAACAAGTACATAAGACATCTCTTGAAAATTTGCTTTTTGTTCTAAATATATTATTTTTTTCAGACCCAAATCAGCAGTACTTTAATAACATTGCATCTTCTCTTAGATTAGAGTTCTTTTGATGGAACTTGAAGAAGCAAGGGGTAATCATGTAATTCGTGATGAAGAAGTAAGTTCTGCTGACATCAGTAGTTCATCTGAAGTTATATCACAGCATCTAGTCTCCTACAGAAATATTGAAGAACTTCAGCAACAGAATCAGCGCCTTTTGGTAGCGCTTAGAGAGCTTGGAGAGACAAGAGAAAGAGAAGAACAAGAAACAACTTCTTCAAGGTACAAAGTTGAGAGTTATTAAAATCTATTTTTATATTTTGCTTTAATAAGATGGTTGGTCATCCTTTGATTTGTGTAATGGGTTTTCTGTCTTGTTAGAATTTTTTTATATTAACCTTAGGAAAATATAATTAAGAGAATGTCATTTAAATTTGTTAATTTAAATTGTAAAATCATTTAAATTCAATAATAATGAGAAAACAAAAATAGATATTACAGATAACTGAAATTTTGTGATTACATTATGTATAGTACATATGGTGATCTGTTTAAATCCTTTCAGGTTTTAAGCTTCTATTTAAATTTCATTTCCAATTAAATCCTTTTATGGTGATTACTATCCGTCCTGTGTATTACTTCCCCCAAAAGTTATTTTAAAGCAAAGTAGAGAATGAGAGGTGCTCTACAAGGGTGTAGAGGCAGTTGTTTAATTCTTATTTAGCTTCTGCTTTTGCTGCTAAGTAGAATGATCTTTGAATAGATTAGCACAGAATAATATGCTTAATTAGGGAATAGAAATACAGGCTGAACAAGGAGAAAGTAAAAGACCACCTTGATTCCATCATCTGGCCCAAATGAACTACGTCTTCGGTACTAAAAGAAGCAGCAGATAGGATTGTTGAAGTACTTGTGATATTTGAATGGTCATGGGAAAAGAAATAATACTCAGATTTGGAAAAGGGCAAATATTGTTCCAGTTTTTAGCAAAAAGACAATGAAATTTTTAAAGTATTGGCCAGTAATCTTCATTTTATTTTCTGACAAAATTCTAGAACAGTTATTAAAGGAATAGTTAATGTTTATATAGAAATAGAAACAATGATCTTGAGCCATGACAACTTCATCATGAATAATAGGTCATGGCACTCTAATCATTCTTCCTTTTTTTTTTTTAAATGGATTGTTAAAATGACAATAAAAAGAATATTCTAGATATAGTAATTTGAAGGTTTCCCCCCATTTGGATCCAGCTTGCCTTTATTAAGTATTTAAAAGATGCAGAGTAGTCTACCAGTCTACTCTGGGGATACCAAAACAAAAATTCTTGGAATCGACACATAGTTCCCTATAAATCATACATTATGATAGCCTTAGGTGTTTAAAAGTTCTTTGTATAAGTACTAGATATACTATGCATGCTTATTGGCATTAAATGAATTTTTCAAAACATTCAAATGGTTTGAACTAGATAAAAGTATCCAGAGAAAAAAATTAATGAATTGAAAATTACCCATCATTTTTTTTTTTGTTAATTTGATTTATATTTTGTGTTGTATACTCTTGGGCTAATATACTTGGAATTTCCTCTCCTGTGCACCCATTAAAGCCTTAACCATTGTTTAAAGCCAATCTCAAATGTTTCTATGAAACAATTATCTTCCATTAAACTCTAAAAATTTTGATTTGTGCTTGATGCTGTGTTTTCTTTCAATACATATAACAGATGTACTGTATCTTATCTAGACTATGTCTTCCTCACCCCCAGCACAGGAAGATAGATATGATATTATGTAGAGTATTATAATGTAGAAGCCTGTAATTGTGATAGAACTATCAAAATGTAGTCACTGACATTTCTTTAAAGTATATATAACTATGTTTTTCTTGCAGAATTACTGAGCTTCAAATGCAGCTTGAAAGTGCCCTCACTGAATTAGAACAACTTCGTGAATCCCGACACCATCAGATGCAACTTGTTGATTCAATAGTCCGTCAGCGTGACATGTACCGCATTTTGTTGTCACAGACAACTGGAGTTGTTATTCCATTGCAAGGTAGATTAACACAGATTATTTAACCTTCCAAGTATTGGGGGGAAAATAATTATATATTTCTAAAGACTGTGTTAAGAAATGATCTGGTTCTAACAAAAGAATTGTATTTCTTGATTGTGTTTATTTGCCATTCTTTGCTTTCAAAAAGTTATGTGCTCCTAAGTGATTCTTGTGAGTTTTAACACATGATGTTTCCATCTTTCTCTGAATAAAACAATGAAGGCCACATGTAGTACCAAATTCTGCACTTGATGTCTAATTCAAATATCTAGTGCCTGTTGCTTTTTTTTTTTTTATGATGCAATAAATGCAAAGACGTGCAAAAAACTAAAAACAACTGTGATAACTAGTCTGCTCATTTTGTTTTTATGAAGCTTCAAGCTTAGAGGAGATTTCCCTGATGTCCACACCAAAGCATTCTTCAGGTGTGTCACAGACTATATCCACTCCAGCTCCAGTTTCCACAGTTGAGTCAACAGAAGCAATAGAGGCCAAAGCTGCACTTAAGCAGGTATAACTCTTGTTTTTCTTTTTCTAGGGCATGTTTTAAGAAAGAAAGTTTTCAGCATCATCCAGTAATTTCTCTTTAATGTTTAGTTGCAGGAAATTTTTGAAAACTACAAAAAAGAAAAGGTAGAAAATGATAAAATTCAAAATGAACAAGTTGAAAAACTTCAGGAGCAAGTTACAGATTTACGGTCACAGAATACCAAGATTTCTACCCAGCTAGATTTTGCTTCTAAACGGTAAATTTGTTTCTGTTTAAACTGGAAAAGCCATTTAATAATTTTGCTCTTTTGTTTAGAAGTTAGTGAAATGCCGGGTACTTTTCTATTTAATTAGAATCTAGTGTAAGTTCACTGTGACTTTTTATAAGGTTGTTTGTTTTATAGCTAATCAGTATTAAGGATTTGTTATATAAAAGTAAATAGTTTAATATTTTGGCACAAGTAAGCGTTGTTTTTCCATTTCATATGAAATTTATTGCATGTATTCCAGTTTAGTCATTGAACTATAGATGACATTTAGGTTTTATTCAAGCCAAATTTGGGAGAAAAGTGACCCTTTGAACAGTATGATACATATTTCTGCATGCCACTTAAATAAAAGTTAATATTTTAAAGAAGTCATTCTGCTTATTTGTAGAGTTTGTTAATATTCCAGTTATAACGTATTTTTACTTTTTTTTATAATGCAAGCTATGAAATGCTACAAGACAATGTTGAGGGATACCGTCGAGAAATTACATCTTTGCATGAGAGAAACCAGAAACTCACTGCAACAACTCAAAAGCAGGAGCAGATCATCAATACAATGACTCAAGATTTGAGAGGAGCAAATGAGAAGTTGGCAGTTGCAGAAGTGAGATTAATTTTCCTTTTGTAGGTTTTACCTAAAAAAGTGCTCTTTGCTTTTTTTTTTTTTTTGGACAAATGTCTTTCTTTTAACTTAAGTTCAACATAGATATAACTTAGATATTTTTGGATCTTACAGCTGGTTTATGGATAACAAGTAATCTTTACCATGTAGATCTTCTATATCATTTCTATGAAGATAAAGGTAGAGACTGGGATTTGGTCTGTGCTTTCATAAGGACAGTTGTTCTCAAAGTGTGGTCCTCGAGGTCAAAACTTTTCATGATAATAAGAGGGTATCTTAGTTTCTAATTCTATAAATACTGATAGTTATAGCCCATATAACAAAAGCTTTTTGAGGAAGAGAGATTTTCAGTAATTTCTAAAGAGGTCCTGAGACCAAAATATTGGACAGTTGCTGGTATAAGGAAACTCTCAGATAAGCAATCTTTATCTATCAATGAACTCTCTCCAAAATTTAGAGTTACCTGGAACACTAAGGGATTGAATGAATTACCAGTCACATAGCCAGCACTTGTCAAAGGTATGGCTTGAATGTAGAGCTTTCTGGCCTTACGAATGGATCCCTGTCCAGTGTGCTGTACTGCTAATTGGAAATGGACATTTACTAATATTCCAATAAGATATAGAAAATTTAAGGATCAGTCCAATTATTAATAGCTAGACATTAAGTATAAACTATTATGTAATTTTTGATTTTCAGACAAAAATTAAAGGAATAATAATATGTCATTTTGACTTTTATAGATTGTTCCTTTAACTTTAAGATGTATAAACTATCTAGTTCAGCTAAATAGGTTACAATGTGAAAGGGGACATTGTGCTAAGACTGGGGATGGGGCAAATATCAATCAAAAACTAAACTTTTATTAAGCACTTATTATGTACCAGACACAGTACTAATCACTGGGGATATAGGAGACAACATGTAAATACAAAGCGAGCAATATACAGGATAAATAAGAATTAAAAGAGCAAAGGACGAATTAAGAGGGGTTTAGAGAAGCCTTCTAATAAAAGATGAAATTTTGGTTGGGACTTAAAAGGAAGCCAGGTAGGTCAGTAGTCAGAGCAAAGAAAGAACAACTAAAACACTAAGCCTGTAAAGATGAAAAAAGCCTGAACTACAAACATTTTATTGATAAAAATAGAGCTGGGAAGCTATTAGCATGTTCCATCCTACTCATAACCCTACTTCATTCCTAGAAATGGGAATTATCACCTCTCAAATTTGGACAAAGAACCAGCCCAAAGCAATACAGGCTTATCTTTATGATATTTTTGTTGCTTATGCTCCCTATAGTGAGGATATAAGTAACTAAGTATTGGGATCTAAAAACTTTCTCCTGGGCTCTTAGTATTCCAAGGTTTTCTGAAACAAGTTTATTGAATCCTATGGGTTAATGGGAAAAACATTTATTAAACACTATGCTAAGTGCTAGGGTGACCTAACCATCTCCTAAGTAGAAAAGTGGCACTGTTCCTGCTCTCAGGGTCACATTTTTATCTCTTAGATAATTTGTGTGTGTGTGTGTGTGTGTGTGTGTGTGTGTGTGTGTACACACACACACACATATATTCAGCTGCAGAACTGATGGAGAGTCTTGAACATCCTAGGGGTTCAGTAGAGACAAGGATAGGTGAATGAGCAAATGAAACACAATATCCATACTAAGTCCTAGTGGTGTTTTATCTCACAAGAATGGTTGTAATTGATAACTTATAGCTTATCCAAGTGGTGACAGGACCATGATAGGGTCAGCAGGTGAGGAGCCATAAGAAGAGTGACTTGGTGACAGCTCTCTCCTTCCCCAGCCCTACTCCCCATCTATTTTGAGTATTCTCAGCAATTTGGAGGAAGGATTAAGTAGTTATAAGGATACTCTATTGGCCTTGTCTCTCCCTGTATGCACAGTCTGATTGGAAGAACTTAGTGGCCAAACATTAGTTGTTTATTATGATTAAAGGGCTTCTTGATAACTTAGCATCTTCTAAAATATCTAGTATATTAATGGGCCTTCTATAAATGCTTATTGAATTAAATACATATTTGATTAATCTTAAGAGCCATATATGTTTAATGCACAAACCTTAAATGCTAACTAAGTTTAGCATTATATTTGACAATGAAGAGTTTATAAGTATATTAGGCTAGATATGAATCTGATTTTATATTTTTTCCCATAAAACTTAATCATTTTTTTTTTTTCTTTTAAGGTAAGAGCAGAAAATCTGAAAAAGGAAAAGGAAATGTTGAAATTGTCAGAAGTTCGCCTCTCGCAACAGAGAGAATCTTTGTTAGCTGAACAAAGAGGACAAAACTTATTACTAACTAACCTACAAACAATTCAGGTATTCCACTAAATGGAGGGTGTAAGAGATATGATGTCTATATAATATAAAAGAAATAGCAATTTCTGTTTTTTGTCACTATAGAAGAGTGAATTGTAGGGATTTTTGGATCTGAGCTTTTTTTTTTAAAATTTAATAACTATTTCAATAAAACTGGTTTAAAATCCTATATTCTATGCATTTTAAAAAATAAGACCAGATGCATATAAATCTTTTTTTCTTCATAATTTCAGAATCTTGAAGTTTTTATTGACATTTTCCTCTCTAGTTACATACATAGTGCTTCACTTTGATAAACATCTGAAAATCATTTTTGTGTGGGTAGTCTGGAAATCAGTCATGTTCAAGTAGACATGTTGTATTTTTAAAAATATTTCTATTCGCAGGCTTTCTCTTTGTAGTAGATTAAAGAGCTTGTGGTGCTTAGAATATACTGATGGACATTTTTGATTCATTCTCTCCTCACTGTTGCCCTCTTTTCCTTAGATCCCCTTGCTTTCTTCAGGCCTCAGATTAAGTACTATGTAATGACTTCTCTTCAGCTGCTATTTCTCACCCTATCCCCCCAATTTACTTTTTTCTATGTTTGGTTACATATTATATCTGCCAATAAATATAGGTTCCTTGAACTTAGGGACTGTTTTCATTATTTTTTTTCTCTTTCCGTTGCTTCACACTTTTTATAGGTGCTGAATAAATTTGTTTTTGTTAATTTTCTGAAACCCTATGACATTTCCTTTTCTTAAGGGAATACTGGAGAGATCTGAAACAGAAACTAAGCAGAGACTTAATAACCAGATAGAAAAGCTTGAACGTGAGATATCTCAGCTGAAGAAGAAATTAGAAAATGAAGTAGAACAAAGACACACACTTACAAGAAATCAGGATGTGAGTATATTTGAAAAGATAATTGTTGTGATTGAATCTTGCCTGTATGAACTTAGCCAACGCACTTAACAGCCTCAGTAGGCCTCTGACTGCAAATTACCTGGTCTTACTTAGCATATAATACTTCCCCATCTTCATGTATGAGCTTGTCATTGCCTAAGCACCACCTTCCTTCTTTCCTCAGAGCCTTTATAAATGTTATTTCCCATGCCCTAGAAGGATCTCTCCTCATCCTCTGCTTATTGAAATACTTGTCTTATAGGACCAAATGAGGTGTCCATTTGTATGAAACCTTTACTTGTTCCCTCAAAATATTATTAGTCACTCATCTTTCATACCATTTTGTGTGAATCCTTTTTGCAACTATTATCATTTGTTTAGTCATTATCTATATAGCTGTTTTATTTTCTCTGTGGAAGGTTGTAAACTCCTTGAAAGTAAGGCCTTGTCTTGTTTCATCTTTATACTGCTGTCATCTAGTACAGTTCTATATTAGATAATGTTTATTTTGAGTGTTTTCCATCAGCCATTTTTAAAATACCATGGGAAAGAAAATTTTGGTTTAAATTTCTGGTTTAAAACTAGAAACATTCTTGAAATTCATCTTTTATAGGTTCATCTTTTAGATACAAAGAGACAGCTAGAGACAGAAATAAACCGTCACCTTAATACAAAAGAATTACTAAAAAATGCTCAAAAGGAAGCTGCTATGTTGAAACAACAACTCAATAATGTTGAAACCCAGCTTGCTTCCCAGTCGGCACAGAGAGCTCCTGGAAAAGGTAAATTATTTAAGTTTATGATCTGTGCTATATCTGTCTTGTAAAAACTACATTATAGACTAGTCAATTTTAGGTAAGAGAAGAAGTACTTATTAGTATTTATGGAGCATTAAGTTGCTAGTTTTAATCACTGAATACTTTTCTTTCCGGCATAAAATCAGGATTAAATAGCTTACTTTTGACCCAGTAGATCTTCCTTAGTAAGTAAAATGTCATGAGCAGGTAATCATATGCTTCAATTGTTTAACTGTTGAAAGTATTCAGTACAATGTCACAAGTCCTCCTCCAGCCTCATTTTACATTTGAGGAAATCAAAGCCCAGAGTGTAAGCTTCTTAGAGTTAATTATTGTTTCTCTATAGGTTTCAGTAGTTTACATCTCTGACCACATACTTGACATTTAAAACACCTTGAAGTGTGTCCCGAAATATTTGTAAATAACATGTTACTTATTTTTGTTTAAATATTATTTCAGGTCAGCCTAATACTAAAGAAGACATAGATGATCTTATAAGTCAACTAAGGCAAGCTGAAGAACAGATTAATGATCTGAAGGAACGACTCAAGACAACTTCTAGTAATGTGGAACAGTATCGAGCTGTGGTTCTTAGTTTAGAAGAATCCCTAAACAAGGAAAAACAAGTAAGCAATATAATGTGAAGCACAGTGACAGTATAAAGCAACTTGATTTATATACTTAATGTATTTAATAGCAGACTTCGATTTTTCATTCAACCTCGAGTTATTTTTCAGTTTTGAACATTTTCAATTAATAATCCATCCTATTAATTGTTTTAGTAATGTCATATCAGTGTGTATATTTCAGTGTATATGTATATTCCCATCTTAGTTACAGATTAGACAGATTATACTTTACAAGTTGAATACTTGTTTTTCAAGTCTATCTCTGACATACTAAAACTGTGTGATCCTGGACATGTGTCACTTAATCTGTGACCTAACCATCTCCTAAAATTGTAAGTTATTCCTCAATATATTCTATAAATGCTTGTATACTCAGTTTAACTCACATTTATCAGGTACCTACTGTGAGCCAGACACTGTGTTGTGTGCTGTCGAAATCCCAGAAACTATTAACAGTTCTTACCTTTAAGGAACTTGGTGGAAAACAACTATATAGAAAATTTAAAAGAAAATAGCTACAGAGTATGTTGCAGTGGGAGGACAGAGGTTCATTTATCAAGATGTAGAAGTGGACATAATAAGAGAAATAGATTTGAGTGGGATGAGGACATAAGGAGAGCTGAAGCTGATATTTTTTAAGAGTACTGAGGGAGTAATTAATGGTTAGGAATGGGACTTTTGGTATTGTCAGTTTTAGGACTAAAGAGTACAAGAATTTTTTATGGAGCCATAAGGCCAGTAAATTGTCATACCCTTCACCTTCACAATGGTAATGTTGATTTTGTCTCAAGGTTTCAAGTGTGGTATAACTTAAAATTAATTGTACAACTTGCTTTTGGATTCTTAATTTCTGTTTTCTAATGGCAAGGTTACAGAAGAGGTACGTAAAAATATTGAAGCCCGTTTAAAAGACTCAGCTGAGTATCAGGCACAATTGGAAAAAAAACTAATGGAAGCAGAGAAGGAAAAACAAGAACTTCAAGATGAAAAGCGCAGAGCTCTTGAAAGTATGGAACAACAAGTAAGTTTAATCCCTTGCTTGCCAGCCTATTTCTTTTGTAAGAAATTGTTTTTTTTTTTTTTTTTACAAGCTTTCAAGATAACACATTTTGTTAGCTGCTTATTCTACTTTTCATCTGCAGTTTTCATGCTTGTACTTAGAAGCTGCCTGCCTAGCTCTTTGTTTTTAGCCCTTGTTTATGACAATCAAGACTGAATAATTGCTTCCTATAGCTTTACATCAGAGGTATCAAATGTGAGCATTATCTGCCAGCAATGCTGAGGGAACCCAAATCAGAAAATGTAATTGGAAATAATTAGCAAAATGAATAAAAATACATTAGAACATAAATTATGTTAATATGCAAATTTTCCAAGCCAATATGCAACCTTTTTAGGGATCTTTAATATAGTTTGATCATCTCAAATTGAAACCATTGCTTTATACTGCAAAGGTTTTCAAAATTTTATTTTTGTAATGTTAAACTAAGTATAAGGTTACTGTAGACTTTTTTATTTTCTGCTATAGCTTTCCGAATTAAAGAAGACTCTCTCTAGTGTTCAAAATGAAGTTCAAGAAGCTCTTCAGAGAGCAAGCACAGCTTTGAGTAATGAGCAGCAAGCCAGACGTGATTGTCAGGAACAAGTAAGTATTTAAACTTTTTAAAATGGTTACTTCAGATCTTTGGTGTTCAAAAGAAAATATTGACTATTGGTTTCATGACTGCCAGCTAGACTAATAAATTGACTATTTGGACTTCTAGAAGCTAACTTGGTAAGAATTAGTAGTAAATCACCATAATTCATATTTCCTGCCTCACAACCATAAAATAGCACCCCAGTACAAATCCTGGATAGCAGAAAGATGGGGTAAAACAATCTCTTAGCCTAGGAAATCTGGAAGATGTCAGAAAAAGTTTATTTCACTTAGGAGCACAGTCCAGGACAGGAAGTGTCCAATCTATCCAGTGGGATATCTTGAGCCCCATTGCAGTGGAGTAGACAGATGCCAACACAAGGATCTGCCATGTTCCTTACTTAGCATAGCTAGGGAAACAAGCGGAACCAGCTCTGAGAACTACCTTGTGGCATCTTAGCCCTAAGCAAACATAAGATGCCTACAGTCAGATAGCCACATGCTTAAGTGTAACCCTGGGAAAATATTAGAAATATCCCACTGGCCTCAGCACATGCAAAACATCACAACTAGAATCTCAGCTAACACCAGGTAACCCATACAGTTTCCAGCAATACCAGGTACTCTCCCAGTCCATTAGCAGACAGGAGGGTCCTCTCTGGACCTCAGCGCAACATCAGTGCAGCACTAGGTAAACAGCCAGGGCCTGCCATGCCTGGCACAAGTAACCTGAAACAGTGTCACTTTTACCTAACAATTCAAATTTAAAAGAAAGGAAAAGGCCAAGAAAGATGATCAAAAAAACAGCCAAAGGAAAAAAAAAAGAAGAGAAGAGGAGGGGGGAAGATTATGACCATAGAAAGTTATCTTGATGACAGGAAAGATCAAGATACAAACTCAGAAGAGGACAGCATGGTCAAACCACCCCACCTGTAGGCAAACAACCCCCCTTTCCCCCCCCCCCCCAAAAAAAAAAAGTAGTCTCAAGCCCAAAAGTCATGCAAGAAATCAGAAAGGAGCTTTGAGAGGTGACAGAAAAATTGGGGAAAGAAATGAGAGTGATAAAAGAGAATTAGAAAAAAAGTCAACAATTTGGAAAGAGAAAATTTTTCTTTAAAAGTAGAATTGACCAAATGGAAAAGGAAGTACAAAAGGTAACTGAGGAAAACAACTCCCTAAAAATTAAAATTGGATAAGTATCTCCTCTCAAAACTTGATAAATACAACCAAAAATTTTAAGAAGAAATTAAAGAGGAATAGAATATTAGAAAGTTAGATTAGACATAAAGGGTGACACCATAAGCAGGTTAGAAGAGAAAGGAATAGTCTACTTGTCAGCTCTATGGAGAAGGAAAGAATTCATGACCAAGCAAGATATAGAGCATTAAGAAATACAAATTAGGTAATTTTCATTATATTAAATTTGAAAACTTTTGCACAAACAAAATCAATAAAACCAATATTAGAAGAAAAACAAGAATTTGGAATTTATCTTTACAGCAAATGTCTGATAAACATTTCATTTCTCAAATATAGAGAACTGAGACAAATTTATAAAAATACAAGCCCTTCCTTCATTGATAAATGGTCAAAGGCAGTTTTGATGAAATCAAATGTATAGGCATATGAAGAAGTACTCTAAATCAATTTTGAAGAGAGATGCAAATTAAGGCAACTCTGAAGTATGATGCTGTATCTGTTATATTGGCCAGTATGACAAAAAAGGAAAATGATAAATGCTGGAGAGGATATGAGAAAATGGAGAAATTTAACATTTCATTGGTTGAGTTCTGAACTTATCCAGCTATTTTGGAGAGCAATTTGGAACTGTGCCCAAGGGCAATCAGACTATGCATACTGTAATGCAGCAATAGATCTGTATCTCAAAGAGATCATTAAACAAGTGAAAAGGACCAAACATGCAAAATATTTATGGCAGCCTTTTTCATGGTGGCAAAATATTGGAACTTGGGATGCTCATCAGTTGGGAAATGGCTGAACCAGTGGCATATTATTTTGTAATAAGAAATGATGAACAGGAATATTGCAGGAAAAACTTGAAAAGATTTGTATAAAACTATGTAGAATGAATTGAGCAGAATCAGGAAAACACAATACACAGTATCAGCAACAATGTGTGATGATCAATTAGGAATGACTAGGCTCTTCTCAGTGATCTAAGATAAGTATAAAAGACTCGCCAAGGAAAATGCTTTCCACATCCAGATAAAGAAATGAGGGACTCTTAATGTAGATCAGAGCATATGTTTTTCACTTTATTCTTTTTCATGTTTTTTTTTCTTTTGATCAATTTTTTTTCATAATTGTGACTAGTATGGAAATAGGTTTCACACGATAGCACATGTACAAATTATATCAAACTGCCAACCATCTCTGGGAGAGAGGAAGAAAGAAAAATTTGAAATTCAAATTCTTGTAAAATTGAATGCTAAAAATTGTCTTGACATGTACTTGGAAAAATAATACTATTTTAAAAATAAATTTGTTACTAATTGCCCAGAATCTATATCTCTGAGGGTTTTCGGTGGTCTCATGAGTTAATCATATGATTTCTGTTGGTTTTCTTATTGATAGTTAATCATATTGATAGTATTCCTAATAATAAATTAGTCCTGCATTCCTGGTAATAAATTCCACCTCGTCTTAATATATGATCCTTGTAATATATTGCTATAATATCTTTATTAGTATTTCATTTTAAAATTTTATATTAATATTTATTTAGGGTAATGGGCCTATAGTTTTCTTTCTGTATTTTAGCTTTCCTGGCTTAAGTATCAGTACCATATTTGTGTTATAAAAGAAATTTGGTGGGACTCCTTCACCCATTTTTCGGAATAGATTGCATAGTATTGAAATTAATCGGTTTTTTAAATGCTTAGTAAAATTCACTTGTGAATCCATTTAAATAAAAATAATTACTCCAAAAGCGGGAAGCCATAAAAATAGTAGCATCAGCATGTTTTCTTTCTAAGGAAAAGGTGGCTAAGATGGCCATATAGATAATTCTCTCTCTCTCTTTTTTAATTTATTACAGGCTAAAATAGCAATAGAGGCTCAGAATAAATATGAACGGGAATTGATGCTACATGCTGCTGATGTGGAAGCTTTGCAGGCTGCCAAAGAACAAGTCTCTAAAAACTTACTAGTGCGTCAGCAGTTGGAAGAAACAGCTCAGAAAGCAGAATCACAGTTGTTGGAATGCAAAGCCTCTTGGGAGGAAAGAGAGAGAATGTTAAAGGTACATTCATTTGTAAATGTAAAAATGTTGAATGATTTTTTTATAAGGCTGTTTTTTAAATGACTATTGTCAATAAAGTTCAAAAATGTGTTATAGCTTTTTTTTTTTTTTTCCAGGATGAAGCTGCCAAATGTGTTTCTCGCTGTGAAGACTTAGAAAAACAAAATACGTTACTTCATGATCAGATTGAAAAATTAAGTGACAAGGTTGTGACTTCTATGAAAGAAGGTATACAAAGTTCATTAAATGTATCTCTAAATGAAGAAGGCAAGTCTCAAGAACAAATCTTAGAAATTCTCAGGTAATTGAAATATATTCAAGATAATCTGCTTGTGTGCCTTGTAAGACATGTTTTTCAGGGGTTAAATTGTCTTAGTTCTTTCTCTTTTTCTAAGCATTTTTAATAAAATATGGAAATTGAAAGGAGGGGATCTTGTGATACTCTGTAATGCTTTTCTATCTGTAAGTTAGTTTACTGTAGTTAATAAATTAGTCTTATCCTCTCACGCTAAGATTCAATTCTCTTAAATTATTTATAAGCAACATGTGTACCACCCATATTCAGGATTTGAGGGCTTCAGCTAAATGCTATTTTTAGGTTCTGACCTGAAGTGAGAATTTAAGGATCCTCAACCTAACAAGATTTTTATTATTTCTTCAAATTCAAAGGAGAACATTACTTAATGGATAAAGACTCAAAACCAAGAAGCCCTAGCTTATTTCTAACATCTACTGACTTTGTGTCCCTGGGCACGTCACATCATCATCTTGCACCAAAGGCAACTCTTTATGAGTTACAGACCTGCATTCATTGATAGAGGGAGTTTAGTACCTGTGAAATTACAGGCCCAGTTCCTGTAGCCCTGCAGAGCAAAATTCCATTCTCCATTTTTTTTTCACTTGGATATTAGGCATATGTTGTAGAGGGTTCATGTTTCACATATGAATTGGTCTGGATCTAGATTTATCTGTGAATCTTTGATACAAAAAGAAAAAAGTAAAATAGTTTTGCACTATTTTAAACATTTTTGGTCACTTTCTCTATGGTAGTTAAGTTTTATATTCATTTTTATCTTGTCCTTAAAAATTTGAAACACAATTATCAGCACTGGACGTTCAGCCTATATTGTTTTTAGGTGAGGTCTATGAAGGCAGGCATTTTACAAATAATTTTAAATGTTTTTCTTGCTGCAGGTTTATACGGCGAGAAAAAGAAATTGCGGAAACCAGGTTTGAAGTAGCCCAGGTAGAAAGTTTGCGTTACAGACAGCGGGTAGAGCTCCTAGAAAGAGAGCTTCAGGAGCTACAGGATAGTCTAAATGCTGAGAGGGAGAAAGTCCAGGTATATGTCTTTATTAATTTGATTGTGATTTTTTAAAAATATTACTTTGAAAACAAGATTGTCAATTTTTACCACATCCTCGCCATCCCCAAATCTTTTATTAGAATTGTCATTTTGCTTCTTAAATTAGTTGTTCTTTGGCATATATTCACATGGATTCTTTCCTTTTAAATTTTAAAAGAAACCATTATCTATTCTTGCACCTGGTCACAAACTTGAAAGAATGAATACACAATGAGAAATATAAATCATATGTTTGTTTTTTTAAGACTCTTTAAAAAGGTTAACTCCTTTCCACTATCATGCTAATTCAGTTAGAAATGACATTACTCCTGTGGGGACTTGTCCAGCTCTATGTTCCCATCATCTATGAATCCTCCCCAAGGCAGCTCATTCCATTTTTGAACAGCTCTAATTGTTAGGAAGTTTTTTCTTACATCAAACCTAAATTTGACTTTTTTTTTTTTTTTTTTTTTTAAAGTTTCACAGGATCATGTAGTTTATTTTCAGGGTTCCCTCTCCTGATCTCTACTCACACTGACAAGTTAAGTCCCCAGAGAGTGGTTGCTATTTCTCCCTTCAAGGTTCTAGAGAACTCTAAAAATCCCAGGATTTTTTTAGTAGTAAATAATAAGACCCTCACTAGTGTGCTGCATCCAGTGATTATGAATTGTTAACAGCCAGTTGGACCTAATTAACTTTCATGGATACATATTTATTAAACAGGTGATATAGTTAAGTGTTTTGGAGCAAATAGGTGGCATGGGGATAGAACTCAGGATAGAATCAGGAAGATTCACCTTCATAAGCTCAAATTCAGCTTCAAATACTGGATGTATGCCCCTGGAAAAGTCACTTAACCATGTCTGCCTCAATTTCCTCATCAGTAAAATGAGCTGGAGAAAGAAATGGCAATCCATTCCAGTATTTGCCAAGAAAATCCCAAAATGCAGTTACAAAAGAGTCAGAGAAAACCAAATGACTCAACAACAACAAAAAGTGATACAAAACAATCCTTCCCCAATACAAGGGCACATTAAACATATGTGTGTATCTGTCTAGTCCAGGGGAAAGTAAGTTCAAGCTTAGTACATAAGATGTGGTAAAGGAGGTCACTCACAGCCCCTACAAGTCTTTTCCTCCGTTTTGGGGGAATCTCATAAAGTTCCTCAGGAATGTATAATAAAGCTTTCTACTCTTATATTTGTATCTTGTAATTGTTGCTTCCTTGGACATTTTGGATCTGAATAGGAATAAATAATATACATACCAATGCTCAACTCTTCCCTCTCCCAAGCAAAAAGATGCTTATAAGGGGTTTTTGTTATTTTTATTTTTTTAACCTTTAGGTAACTGCAAAAACAATGGCTCAGCATGAAGAACTGATGAAAAAAACCGAAACAATGAATGTAGTTATAGAAACCAACAAGATGCTGAGGGAAGAAAAAGAAAGGCTGGAACAAGAACTACAACAGATGCAAGCAAAGGTTTGTAACTTGCTAATTCAGGCTTGAAGAAAGCAAGAACAAGAGCATGTTTTCTAAATGTTATTTTCCCTTATGTTAAAATAGTATTGATAGGATGTTTTGTTTTCCAGGTCAGGAAACTGGAATTAGATATCTTACCATTACAAGAATCAAATGCTGAACTGAGTGAAAAAAGTGGTATGTTGCAAGCAGAAAAGAAGTTGCTAGAAGAAGACATCAAACGCTGGAAAGCACGTAACCAGGTAAACAAGTTCCCTGTTTACAAAATTTGCCAGCAAATAATTTAGGGAATTAAAATTAACTTTTGAGAAGTTGCATGGCCTACTGAATAGAAAGCTAGTTTTAAAGTTAGGAAGACTTGCCTCTGACACACTTTCCATGTGATTTGGTCAAATTATTTTTCTGTGGCAAGTAACTCTAAGCAAAGAGATGTCAAAACTTCCAGCCAGTAGGTTCAAGTGATTGCTAAATGCAAGGAAACAGATCCAAGTGTGATTGGGAGATTTTTAAAGACATAAATAAAATATATTACAACAGAAGTCATAATTTGACGTTTTCTAAGTCAGTATGCAGCCTGCAGGCATCCTTTTCTATTTGAATTTGATTCTACAATCTAAAAAGCCTCTTACATTGACAGGCTTAAATTGCAGAATTATATTGGTACTGTAAATGCTCTAACAAGGACTTAGATGTATTAATGAAATCACTGGTCCATCCCTTCAGACTCCCTACCTCTCTCCTTTCCACTCCTCCCCAACTTCAAAAAGCTACTTTAATCGAGTAAGATTGGAAAGCAATAATGAAAAATATTTCTGTTGCACACTTATGCAATAAAAGTCTTATATCCCATTATTTATAATGATGCAGATTTGTGTATGCTAGATTAACAAGTCCTTTCCTTCAAACTTAGCCTGCACTTGTTTCTTCCAGCTTTTAACCCAGGCATTGTTAATTTTTTCCAGTACCTGAATTGTCTTTTGTTTTTAGTTCATGAAATACAGTAATTTCACAGATCTTTAGCAAGGACTTGGGTTTAAGTCGCTGTATACAGGAAGTACAAGGCTAAATAAACTACAGTTCCTGCATGATTAACTGGGCAGATATAAAGAGATTAAGAACTAATGCAGTGAGAAGTTTTTCATATTGTGTTTCCTTTGATCCCCACATCCTGAGGTAGGTAGGTCAGGAAGTTATTTCCAGTTTATAAATCAGACAGAGAAGGTACAGAGGAAATTAGGATTGTTCAAAGTCTCGCTCTGATGAAGAAGTTGCCACTCATACTGCACTTCTGATTCCAATTCTAATGCTTTTTTGCACTATCATATAGTGCCTATCTGAAGCTAATAATAATCTTAGAGATCACCTAATTCTATTCCCTCATTTTACTGATTTAGAAACAGGCCTTAAAGAGTTACCTGACTTGGCCAAGGTTACAGAGACATTAAAACAATGAAGATGGATTATTATGAGGCTCAGTTCTTTGGGAGTGAGACTTTGCCTTTTTCTCACTTAAAGCAATTTCCTAATGTCTTCTTGTATCCTTTCCTCTTCCTTTTTAGCCTAGTTAGGCTTTCATCACTATTTATCAAGACTATTGTAATAACCTTTCAACTGGCTTTCCTTTTTCCATCCAATAAATTCTTCACAGTACTTCCTATGTAGTCTTGTACATGGATTACTCTGATCCCCTTTCATGTCTTATGCTAAGTGACTCAGTGGATAAAGCATTGAGCCTGGAGTCAAGAAGATGTGTGTTCACATCTGGCTCAGACACTTGATATTTATTTACTGTGTGACTTTAGACAAATCACTTAACTCAATTGCCTTGCAAAAACAAAACTAAAAAACAAACATGAGACCTTTACTGATCTCATCAGCTGCTAGACCCTCTGTCAAAATTATCTCATAAATATTTTGATTTTACATATATGTACATCATGTCTCTCCCAGTAAAACAAAAGCTTCAGGGACAATTTGATTTTTGTCCAGGAAATAGTAGACACTTAATAAAGTGACCTTTTCTTGGTAAAAAAAAAATAGACCATGATTTTGAGGTTTGTTTTTTTCAGCATCTTGCAAGCCAGCAAAAAGAGCCAGATTTGGAAGAATGTCGAAAGCTCCTTTCAGAGAAGGAAGTAAATACTAAACGCATTCAACAGTTGACTGAAGAAACTGGAAGACTTAAAGCAGAAATTGCAAGGTATAGTAGAAGGAAATTTAACCTCTTTAACCTGTTATTTGAAAGCAACTTCACAATGAATTATGCCACTAACTTTCCATTCTCTAGGAACTCTTTGCTAACAATACATCCTTCTAAAGAGAAAGTAAAAGCATAAGACCTCTACTGTGTTATATGACTTTCCTCATCATTTTCAGTATAGAGCTAAACAATGTTATGCTTTCAAATTTTCTTTTACTATTTTACCCTGTTCTTGTATCCTAAAATACATAATACTTAATGATTATTGCTGTTATATACTTACTGTAATATTCCTTGAGCTACAAGTAAAGCACACTATTTTTAAAAGGACATTCATGTTTTAACTATTAAACTTACACTAAAATTGTGCAGTAGAAAAGTTGAAAAATTTAAATAAGCTCATTTAACACTTTTATCTTTCTCCCCACAAGATATATATGAGTTTTGTTATTTCTTTTTTTTTTTTTTTTTTTTTCCAATTTAGGTCAAATGCATCTTTGACCACTAGCCAAAATTTAATCCAGAACCTAAGGGAAGAATTAAATAAAATGAGAACTGAAAAGGAAACTCTCCAGAAGGACTTAGAAGCCAAAGTAGCTGATATACAAGAAAAAGTCAAAACTATAACTCAAGTCAAGAAAATTGGAAGAAGATATAAGACTCAATATGAAGAGCTTAAAGCACAACATGATAAGGTAAAGTTTCAGTTAGTTTAAAAAATATATGAAACAATCTTACTCAGTTGGATATAATTACTCCTACAATTTTTATGTATTATTAATTGAAATACATGGATTAGTCGATTTTAAATTCTGGGCTTTGGCTGCCTTGGGGAGCTACCATGTTATCTCTTGATGGCTGGACATGGATGGGGGCTAGTGTTTTGCCTAGAAGGGCTCACTGATTATTTATTGGAAATAAAGGTAGAGAGTGCCTGGAGCTGGGAATTCTGAGCCTATTCCTACTTAGGTGGTCGCATAAGCTGCTCTCACAGATTTTCCTTCCCATGGAGGAAGGGCTTTGGGCTGGTGGAACACTTCCTGGGTCCTGAAAGCATCCTAAACCAGTCCAGTAATATATCAAGCCTTATTGTCTATAGTCAGCAGCTCTTTCTGGGCTGCTACAGTGCTCCATGGGCTTTGTTAGTCTTCAGGATGAGCTCCATGAGCTTTCTCTTTTGGGTTCAGTTTATCTAGACTGTATTTTGCTTTTTCTGGAGTATGACATCTACCTTGTTTGTGTCACCACTTATGCCATCAATTTGGGCCCAGCTATATATAATTACCAAAAGGCAACAGGACCCTTGAGACTACAAAACCACAAAATCAGAGAGATACTAGCTTCCATGACTCTAGTCAGGTTTGCCAAGTCCTAATTGAACTCTGATCTCACCCAGGAGCCCTTGCATAATGGCAAGGTCCATGTTCACATTTTAGACTGTGTTTGATGGTATTTAACTTTCTGTCCTTAATCTCTTCTCTTTAAATCTCTACCCTATCTCCTTTTGCCTTTTACATGTAAAGACTGTCCCCATACCTCCTTCCCCCATGGAAGAGTTGCTTCCAGGATGCCTAAGTAGACCTCTACTCAAAATTAATTGTTTCTGGAGTCACTTGCTAATTCCATCCTTTTTCTCTTGACTAGAAGCTGAGTTTAAAAATTGCCTATTGGGTGGGGGCAGCCTAATGAATGCTATTCAGTTTAAAAAAAAAAAAAAAAAGAGGAAGACATGCTTTAAAAAATAATTTTCAGATTTTTAGTTGAAAATACAAGCTTGGATGGATTCGGGAATTTTTTGAATAATGATCTACAGAATCATAATTCAGAGGTACAAATAATGTTTCAAAACAGGAGTTTTGAAAGCATTTGTTGTTTTCCCACTTCCTTGTAAATCTTTGCAAATTTAATTGTACATAATCCAAACAAGTCTCTGTAGATAGTCACGTATAAACAACTGTTAAGAATTGTAATCTAATTTAGTATCTGCTACCTTATGAAATAAGAATGTAATCTGGATATTACAGAAATGCCTCTTGTTATTTTTTTCATCTTAATTTGTATCTAAATTGCTTCTGAGACTTGGTTTTTAAACCCTAAGATCAAGAAGCATAGACATTCTCTATATCATGTTCTGTATTCTGTGTACTACTGACACTTAATAAATAATGTCATAATCTTAGGTAATGGAGACTTCTCAGTCTTCTGGAGAACTACTGGAACAACAAGTATCTGTTCATGAAATGCAAGAGCTCAAAGAAACTCTGAATCAAGCAGAAATAAAAACAAAATCTCTAGAAAATCAAATTGAGAACCTTCAGAAGGTAAGTGTGAGAGAAAAATAAATTGGAGGTATAGCCCCAATTCTCCCTGACAGTGTAAGGAGTATATGGTTATGTGTACAGTGGAGACAGTGATTTATCTCATTTTTCATGGCCTTATTCCATAAGGTTGTGAAGTATTATAGAATTATTACATTTTAGATTTAGATGAAACCCTTTAAAGAGCATCCAGTTCAGCCTTTGCATTTTACAAATAAGGGAACTGAGGCCTCAAGAAGGAAAATAATTCCTTGCCCAAAGTCACAAAGGCCCATGGGGTTAGTCTGGGATCAGTTGTCTGGCTCCAGATTCATTGTACTCCACTACATAACAATGTATTTGTATAATTACTTGCATTATTTTATATACAGGTAGACAGACATATACTAAAGTAACATTTACTTGGTACACTGTCACATTTATTTTAAATAATTACAGTTTGTATTGATTATAAGATTTCTCATTGTCTAATTGTTTGACAACTCATCTTATTTTTCTCTAGCTAGCTACTTTTATTTAAAGTTCTATTTTTTTTTCTTCCCTTAGACAGTATCTGAAAAAGAGGCTGAAGCTAGAAGTCTTCAGGAACAGATAACACAACTTCAATCTGAACTGTCACGTCTTCATCAGGATCTCCAAGACAGAACTACACAGGAGGAGCAGCTGCGACAACATATGACTGAGAAGGAAGATAAAACAAGAAAGGCTCTTGTTGCAGCCAAAGCAAAGCTGGCACACTTAGCTGGTAAAAACATCCTTATATTTTATTGAAGCTTGAAATTTATAATAGCTACAGCAAAACTTTAATGCACATTTGCCAGTATGCAACTTAGATATTTGAAGTGACAATTAGAGATGAGGAAATAGAAGATGAAGTGATTTTTAACTATCCTGCTTGCAAAAACTTGATTAGAATGTCACATATACGGAATTGATAGTGTTTCACAATGTAGTATTTGCTGAATAAATGTATTAATACCTGAAGATTTGGTCTTAGAGAAATTTTTATTTTTAAATGATAAACTAGTTAATGTGACTCCTCACTTTTGAAGGTTAGTGTTGGACAGGGGATAACAAAAATTTAAATTTATATCTTAATCTTACCATTTACAAAGTACATTTGCCATTGGTCATCTCCTACTGCTAAACTGCTCTTTCCATTATAATGAATCCATCTAATTGTGTTATCTAGCCAACATTCCTTCATTTTTTTCCACAAGACTAGTGAGAGAGAGTTTGTTAAAAAGATAGGTCATAGCAGATAGATTAATTGGAAACCAAGTTTTTTGGCTTATGAAAAAGGATTGACAAAAACTAGCAGTAATAGGAAGCATTTTCTGGTTTACAAAATACTTTACAAATATCACCTCATTTAATCCTCCCAACAACCCTGGTAGGACAGGTGTTATTTTTATCCCTGTTGTGTAGATGAAGAAATCAAGGCAGAAATGACTTGCTCAGTCTCACGGAGTTATTTATCATCTGAAGTCATATTCAAATCCAAGTCTTTTTGGTTCCAGGCATACTGCTTTATCCATTGTACCATCAAACTTCCTAATTGAATTCTGCCAGTCATTTTAGTGTTCTTTATTTCTACCCTTTTGAGACAAAAATTATAACATGGTATTACTTGTTCAGGTGTTAAAGATCAGCTAACTAAAGAAAATGAAGAGCTTAAACAAAGAAATGGTGCATTAGATCAACAGAAGGATGAACTGGATGTCCGTATGACTGCTCTTAAATCACAGTATGAAGGTCGAATTAGCCGCTTGGAACGAGAACTCAGGGAACAACAAGAAAGACATCTCGAGCAAAGAGATGAGCCTCAGGAAACCACTAGCAAGGTAATTGGTAATTCACTTACTTTCTTTGATTTAATTTTATAGCATTTTTTAGTTATCTTTTTTTAAGTCACGGTGTAGTGGGAAAAGAGACTATATATTTAGTCATAAATAAGATCAGATTTTGATTCTAGACCATGGGTAAATCTCTTAAACCCTCCATCCTTAAATTAGGGTAAGTTATACTTAGGACTGCCTATCTGATAGGCCTCTTATAAGGATCACATGTGAACAATAAAATGCTGTTTCCCTATGAGCTTCTATTTGTTATATTTTTCATCTACATTTATCTGTATGTGACTTACATCCTCCCATGTTACAGATTATTACTTCCTTGAGATATTTTTTATTCCCCTAGCATAGTAGATTGCACATTGCAGTTCCTTTTAATGAACTCAAATAAATAATTTTTTTTTATTTTAAAATTTTACTGAAAATCTCCTTGATTTTTTTTTTCCCCCCATGTTATTTACTTTCACTCTGTTAATTTATTCTGTTAAGACTTGGAGAAATTTGTATATATCTGTTCTTGAAGATTGCCAGTAGTACTTTTTAGAGATTTGGGCACTAGGGCTAGTTTTTTGTTTTGTTTTGGGTATTTTAGAGGGATTACTTGCTCATCTACACAAACTTTTATTTTAATAGGTCCCTGAACAACAAAGACAGATCACACTCAAAACAACTCCGGCTTCGGGTGAAAGAGGAATGTGAGTTTATTTTTAAGTTATTTTCATAATGTAGGAGACTTCTTCATTGCTGGGAAATCTAGGAAGTTTCAGGAAGAGAAATGCTATACTGTGTCTCTTTTTTTTTTTTGCTGAGGCAATTGGGGTTAAGTGACTTGCCCAGGGTCACACAGCTAGGAAGTGTCTGAGACCAGATTTGAACTCAGGTTCTCCTGACTTCAGGGCTGCTGCTGTAACTACTGCGCCACCTAGCTGCCCCTAACTGTGCCTCTTATTAAAGAATATTTTTGCTTTGTTTTGTTTTTTTCCCCTGATATATGCTTTGAATGGTTTGCCTGCTGTGTCCCAGGTTCTTGTTTTGTTTTGTTTTAATTTTTCATTTTATTCCTATCACATCAGGAAGAGATAAAGGTTTCTGTACCAATATTTTAATAGCTCGTACTTTCTTACCTTCTTTCCAGCAAAGATGGGCTGCTGTTCATCTTTACCAAAAAAAAAAAAGTAGGTGGCAGTAACAACAGTGAGTAAAATAGAGAAGATCTGGCATGTGTAACACTAGCAAGCAGAAAGCTATTTGAACCTTTGTTGGGTTGTCTTATGTTACAGATTTTTATTCAAAATTCAGAAACAATTGGGGAAATTTCCTAATATTTGTTTAAGTGGGGAAGGAGGAGCTTATATGAATGGTGAGTGGGCCCCTTTTTTCTGGGGTATAGGAATGACTTGGCCAGTCACCCAGCTACTAAGTTTTACAAGACCAAATTTGAATTCAGGTCTTCCAAACTCTAGGTTCAGTAAACTGGACCACGTAGCTGCTTTGTGCCCTTGTGACTTAAAACTTTTGTTAAAAGAACATACTTGAACTTTATTTATTTTCTTAATTCTTAAATGAGTTTAAAAATTCTCTTATTTACTCTCTCCCCCTTTTCCATTTCCAATCTTGGATACAATGATTCTTGATTCAATAGAAATAGGTTGAGATTTCTTAGCACTTATTTCAGGAGGCTCAATTTCATTCTGCTTTTTGTATATCTAATACATATACCTTATATAAATCTCAAGTTGTCCATTTCCATTAATTTAATATTGACTATAATTCTCATACTTTTTTCTCTTTGTCATATGAAAATTTTGCAAAATGGGATTCTTTTAATTTTTTTTCTAAGATATCTTTGCTTGGAAAAGGATATTCAAAACATTGAAGATTAAAGCCAGTTAGCATTGAAGAGGTTGGGTTTTTTTTTTTTTTTTTTTTTTTTGGTTTTTTAGGGTGCCTGATTTAGAACTTTTTTTTAATTATTCCAAAAAATCTGGGTAATACTATTATTTTTTAAAATAACATTAAAAATCATGCTACATATTCTTCACTGGTGTATATGAAATAGGAAAACTTCAGGTTTTTTTTTTTTTTTAATTGTCAAAAGCTAGTTTTTAAAATATCTGTTTTCTTTAGTGCTAGTACATCAGATCCACCAACAGCCAATATCAAGCCAACTCCTGTTGTATCTACTCCAAGCAAAGTGACAGCTGCTGCCATAGCTGGGAATAAGTCAACACCAAGAGCTAGTATCAGACCTATGGTTACACCTGCAACAGTTACAAATCCAACCACTACTCCAACAGCTACAGTGATGCCCACAACACAGGTGGAATCTCAGGAAGGTAAGTCCTTCCACAGGTAAATGATTTGATACGTAGTGGCTGTTTTCTTGTTTCTGTATTATTTCCATTAAGTGGTTCAAGTGCTTAGTAATGACTTGGAGGAAACAACTTCTCACTGCACTTAAGCTCCCTGTAATAGTATAAAATGTTGTGTTTTCTTTTTTAAGCAAAGTAAACTAAATCCTCTTAAAGAGGAAATAGAAGACATATTTAACACATTTTAGCAAGGCAGTATGCTGTGTTGTTTTTATACCTTTAACATGTCGGACAAATTAAATTAATTTCTATTTTTATACTTGCTTATTTGAGGAGTAGCATGTTAAAGTGAAAGAAGCAGACATTTAGAATAAGAAAGACCTTGATTTGAGACCCAGGTTCTACTACAGTACACCCTCAAACAAGATCTGAGCATATCGGAATCTCTTTAAAATGAGTTAATATAATAGCATTCCTTATCATGCAAGGTTATTGTAAGGAAGTATTTTATTGTAAAGCGTTATACAGTTAGTTGTGTTATTATTGCATGGAATTTCAACTTGCTGAAGGTTAAATTTGAATTTATTATTAGTAAACATTTAACTATAGACAATATGATGCTAATACACTTTGGAAAATATCAGAAAGATGACTAGTAGCATCTTATTTGCCATGCCTTCCTAAAAAATTTACAAATTTAAAGCATTTGAAAATGTCTTAAAACAGTAGAAAGTTCCTTCCTCCTCTCCCCCCCCCCCCCCCCATTAAATTTTAATCCTTGCTCTTTCAGCTATGCAATCAGAAGGACCTGTAGATCATGTTCCAGTCTTTGGAAGCACAAGTGGATCTGTTCGTTCTACCAGTCCCAACGTTCAACCATCTATTTCTCAACCCATTTTAACTGTTCAGCAACAAACACAGGCTACAGCCTTTGTGCAGCCCACTCAACAAAGCCATCCTCAGATTGAGCCTGCTAGCCAAGAGCTATCCCCAAGCATTGTAGAAGTTGTACAAAGTTCACCAATTGAAAGACCTTCCACTTCGACATCAGTGTTTGGTACAGGTAAGTTGATTTTTCTAAATTAAAATTATACTTAGTAGAGCAGGAAACACTTTCTTCTCTTCCCCTTCTATCTTCCCCCTCCATCTCCTACCCCGGCTATGATAAAGATGATTTCCCCAGATTACTAATATTTTAATGTGTAGTTAATTTTGGGATTTCATTTAAAGATAAATAAACTCTCCCTTGTCAGATAAATTTTTATTTTATGTTTGGGAACATTGAGCTACAATTTTATAGTATTTTAGATATACTATATCTTAAGCATTTCCTTTTTTAAATTTTTTTGAGATACTTCTCAAATTCCTTGAATGTATTCCTGAAAGTTTACTTAGTTTGTACAGAGGTGATAGAGCATTTCACAGTTTTTAGCTCACTTTTAGAACTTTGCTATTAAACAAGTTCAGAAAAATTTTTTCTAGTAATTTGTGCCTCAGATTTTGAAGATCATGTGATGCTGCCATCTTGGACATCACTGTATGTGAACTCTTAATACCAATCAGTCATGATGTCTTGTCATTTCTGCTTTTGTAGTAATAATAGCTAGAGTTTACCTACTACTCTCAGGTTTGCAAAGTACTTTACAAATATTGTTTCATCCTCACAAGAATCCTGGGACTTAGATACCCCTTGTTGTTGTTACTTTGCAGATAAAGAAATTAATACCAAGAGTAAATTCATTACCAGACCAAAGGGTCAATTCTTTTCAAATATTTATGCTACAGATGTAATCAGTAGAAGGCTAGGTTTCATAACCCAAAGTAGGGTTATTATTTCATAATAAAAATTGATCTTAATATTTATAAATCACAAATGCCAGCAATACATAAACCGAATTAAGAATAGTGAACCACATTATATGTGACTAATATTTGATTGGCACTATTAGCTACAAGCTTGATACTATAATAATACACATTTTCTTTTGTGTGGACAACCAACAAAAATCTTGGCAATGGAATTTTTATAATCTTAGGTCTTTATTGATGGTATATAAAACATTTAAACTATAACTAAGAAAATTTTTATGGTGTCTTAGTCAATAAATATTTTTAAAGCACCCTTTATGTGCCAGGCACTGTGTTGAGCTCTAGCAATACAAATGTTAGAAAGACAGTCCTTGTCTTCAAGGCACTTAGAATACAATGAGGGAAAACAGTAGAGAAAGGGCATGGGGCCAGGCAGTATAAGCTGGAAGGAAATAAAATGGTTGCTTGGGAGCCCTCTTTAAGTGTAGGTTTGGAGAGAAGTTTTGTTCTTCTAAGCTGAGAACTGATGAAATGAAAATGTCAAACTGATGCAAACCAATGGGTTGATTCCAAGGTTTCCTGAGAGTGTCATGGATTTTAAGAGATTTAGTCAAAGGACAAAAGTCAACTAAGGGTCAAGAGAAATTGTGTATGTTCTCTTTGTAAGCCCTGTTTACTGTTATAATTTATTCTTATATTAACAGTGATTTGATTTCAAAGTTTCAGCTACTCCAAGTTCATCTTTGCCTAAACGTGCACGTGAAGAGGAAGATGATAGCACCACAGAGACATCAGAACAAGTCTCTGATGAAACAATAGATATGCCTCTCTCAAAGAAATTGAAGAGCATACCCCCTGTAGGACCTGAGGTGTGTAGCAAAATAATATGTTCTAATATTTGCTGATATTTTTACCTATAAGGGGTAAATATATTGACACAATTTAATTTTAGTTTAATTGTTATGGGTGTAGAAATAGAGTAAATTATAAGGAAACTATATAGGAAATATCTCCTGAGCTAATGATTTGGTGATTATGAACCATATTCATTATAAAAAAGATCGGGTACAACAAATAAATTTGGAATATGCCATAAGTAAAATGGATTTGGGCCTTTTATTTTCCCTGTGATAATGAGCTACCTTCTAAGTATAAATATAATGAAGTGGGTTTTTAGCCCCACATCCCCAAAACACCTAAATTTTGTTCCAGTAGCATGTTTTCTTTGTCTTTAACAGTACTGACAATAACCTTGATTTGCATACACCAAAGAAAAATAATAATGTTTAAGTACCTTTTTTCAAAAACAGGTGTATACAAAAAAATGTAAATTTATATATTTATCTAATAAACATGGGGCATTTTATATCCAAATAGCTTAGGAGCAGGGTGGGAAGAAGAGGAAAAGCTATGATTTTTTAAATATATATTTGTATTTTAATATAATGTAATATCTATATATTTTATTTTATACATTTAAAAATAATATGAAAGGGTCCAGCACATTTCATCAAATTCCCGAAAGGTTCCTTGCTCAAAAAAGGTTAGGAACCTAGAGTAAAGGATATAGAGATGATAGATTCCTCTTAAGATTTTTTTACTTACAATTCTATAATCACTGTAAAAAAAAACACCATGTTTTTTCTAGATTACTAGTGACATTATTACTAATGAGGATCTAGATATTTGACCTTTTAAATCTAAATTAAAATCTTCCCTTTTATCAGTATGATTTTTTTTTCTGATTATATTTGATAGTTTTAATGTAGTGGTATATTGCTTAAATATATGTATTAGATTTTAAGACTCTTAAGACCTCTTTCTTCATCAAACACCTTAAGGATTAATATAGGTAAAATATCTTTTATTTTATATATGTAATAATTCAGGAGGAAGTTACGGCAGAAGAGAGCACTGATGGGGAGGTCGAGCCCCTTGTAAATCAGGATTCACAAGATTCTATTGGAGAAGTAAGTGAAATACAAATAAATTTACGCAATAAGGTAATAAATGACTTTGAATTAATTTTTTTTTCCCCTGAGGCAATTGGGATTAAATGGCTTGCCTAGAGTCACACAGCCAGGAAGTATTAAGTATCTGAGGCCAGATTTGAACTCAGATTCCTCCTGACTTCAGGGCTGGTGCTCTATCTACTACATCAACAATCAGGTTTTTGTTTGTTTTTTTTTTTTTATTCCTTGCTTACAGGTTTCCTTTTCCTTTGACATAGGATTTTTGCAATCATATTTATTTCCAAAATTTGCCCAAAAATTAATCTGAATACTAGATGGCTTTAATTTTAGCAGCAAGAAACTGATGGAAGAAAAAAGTTTTGTTATCGAGCATTTTGGACTCAGCATCCAGTTTAACAATCATGTGGCTCTACTGTTCTTTTGCCTTTTTGGTTTTCTCTTGCTTTCATAAAACATCATTGTTTAAAAAAGACTTGTGAAACTTCTGTTTGTAGAAAAACCATGATTTTTAGTTGACAATGTTCCCAAGTTAATTGTTAACTAAATTTGTAGCCCAGATAATTTTATTTCTTCATTTAGCTGTCTTTGAAGTAGGAAGATGTACTTGCCAACTCTATTTTTTCTTTTAGTGGATATAGCAAGTTAAACATTTAAATGAATAGATAGTGAAAAATTATCTCTTTAACCACTATTTGCTTCAAATAGCATTGGAACCAGAAGAAGTAAAAATAATGGGTAATTTGTGAATTTCCATTATGTCACATTTTATGTCTAACATGAAAGTAATTTTTCTTTGGCATAGCAAAATCTGCTATTGGTTTTGAAACAATTCACAAAGGCATTTTGACCTGTCCTTCAACTCTGTATCATGTCCACTCTCAGTAAACATTTCTGTTTCTGGTGTACTGACTTTAAGCCAAATCTGTGGATCATAGAATTGATTTTTTTTTTTTTAATGACTTACAATTTGGGGGAAAACACATTTTAATTATATTTTGTGATGAACATTATTTTTCTTGTATGGTGCTAGTTAGTGGTACATTGCAGCAGCTATTATGGAATATTTCATGCCAGAAAATAGGCTTTAAAAAAAAAAACTAATAATTTTTTTTTCATTTATTACATTTAATGGATGAAAAATCTTATTAAGAATTTCAGTTTTTAATATTCTTTTAAAGACTGATATGGAGTTTTAAGAAAATCATTTTAAGTTTTGTGATTTATTTCATGGTAAACATAAGCCAGTATCTATAATGGCTGATTTTCAGAGCTATATATATGTCAATAAGTTAAGGCATTTAAAAGATAGATTTTTTATTTAAGTTCTATTAATTCTTGTTTTGGCTAAGTGTAATCTAAAAGTTGCTCTTTAGTCAGCATATTTAATTATTTGTTTTTTAAGGGGGTTACTCAAGGAGATTATACACCTATGGAAGACAGTGAAGAAACCTCTCAATCCCTTCAAATAGATCTTGGACCTCTACAGTCAGATCAACAGACTTCAATTTCTTGCCAGGATGCTCAGTCCAAAGGAGATGATGTCATTGTGATAGATAGTGATGATGAAGACGATGATGATGATGAAAATGATGGTGAACAAGAGGTAACTGTAGTATGGAATTAGCTGATAATCACAGGCCCTTTTTAATCTTGATGGCACAGTATAAAATTCTATGAATAAGTTCTGATTTTTCCCCAGACTCAGTTAAGTTTTGTTTGTTTGTTTTTGCTGAGGCAGTTGGGATTAAGTGACTTGCCCAGGGTCACACAACTAGGAAGTGTTAAGTATCTGAGGCCAGATTTGAACTCAGATTCCTCCTGACTTCAGGCTGGTGCTTTATCCATTGTGCCACCTAGCTGCCTCTCAGTTACGTATTTTTATTCCTTTTATGAGTTTTTCGTCTTCATATTTTATAATATATAGTTCAGTTAAGATAAAATTGTTTTTAATGTTAACTTTTTTATGACTTTAGGATCCTTAGATATTTGCCCTGAACTTAATTAATACAACTTGTATCTTTGATAAATTGCTATGACTTGAACATATTTGAGTCCTGCAGTTTCCTTGAGGATCCATTGCTTGTGTAACTAGACTGACCCACTATAGAGACATCTTATCATTTAAAGCCTTTGCAGAAAAAGACTGAAAAGAAATCTTGCCCTGCTCCTCTAAAAGAGGACAATGTAGCACCTTCCTAGGCTTTCATGTAGGAGAGAGGGATTACATGATGCTTCTTAGGATGAGAAATTTTATTTTTTCAAAATCTTACTTAGAAATAGCCTTTTAGCTCATTTCTAAAATATATAGAGAATTGACTCATTTATAAGAATTCAAGCCACTCTCCAGTTGATAAATGGTGAAAGGATATGAACAGACAATTTTCAGATAATGAAATTAAAACTATTTCTAGTCATATGAAAAGGTGTTCCAAATCACTATTGATCAGAGAAATGCAAATTAAGACAACTCTGAGGTACCACTACACACCTGTCAGATTGGCTAAGATGACAGAAAAAGAAAATGATGAATGTTGGAGGGGATGTGGAAAAACTGGAACCCTAATGTATTGTTGGTGGAACTGTGAATGGATCCAGCCATTCTGGAGAGCAATTTGGAACTATGCTAAAGTGATCAAACTGTGCATACCCTTTGACCCAGCAGTGTTTCTATTGGGCTTATATCCCAAAGAGATCTCAAAGAAGGAAAAGGGACCCATATGTGCAAAAATGTTTGTGGCAACTCTTTTTGTAATGGCTAGAAACTGGAAACTGAATGGATGCCCAGCGATTGGAGAATGGCTGAATAAATTATGGTATATGAATATTATGGAATATTATTGTTATGTAAGAAGCGACCAGCAGGACAATTTCAGAGAGGCCTGGAGAGACTTGCATGAACTGATGCTAAGTGAAATGAGCTGAACCAGGAGATCATTATACAGGGCAACAAGATGATCAATTCTGGTGGACATGATTCTCTTCAACAATGAGATGTTTTAAACCAGTTCATTTTCCTTTTCAGGGTTTGGTTTGGTTTGGTTTGTTTTTTTTTTTTTTTCTTGTAGATCTGATTTTTCTTGTACAACAAGATAACTATATAAATATGTACGCATATTCAATTTGTCAAGTATTTTAACATAATTAACATCTATTAGACTTCCTGCCATCTAGGGGTGGGGGTGGAGGGAAGGAGGGAAAAATTTGTAACAAAAAGCTTTGCAAGGGTCAATGTTGAGAAATTACCCATGCATATGTTTTGCAAATAAAAAATAATAATTTTTTAAAATAGCCTTTTAGAAATAGCAGAGGAGCTCCAGTCTGCTACTTAGAGACAGATGTTCCTGAACTAGAAGCATATAAGTGACAGAAGCAGTAATTTATTAAAAATAAGTAGACTATACAGCATTTGCCACATTTGCCATAACACTAATATAGTATTATTTCTTTTAATAAATTGTGTTAAATATAAACCTTTTAAAAGCAAGCCAGTTATAGAGGACATTACTTGTTTTTATGTACATAAAAATGAAACGCCTAAGGACTTGTGAGTGGTGGGGAGGTCTGGTTTGGATCTCTTGGTTACTGTCTAGTTTTGTTACATAGACCAAGCCTTAAGCATTTATTGTTTCCAAGGTATTTGTCACAGATAGTGTGGCCTAAAGAGTATCAGTTTTATTTTGAGCTCTAATATTGTTGCATTTTCTGCAACTTAAGAATGTTATAGCTGAACTTACTAGTGTACTACAGTTTCAGTACTTCATTCTTCTAATTAGGACTTATTCTGCACTTCAGATTACTTGCCTAAATATATTTTATTTGCAACTTTGAATTTTTCCTAATAGGACTATGAGGAGGAGGAAGAGGAGGAGGAGGATGATGATGATGATGATGAAGAAGATACAGGAATGGGAGATGAAGGTGAAGATAGTAATGAAGGCACTGGTAGCGCAGATGGCAATGATGGCTATGAAGCTGATGATGCTGAGGTAAAACAATCTTCAACTCCCCCCCCCCCCCCAATATTTTCTCTTTAAGATGACTTTGCTTTAGAGAAGTTATTATCGTGTATTTTCTCTTGAATAAATTATTACTAGTAATGCAACAATTGTCATGAATATTCAAAGCAGACAATTTACTTTACCCAATGCATTTGATCTTTGAACTTAGTATTTAATTTCATCCACTATTTTTGGTGTCTTCTGATAAAGTCATATTCTGCCTCATCATGTTTTTAGAAGTTATCTTGACTTCTTCAATTCAAATTCTGGCAGCTCCTACCAAGCTAAAAAAGGCATAAATTGCAGGCCTGAAAACAAATTTCTATTATTCTTGAAAGTCTAGTTTAAAATTCACAGAAATCCATCACCTAAAAATTGGCCATCAGAAGTTGCATTTTTTTGACTGCAGCAACTCATGATCATTTCTTATAGTGTAGAAAGGTAACTCTCTACATAAGAAGCAAGAGTATCCATACAAATTAAATATATACTTATTTTTGTTTGGTCTTGCTCTAAGCCAGACTACAGGGATGATTCAATTAAAGAATTTTGATTTTATTTAAAAATGTCTATGAATGTTTGACACTAAAAGTCTTATAGAAATAACAATATTTTCAGTGAATCATTCAATTTTATATTCCTTAGCCTTGAATTAAGTGAAATATTATTTTGGGACCTACTTAAAGTTTATAATTGAAGTTAAACTTGCTAAAACTTCATGGTATCATGAAAAGGATGTTGAACATGGAATCAGAGATTTTATTAGTAAATAACCATGGGACCAAATGGCAGATTGTCTCTGAGCTTTAAAGAAATAACATCTATATAAAAAATATTCTGAAGATCAAATGATCACATCATAGATCTAGGAACTACATAGTCCTCCCCATTTTACAGATGAAGAAGCATACTTTATAACTATTAAAGCATGATAAAAATGCAAGATATCATTATTTTTAATAACTTTTGGCAAGATTTGTGCAGTTTATTCAGTGAGTACTTTAAAGCATTCTGTAAACTACAAAATGCAATATAAATGTTATTTACTATTATTTTAAAACCAGATTTAAAGTTGTTGCTGAATTGGTAGCTTTTTCCTTGAGATTTTTTAGATATTTGGATGAATAGCTATTTTTATATTTCTGAAAATCTGGCAAATGTGTTACAAAATAAGTTACTTAAAAATATAAAATTTTAGAGCACAAAAATACCTTGTAGATCATTACTTCAACTCTGATTTTATAAAAGGGCCAGATGTAGGTGGTAACGTGACAGTAGTTAAGTTCAGCAAGTGTTATCTAACTCCTAGTAAAATGCTCTTTCCATTATATTACATCATCTCCCTTTTTTTGGGGGGGGGGGGACAGATTATAAGGATATATCTGTAAACATGTAGTCTTAAATTGCCATCTTTATCTGAAATCAGATATCATCAGTATGTTACTGCCTAAAATTATTGTTCCATTTATTAGTAAGTTCTTTTTTCTCTCTGCATAATGTATTGTACACTGTCGTATTAAATGTTAGTCATTTATATCAAGTCATCAGAGTGGTTTTATTTTTAGGGTGGTGATGGTACTGATCCAGGTACTGAAACAGAAGAAAGTACAGGAGGTGAAATTAGCCAGAGAGCTGCAGATTCTCAAAATGGTGGTAAGATCAGATGTGGATTTTGTTTGGATGAGAATTATATTTGTTGCTTTTTTAAAGCAAAAACAAAAGAACCTTTCTTTTATTTACTGTAGATTTGTTTCAAAAATCATTTTTATAAAATTGGAATTGATTCCAACCATAAATTAGATTATAACTTCAAGGAGAATTAGCATGTTTGTTGACTAGGCATTCCATAGGCATAAATTCTTACATCATTTCTTATTATTAGGCTGGTTAAACCTGGAATAGCCAGTGTTTCTGTTTTCTCATAAATTTGGAAATGATAAACTCTTTTCCTCGGGTCTCTAAGGTCAGCTGAAAATATGTGAAATTTTGACAAGCATAAATCAGTCTGTAAATGCAAGAGAGTATTATTACTTACGTTTTTAAATAGAGTTGTTTTAGAACTTAATAAACAGCAACAAAGAAGACATTGCCATTAATTTCTTCTTTGTCTTCTACAACCAGCAGAGGTCGGTATAAGCTTCTAAAGAAATAGTAACAGAGCTACATACTTGAAAGATGTCTAAAATTGTGATTTTGTAATAAAAATATTACAGATTTATAGCTGGAAGAGGCCTCAGAAGTCACCTCTTATAATTCCCTTATTTTACAGATGAGAAAACCAAGGTTCAAAGAGCTTGTTATTTTCATTTTTAGGTTGATTTATACTTTTCAGAATTGATTGGTGAAATCCTTCAAACACTGATCCACTCATCAGTATAAAACTCTGTTCCAACTTCCAGAACAGGGAGTTTCCATCTTTATACTCTCTGAAGAAACCAAACAAGTAACAACAATATGTGAAGTATTATAACTTTGCCTTAAGAGAAAGTCTCCCCTAAAATGCTATTCCAATGCTCCATTATGGCATAGAAGGAATCTTCGCTATTCAGGGTAGCACAACAGAAACATAGACAGATCAGATCTTTCCAATCCAGAAAGGCTTATTCACGTATGGACACAGGCCAAACTATCTTTTCTTTGTACTTTGGACCAATCTAACTTAAGTTTAGAGAAGCTTTGAAAGTTTACAGGGTGCAGGATTTTATGGTCAAGAAACTCTTAAAGACCTTCTGAGTTGTAGAGGAGTTACAGTCTATATCAGTGTAGGATAAAGCAATAAAATTACAATCAGTCCTTAAAATGTTTAAAGTAGAAGCCCTGCCTATGGTATAATTGTTTTCCTTCTTTTTTTTCTTCTTTATTAAAGCTTTTTAATTTTTTGAAACATATGCATGGATAATTCTTCAACATTAACCTTTGCAAAATCTTCTGTTCCAATTTCCCTAACCCCTTCCCCTAGATGGCAAGTAGTCCAGTATATGTTAAACATGGTAGAAATATATATTAAATCCAATATATGTATACATATTTATCCTGCTGCACAAGAAAAATCAAATCAAACAAAAAAGAGGAGTGGGGGAGGAAATAAAGTGCAAGCAAACGACAAAAAGTGAAAATGCTATGTTGTGAACCATACTCAGTTCCCACAGTCCTCTCTGTAGATGGCTCTCTTCATCACAAAACCATTGGGACTGGTCTGAATCATCTCATTGTTAAAGAGAATCACATACATCAGAATTGATCATTCTATAATCGGTTTCACTGTTTTCAAGGGTAATCTAATGGCTCTCAGATTTTCTGAATTGCATCTTACTACTTATACAGATGTTGAAAACAGTGCTAACAGGAATATTTAATCCAAAATGGGAGTTCAACCAGTGGTGACAGTTTTATCTTTTTTCCCCTAAGGTGAAGGAACTTCTATTACAGAATCATCTTTGCCCCATGAGAATTCTAGAGAACAACAACCATCATCAGCATCTGAAAGACAGGGTCCTCGGGCGCCTCAGTCACCCCGAAGACCACCTCATCCACTTCCCCCACGACTAACTATCCATGCACCTCCTCAGGAGTTGGGACCACCAGTCCAGGTACTAAAAATGGATATATATTTTAAAGAATCTTAGTGGGTGTAATTTGGAATTATTGTAGTCATAATTGACCCCCAAAAAAATTAAAAATTGGTCACTGTTTTCATTGTTAAAAGCAAAATTTTGACTGTTGAATTTCAAATGAAATTTAGTCTCACATCTAGCTAAATTTTCTTTGTGAAAGAAAAGAAATCTTTGTCTTAGTTCCATTTTTTTCCCCCTCAAGGATGTATGTTTTGTTATTTTATGCCCATGCATTTTTTGTACCCATGAACTTATACTTGTAATTTTCTAGATGGTGTAGGTATATTTTATATTGAATTTCTGTCTGATGCTTTTTACCAGTAGTTGGTGTGGGCATCTCTAAATTTTAGTAACTAATTTTCAATAGCAGTAACAAGAGTTTAAAGGTGAATCTCTATGCCATTTTGTACCCCATGACTTATATTAACTCTATATATGTATGTGTAGAGAGAGACATGTGTGCGTGTTCAAAATGACATCATCCTGGACAAAATTGATGTTAATACTTGACTAAGAGGATATATGGACCATGGAAATGTACTATAGAGAACTACTATAGCGATTTCTCTGGAGGTCAGAATTTATTTAGAGTCATAAAGTATGAAGATTTGGGACTAATTAGTACAGTTGATAACATTATTAAATAGAAAAAGGAATAAGCATAAACTTTAATTTAATTATAGAAAATATACATTACATGTTTCTCCTTTTAGTAAAAAAAAGAAGCCTTATTTTTCTTTTTGGAACATCTTATTCACTTAATATTTGCATTTGAAAAGAAAGCTTTACTTAAAAAAATATTATCCACTCTGTCATTTATACTTGCTTTCTTTACCCTTAGTCCAAATTAATGGCTTATTTTTTAATGCAAGATTCAGATCATTATATGGTTGCTAATGTGATTAAAGAATTATTTTAAAATTAGGCTTCAGGTAATTCATTGGTCAGCTAGTCAGCTGCTCTTATTATTTACTGTTTTGTTTGGTTTTTGTTAAATCCCTTAGAAAATATCCTCTTATTCTTTACCATACAGAGAATCCAAATGACACGAAGACAGTCAGTTGGACGAGGACTTCAGCTAACTCCTGGCATAGGTGGCATGGTAAGAAATAACTGTTTAAGAAAATATTTTTGGGATTAAAAGCATTTCCAACATGGGTTTGTAAAAATAAATTTAAAAGGGCATGCATATGGCAAAATAAAATTGCTATCTAGTATCCAAACTTCTTTGCTTGGCATTTAATACCTTCACAATCGGACTTCGACCTCTTTTCTAAGATGATATGGCACATTATGTTTCTCCTTTAATTGGCTACCTTATTGTTCTCTTTATACAACACTTTATTTCCATACCTATGCACAAGGTACCTATGAGCAACATTTCTTTCATCCCTCCCTGGACCATCTCACTTTCACTCCACCCTTATTCTTAGAATGCTGTACCTCCTTCATTCTTCCACTGGAAACCCCTAGGCTCCCTTCAGTATTATCTTCGTACTCCTTGTACCCCATAAAATTACTTTGTATAAACTTGGTAATTATTTGTAGTATAGTGTAACCTTGTGAGCAGGAAGTGATTCATTTTTTTGTATGTTCAGTACCTAGCAAAGTGTTTAGTACAGAGAGAAGTTTTATGTTCTTCTAAAATATAGAGGTAATGGGTTTAATAATGATGTCAGAACCTCCCATATAGACTACAAAGACTAGAGTTACTAATAATTGTCAATTTCATGATCTCTTTTTTTGATGGAAATAGTTTATTGTTTCATTAAATTATAACAAAACATCAAGGAATTTGTAGCAGTTCAGATAGATCTCACAGAACATAAAAATTGTCCGTTTAACATGTTCCTCAATCACCTACTGTGTGTGTGCCTTGTTCTAATACTGTATTCTTGTGTAGCCTTTAATTTTAGTCTTTGCTTTAGCAGCAGCACTTTTTTGATGACGAGGACCGAACTGTGCCAAGTACTCCAACTCTTGTGGTACCACATCGAACGGATGGATTTGCAGAAGCAATTCAGTGAGTCATTATAATTTTTTTGTTTTCCTCTTCTCTACTTGTTTCTTGTTGAATTGTCCAACAGGTGTTTATAAGAATTTTAAATATTTACAAAAACTGAGATGTAAGTAAATATTTTCTAGTTTTTTGGATATGTTGTTTCTGAATTCTGGAAAAGAATCCTATCATATTCACACTTTTTATTCCCAGCCTGATTTGTTCTTATGATCTAGCTTACTTCTGGGGTAGTTTCTCTCCAATATTAGTGGGTACATTTCAAAACATACAGACTAATTTTAATGTTAACATGATTAAAATATCTCTTTGTGTCTTTCAAATGTGGTCTTCAAATATGCATATAATATTTGCATATTGGGAATGATGTGTTCATTAAGTTCTTTTTTTTTAACTTCAGTCATATTCTGAAATTTTTTCTTAACTCTTAGACATCTTTTTTTTTTTCTTCTCCTAAATCTGTTCCCTATCCTTGACATAATATTTTAAAGTAATCTGCTTTCTGACAAAAGAAACCATAGGCTGGATTTTGCAAAATTTCAGCTAGAAAATTATTTTCTAGTTCACCCCAGGTTGCTGGTGTTCCCAGATTCCGGTTTGGACCCCCTGAAGATATGCCACAAACAAGTTCTAGCCATTCAGATCTTGGTCAGCTTGCATCTCAAGGAGGTAAATAAGCCTTTGAACCTCCTAAAATAATGAAAGTTTAATCAGTAGAGCTTGCCGAAAGATTTGTGTGTCATGCTTGTATCATTAGTCTATGATTGTTAGCCTTAGGTTTGTGTTTGTTGGAAGCTCTCCTCAACTTCAGTATATTACTTTGTATTCGTCTTGTGTGTTTTGTTTACCAACTAGACTGAAATTTGAGAGAAAGGACTATATCTTAATTATTTGTTTGCCTCATACATGATATGCATTTAATATTTATTGAATGGATAAGAAGAGATAGGATTATATAGTAGCAAGCATAGTATCTTTTCTTGCATGTAGATATTTACATGTTTAACTAAATTGAGTTTTTATTTTAGTGCTGAGAAAATATATTTTTAAAAAGGATAGTTTATGACAAATATAAGAAAAATTAAACCCTAAAGCAAAAAAACTTTAGAGTTAATAGTATTGCTAAAGCAATATTCATATTTAAGTTCTTATACTTTTAATTTTGATAGCATATTAAGTTTCTTCTTTTATTTAGAACTTTAAATGTTTCCAAAGATTCATGATTTCCATTTGATCTGCCAATTAAAAATGACCAAACTAAATATTTCAACAGGCTTATCCATTTTAAACTAATAACTTAGTTTTCATGTTAAATGGTATTCAGAAGCCTTTTTTTCCCCTCATAGGCATTTAATGAGGTCATTAATACAGTTGTCTTTAGGTTTAGGTATGTATGAAACACCCCTCTTCCTAGCACATGAAGAAGAATCTGGTGGCCGAAGTGTTCCTACTACTCCTCTACAAGTTGCAGCTCCAGGTAAGCAGCAATCTGTAAAATGTGATACAGATTCCTGCATTTAGTAATTTGTTTAATTATGTATAAAAAATATGTTGTCTGACCCCACTAGTTTCTTATTAAATATTGTGTTGCTAACTGAGGAGTTTTTAAAAACATTGTTTTTCCTGTCTTTTTGAAGTGACAGTATTTACTGAAAGTACTACTGCTGACGCTTCTGAGCACGCATCTCAGTCTGTTCCAATGGTGACAACATCCACCGGCAGTTTGTCCACGACTGCAGAAACAGGGACAGGTGATGATGGAGACGAAGTATTTGTGGAGACAGAACCTGAAGGGTACTATGTTTATTTGGTGGATAATGCTTTCTTTGGGATTCAGAATACATCCTAACTATTTAGAGTAATGAAATATATCTTAGTTTGTGGGAAGTGTGTCTGTAATAGTCAAAAATTCGTTAGTGAGGTAAAAAATAGTGGGATGAAATGTATTCTTAACTGAATTTTTTCAACAAGAATTTATTATTCACAATTGAATTATCTACAACAAACCATTCTTCTTAGTCACTTTTTCTTGTTGTTGGTTCATGTGTACAACAAAATACCAAATAGTGATTTCCCCTACATGATTAGCTTGGATAGTTGAGATTTGCCCTTACAAGAAGGGAACTTTTTGAAAACCAAGTGATTACTCTCCAACTCAGAGAACAATTTAATTTCTGTAACTACTAGTAACTTTCGAAATGCCATTATTTAAATATGTATGTTGAGTCAGTTTTAATTAGTTGTTTGAAATATTCATATTATTGGTTTAAAAATTAAACTTTTAAAACTCTGTAAAATGTAGTTTATTTCATGATTCAGCTAGCTACCCTGATTTTTAAGATTATTTAGAATGATTATAATCCTGTGTTTTTTACATAGTAGTTCTCAGGGGCACTGTAGTAAGAGAGTTCCAAGAAGGAAGTCAGAAAGTCCTAAACAAAGTCCCCAGTTCTCCTAGTAATTCAATGTGAAGAATTGACCAAGTTAATCTTAATTGTATCTGGTTTTATCTATTATTCATTTTATCCATTCATTTTTATCAGATGAAGGGAGTGAGCTTGATGATTTCTATTGTAACTTTGAGCTTTAAAATTTTGATAGTTTTTTTTTTCCCCTCATACTTTGGTGAAAATTGGTAGATTCACATTTTTGCAGAGCTGTGAAAATGAGATTCCCTTAAGTTTGTCAGTTACTTTGTGATAGTAAGTCATTAGTAATGCTGAATGTTCTGTTGATTCTCTGATTAAAAATTTGCATTAGTCATTTGATCCTCATGGACACATTTTTTAAATCAAAAAAAAAAAGTCACCACATAGCCACTTAAAATGTTGAATGTTGTCTCTATGAAAAGGAGTTGTTTTCATCGTATATCTTTTTTCTACTTGTTGCTTTGGTTTATGAACATCATAACAGTGGTGACTTTAATGGAGTCACCAAACATACTGCATGAAATTTTTCTTAGGTGTTCTTTATTGTTGGGTGTGGTTTTTTTGGGGGAGGAAAGAGGTTGTTTTATCAGAAACCCATTTTGGTACATGGTCAAATATTTCTTGTCTACATTTCTTTGTATGATGATACATGATGGGGAAAAACAGTAAATTCAAATTTTTAAATAGCTTTTTTATTGCCTGCAAAAATTGGTTCTATAGTCTAGTTTTCTGATATTTTGGATCATAAAAAAGTGCTACTGATACTAACTAAAGTTATGAGCTTGAAAAATAGCATGAAATTAAAATTATAACCAGCTTTATTCATTTGTGTTAATGAATAAGAATAATTTAAATTACATGAGTTATATAAAAATCATATTTTTGAATGAGAAAAATCTTCAAGAGCTATTTGCCAGGAATATAATTCACTACAGAGTATTTAAAGGCCTTTCATTTCTTTGTGGAGGATGCAAAAAGAGCATTCAAATTGCCAAAAAGACCAAGGAAAGAGAAGTAAGAGGTCTGGATGATGCACAAACTATATATATAGTCAGCTCTTTCACAAATAAGAATATATGTAAGTATGTAAGTACTTGAAAGGACACTAAAATACTACATAAAGTACTGATCCTGATAAGTAAGCCAGCTTTTTATGATTTTCAGAATCTTTACCTTTGAAGTATATGTGGCTTCAGAGAAAAGGAAAATTAGCTCAAAATTAAAATAAAGGATATAATCAAAAATTAGGAAATCTTTCTAGATAAAAGAAAAGGAAACTTTGGAAAGGAGATTGGGATTGTCCTAAACCATCCTTATGGAGAACTCCCTTTATCCCTGCAGATCAGCAATTACTCTACAACTTGAAGTAGCCTAAGAGAATTGCCTGGAGCACTGAAAGGTTAAGTGACCTATCTGCTGATTAACGGCCCCCTGTTATACAATCAGTATAGTTCCAAATACAGAATTGTACTCCATCTACTATGCCAAACTATTCCATTTTTGTTATTGAAATCAGATCTAAGAGAAATTTCTTTAAGGATTTAGCATATTTTATACATGTGTCCATTATAAACATGGTAAAATTCAGAATGAAAGGGGCCCTAATAATGTGATATTTACAAGTTGTAATTTCTTAACAGCTTTTAATTAACTGGTTTAGCACTTCCTACCAGAAGCACTTTTGTCATTCTTAATGGATTTCTTTTCTTTCCCCCTTCTCTCCGCCCCCCCCCCCCCCATTAGAATTAGTTCAGAAGCTGGCCTAGAAATTGATAGCCAGCAGGAGGAAGAGCCTGTTCAGGCATCTGATGAGTCTGATCTTCCCTCTACTAGCCAAGATCCTCCGTCCAGTTCCTCTGCAGGTAATATTCTGTAACTTTTAACTAGAACAGAGGTGGAACTAACTTGTTCTTAATGATAATAGCAACACGTAGTTACTTAATATGGTGCTTTAGGACTTTTCAGACTATTTTCTTCACTACGTTCTGTGAAATTAAGTGACTAATTTATCTATGATTATACAATTAGTAAATAAATGTTTGAGATAGATACTTTTTAATACATCCACCCTGTTGATCATAGGTTTACTTATTTTTGTATGTGCTTAACATATATAGATAGATGTTTTCACATATATGCAGATAGACACCATTAAAATTAAATAGAGGAACATCAAGTCATATTTGAAGTCACTTTTGCAAAAGTTTTCTGTTTTTTGGATAGGAATAACGAGTGCTTCAGATGACAGGATGAATGAATCAAGAAATAATAAGTCACTACATCATTCTTTTGAACGATTTAAAAATTTGCCTTTTCACATTTTTGAAGATGTTAAGAAATATAAACAATAGAAGTACGTAAATAAGTAAATATGAATTTAGTAAATAAGTAAATGATGTATTTAAGTAAAAATGAATTTACGTCCCCACTCTTCTACTTATTTTTGTGAATTTATGGCTTAACTCTTCAGAGCTCTCATGTCTGCATCTGTAAAATGATAATCTGTGCACTTTGTTTTAAAGGTTAGCGAAATATGCATAGTATTTGTTACTACAATTTATATAAATGTAAGCTATATTATTCTAAAACTTAAAAAATTATTTCCTATTTTAAGATGGGTTTGTTTCAGTCATTAATATAATAATATATTAATTCCTCAATGATCTGATCAGAGTATTTTGCTCTGTGGTTTATTATATTGGTCTCAAAGACAATTACACCACTTCCCCAAGTATGTTTTGCTGTGTCACAACTCACTCCTTGGTAAAACTGTCTAACATTAGAAGAAAAAAACTAGTTATCAAGTTTTATAATGGTGCCTTTTGTGATTTTTTTTCAGGCAGTTATAAGAAATATGGGATAAAGCATCTATAATACCATAGTAGATCATAATAATTGCTGATATTTATGTTGTGTTTTATGTATGTTTTATAATCCATTTTTTTCCCCATTTTTAGCTTCACAGCAAGAATGTGGAAAATAAGTATTATTCCCATTTCACAGATGAGAAAACTGAGGCACTTAGAAATAAAGTGATTTTTTTTACCCTTGTCACACAGCTACTAAGTGTCAGATGTGGGGCTTCAATTCATGTGTCTCTTAACTCCCAACAATGACACTTTCTCCTACACACACACACACATACATATGTTTCTCCACAGACAAATCATGAAAAGTGGCCCTCCCTTCTGGAAATTCAGTACAATTTTTTAGCAGCACCCAAAGCATATTTCTTCCTATATACTATCCTAGTTTGTATTATGTGAAGTAAATCTGAAATTTTCTGTTAGCACCAGTGCTTTACTCCATTACCAAAGCTGAGGAACATAGATTTAGATTCTGTCCTGATGTCCCATCCTCCCTTAAGACTTTTTCCTAAGAAATAAAAATATGAAGTAAATTTCAAAGTGTTTGCAGCTACCCATATGCAACATGTAAACTTCATAGTAATGGTTTTTAAATGTTTATTAAAATACTTAGGAAATCTGCACTCTTTCCCCTTCATGAAATATTCACTTAAGGGAAGCTAGTTATTTTTATGATTAAAATAATTTAAACAAAGAACAAGTGAAGCATAAAAATGTAGTGGTTTTCTTGATAAATTAATTTGACTTGAGAAATGGCAGTTATAATTCTTAACAATTGTTTAGATAATAGTTCACTCTCTAACTTTGAGGGTTTTTTTTTAATAATATGAAATTAAAATGTCATTCAGTTGACCAGATGATATTTAAGTCAAAGAAAAAAGTAAGCATTTTATTTGTTGAGGTTTTATTTCTGAATTTAAAATTTTAACATATTACATGATTAAATAGTTTTTAAAATATTAAATCTAAAGGACATCTGTTTGTAGTATTATCTATTTGTGCAGTTATCTTTTGCTTCAGTGGCAAATTCAGTTATCTTTTCTTCTCAGATACTAGCAGTAGTCAACCTAAGCCTTTCAGACGAGTTAGGCTTCAGCCTCAGACTTTAAGAACGGGAGTCCGGGGTCGTCAGTTTAACCGACAAAGAGGTAAGATTCTTTCTTGTCTGAGAACATTGTTAGGATGAGAGGTTGGGATGAATCAGAACAAGTGTCCTATAAATCTGAGCAAATTAAAATCATCTACCAAATATGTGTACTTCAGGGACTAATTTGGGGAAGAGATTTATTGCATCTTATGACTATATATAACTATATAAAGTATTATTTAATCATATTCTTTCCTCGTGTCTGAAATACCATTTGAAAAATTAAAATAACTGATCTTTAACCATCACTTCCCTTGTTTCCTTTTACATATAAAAAAAAGCATTTTTTGGTGATTCTATCTAACACAAAGATAGAAGAGCCTTTTAAAATTCCCTTATTCTAATTTTCCTACACAGAAATTGTATTCTGAGTCTGTGTCATAAAAATGCAAAACTCATTTTAAAAAATGTAATAGTAATAAAAACTGGAAATAGTTTGCTTCTAACCTATCATAACACTGGAATGAAAAATCTGATGCCCTTGTTTGTAGATTTTTTTAAAGGGAACATTTATATTTGCTTCTCATTTTTCCTCCTACAGGTGTGACTCATGCAATGGGAGGCAGAGGAGGATTAAACAGAGGAAATATTAATTAAAAGCTTTGTAAACTATTATTGTAATTGTGAATAAGATTGTTGAATCTGCTACTGTTTTAGTGTAATGTTTAATGAGGTTAAAAGTGCTTTGTACTTAAATTGGTATGTACACATTTCAACATCTTTATTAATAAAATCATTTCCATGTCAAAATATCCTTTTCTTTAAGTTTTTCATAAATTTCATAAATGTCTTAAGGACATTTATACCACACACTGGATAATGTCTGTCCGGAACGGGTGGTGATTAAATTTGCTGTTCTGCTAGGCACATCAATGTTGTAATAGCGATCTAGATTAAAAGAAAAAAAAATTTAATGAAATGAGAATAATTTGCTTTTATTATTCCACTATTATCCTTTCCCCCCATTTGAACATTCAAATTTTCTAAGATAAGACACATAATAGTTTGAAATATGAGCTTTTACTACATTTCAAATATGATGCTCTAATAATTTCTAAATAAGTATTTTTCAAAAGCATAAGAGTCATATGCAGCTCTGGTCATCTGGTCCAACCCTGTCACTTTATAGATGAGAAACTTGAGGCCTAGATGGATTAAATGACATTCCCAACATCCTTCATAGAGTAAGTAAAAGAGCTAGGAGTTAAAGCTCAATTCTCTTATTCTAAGCCAACAAATGAAATCCTTTTAAAGTTTGTTTACATGTCATTTGTCAAATTATTCAGCCCATACCTCTCCAAAAAAGTGTCTACACTAATCTATAAAATAATGAAACACTGGAGGAAAATTCTTGGGCCAATTAAGTGAATTTAGTAAACTTAAATTGATATATTCTGTATTATGACGCTTGCAGGAAATCATCATAGATGTCAGGTTGAAGCTACAAAATTTTACTTAGATTATTACTCTTAATTAACTTTACCCAGTTCTAAGCTCAGTAATGAGAGGATACAAGACATTTAGATTTTATCTTTAGTCATCAGTCTACAATTGTCTGTCTTTCATGGTTAGCTCAGTCAGCTCAGACAGCTATTAAGATTTATCTTAATCACTTACCTTTAGAAAAAGCATAGTAATCATAACCATCAGGTTTCCTAATGTTAGGCAGTGCTATAGCTGAGGTAACCATGTTTGGAAGGCCTCTCCAAATTGTATTCAATTTAACTTCATTATGAAGGAAACCTGTGTGTGACACATTTTTTATATATTTAAAAAAAAAAAAAAAAAGAATAGACCATAAACTTAAATCAGGCCATGAGCCAACTTGAGTAAATGAAACCCTTTTTCCAGAAGGAAAAGTGAGATAAAGATAATAGCATTTACCTTTGGGGTAATTTCTTGCAATAAAGGCCTTATACCCAATAACTCAAATGGTGACATAATTTTAAATTCTAGACTTCCCTCAATTTAAACTACTTAGGTGTTTATACATAGCTTTATTATATGAAGCCAAAAGGCAATCATTTAAACTTTCATTCCTAACACATGAAAGAAAATGGGTGGTTTACCTTTTTGATAAGTAACTCTGACAGGTGAATAGCTTATTCTGATGGTATGTGTTTGGGAGGGAATGATAGCCCGTTCATAGCGACGCCTCCTGACTTGGGTAGGTTCTCCATAAACTGAATAGTTTATAGTGGATCTTCTTCCAGAACACTTTTTAACTGGTTCCTGTTGGTAGGTATACTGCTGAATGGTGCCACCTAATATGAATTGTATTGTGATTATATTGTGATTATATTGTGAAAGTTGTTCATCTAAGAAAAAGTTAAAAGTAGCTTTCAAAGTATCTCCTGGTTTATTCATGTTTCTTATGTTTTAAGCACCAAAAAAATATATATATATATTTCAAGAGGCATTACAGTAAAATCAAAAACTAATCATTAAACTAATTAGCAAAGAGGAACTTTTAGTTCATCTAATTTAGCCCCTTCAATTTGAATATCAAAAAATGAAGCCTAAAAATGTTGTGTAACTTTACAAATATAAGGCCACAAATTACTAGTAGAGAGCAAATCTAGGGCACTAAAACCTAATCCTTTGACTCCCAGGCCAATACTCCTTCCCATTTATAAGACAGCTGTGACCAAAAAATATCTTTGATACCAGTAAACCCAGTAATTAACACAGAAACTAGATGAGTGTTTCTCTGGCAGTCAGAGCTTCAGCTAGCAAGTATGTTGACTTTTGTACAAATCTTGAAAGTGTGATAATTGAATCTGCAGATAATTTGAATGCTACATACCTCTCTTGAAAAAATACACAGATTCTGGCCTGTTTTTGTATTTTGCTATTGATAGAGCTGCGACTATTTTCCCATTTAGACCTCCAAATCCTTTAGCAATTGGCTTAGGATAACCTGGATCTTTTACATCATTGGTGAACCGCCAGTATTGAGAATCCTAATATGTAAAACAGAAAAGATTAATAGATCTTGGCAGGAGAGGTGGAGGTGGAAGGAGAAAGGCAGAGAGTTTAATAAATACTTCCTATATTAAGTGTAAGGTAAAACTTAACACAGTGGAAAATAATTTTTGTCAGGTCTACTCCTGACATGTTGCCAAGGTAATTTAAATTCATTTATGGTCACAGAACCATAGACCTAAATTGGAAGAACCTCCTCTCATTTTACTGATAAACCAAATTAAGTGACTTTTCCAAAGGAAAATAAGTAATAAGGAGCCAAAGTAATGAAATCTAATGCCCTTTCCAAAGCAAGAAGGCCTCAACAATTTCATTAAGTTTCATTAAATAAGTGTAAAGTTGGATAGAGCACTGGGCCTGAAGTCAGGAGGACCTGATTTCAAAGCTGGTCTCAAACATTTAATACTTCCTAGCTTTGTGACCCTGGGCAAATTAATCAGCAAAAAAAAAAAAAAAAGTGTAAAGTACTTGTGTCCTGCTTGGTGTTGGAAAACTATTTCAGTTTCCTGCCTTAAAGGGACATTGCATTCTATGAATAATGTATCTGTGAACAAATAAATGTGATGTTAAAACAAGTATCAAGAGATACTTGTGGTATAGAGGGGTTTGTGTCAGTCTCATTTAGGAACAGCAGCTGAGTTGTTAGGGATTCAGTAAAATGGAGTTAAGGGATATATTCTGGATCTGATGCATTTGTGCAAAGGGACCAAAAGAAAAGATAGACTGTATGGTGAATAGATAGCAGATTAATTTGACAGGAATAAAGAGTGGATGAAAGAAAGGAGTAGAGGTGAAGAAGGGGAGAGCAATGCACAGTATTACCAGAATGATAGAAGGAATCTTTTTGTAGAGGGCAAAGCACAAATTCATACCAAGCTAAACACAATCCAATGTGAGCCCAGTGAATATATTCCTTCTGAGGAGCAACCTCACTAAGTTTAAATAGGCCCATTACCAAAATTTTATAGCTACACATACTCTTTTGTTTTGGAAGGTTTGTTTTGCTTATTTTTGATTATTGAAATTCATGAGAGCCTGTTACTAAAGGGTAGAAGGTTTTGAGTTATTGGTGGAGGAGTAGCCTGAACTGATTAATAAATATTTGTCTATTAAAAGATTAAATAGAATTCTGTGCTTACACATACAACTCATCTTTTTTATAAATCAGAGAGAAAGTTTGTTAATCTTAAAATTTATCTTAAGACTTTGTTATTCCAGTCATTAAATATCCATTAACAAGAACATGAGGATTGCTCTGGGTGATACTTTACATGAGCCTACCTTTTTGAACCATCATGACCAATAATACATCAATGAACAAAATACCACTGCTGTTTTTCCTTTGGTAAGTTAGTTTCCTCACCTTAAAAAAGAAAGTTTTTCCTTCACAGTTACATCTAGTAAAAACAGTGTCAATGGGAGAAGGGATGCCCCAAACATCTGTAATTCTCCGAGCTGGTGATGGTGGAGTGAATGGATTCAACAACCAGAAATAATGACCTAAAGATGTAATACAAGAGTAAACTGTCACTTAGTTTTATCGCAAAGGCCAGTTTATAATTGGAACTCCTTTAAGGAAGCCATCCTTACATGCACAAAAACATTTTGGAAAAAAGCAAATCAATATATGAATAAACAGTATTAGCGCTATTCAGAATTCTTTTTTAATCTGCAGCATAACGAAATAGTATAGAAGAATTGTACATATTTAACATATATAGGATTACTTGCCATCTGGGGAGGAGGTGGAAGAAAAAAATTTGGAGCACAAGGTTTTGCAAAGGTGAATGTGGAAAACTGCATATCTTTTGAAAATAAAAAGCTTTTAAAAATAAAAGATTTGTCAAGAAATGAGTTTGAGGGGTTTTCAGAAAAGGATTGAGAATTAAAATCTCCAGATTTAAAATAATCTGATGCTTACAAGATTAATATGTATTTTTCCTTAAAGTCCACCTCTATCATGATATGGAGGTGACACTGGGTCCTTAAAAGCAATGCCTATAAAGCTCAAGCCTAGCAAGTTTCTACCAAATTGGCAAGGCTTTGAGTGTCATCCTGTGAACAGTCTATGTCAATGTCCAAGGACCTAATAGTTATTTTCAGAGAGCAAAATCCAGAAGATTGGATGCAAGGTTATAGCATTTTTATTTACTTATTTATGTCACTTCAATTTACTTAGAATGTCTAATAAAGTATAGTAAGGTTATAGCCTGTGTAGGAAAAAAAGAGTACCCAGATCAGAAAAACTAATGGATCTGTGAAGCAAGCATTGAGAGGCAAATACATGGAATAAGAATTATGACAGAAGTGAAATTTATATTGCAACCATCTAGTTAGGACCTTGGACAACTCATCTACTTCCCTTCCTGCCTTTTTTGATATATATACAACTATACATCAAGCTTTAATTTAGTGACATCTCAAAAACAAGGTATCTTTCCAAAAGAAAGGAAATGGAAATGTTGAAATCATAGCAGTCAACATGAAAGAAAACTGGCACAACCTCATGAGTAGAAAAGAAACATCCTATCTGACCAAGTATTTTGAAATGCATTTATTTCTCTTCAGACTCTGGGTAAGCAACCACATTTTTCAAACATTTTTTACAAAGACAGTATCAAAGTCCCAGGCTCTGACAGCCTCATGAGTAGATCCAACATCCCACCCCCACCACCAAGACAATTATTTCACAGCTGTGGTATTCTCATAAATGACACAAAGTCAAAAGTGAGAAGAGATTTTTTTTTTTTTATGTTCAGCTCACCTCTAAATGCAACCAATGTCCCATTGCGCAAAGTAGTCAGTCCATCTACTGGCTTCCCATTGCATAAGTTAGTTTCATCTGAAATAATTAGTATAAAGTATACATTGGTGGTAGAATGGGATGGAGAAGGGAAGGAGAATATAAAAAATAATTTTTTTTTTCATTCCTGTAGATTCTTCTACATACAGTGGGTGCTTTTTTTTTTTTTTTTTTTTCCGTCCTAATTTCTGCTTTAAGAGAACATAATTCAAACCAGAAGGGATGGGATTGGGATTCAAAGATAAGATGATCATATATTTCACAATCCTATTCTGTTTAGAAAGTATTACACTAAAGTTAAATTTAACAGAACAAACTTTTTTAAAAAAGCTTTTTCATGGAATTTGAATATAGTCAGATGCCCTGGGTTCTAGTTATGTGGCCTTGGACAAATAATTCCTAAGCTTCAATTTCCTCTGGTAAATGAGCATGTTGAACTTCCAGATGATTTCTGAATACAAGTCCAAAAACTTTGTGAGGAAACTTTAACCCAGTGTGGAAAATCTTTATTTTTTGTTGTTGTTGTTCAGTTCTGCAGATGAACAATAAATTAGGTTCAGAATTGAAAAGGTAGAGTAAATTAAAAAATAGAGTAAATTACATTTGGGAAATTTTGCACTCCTTTGAATGACTAGGATTTTCCCTGAAACAAAAAATCAAACAACATTTTTTAAACCTAATAGATTTCCAATATGAGACATGGAATAACACTGTCTCTAAAGAATCATAATTATAGGTTATTCCAAGGCAATAAGGAACTGTGCAATACAGGTTATAGACTAAACACATTACCAGTGAGGAAATGTATGCAAAAAGTCACAGAAAAGAGATTTTTAAAAAAAATTATGACTAAAAAAAAATTCCAAATAGAGCTAAAGCAATGAATAAATGGATGAAACAAAACAGATTAAGGACCTTTTAGAAGCAGCATGACATAGTAGATAGAAATTGTACGAGAAGAACTCAACATATGGCTCATCTCCACTCTAAGGCAGTCTCTAGAGCTATAAACTGCAACAGAAGTGTCAGCCTTTATAGATAAGAGGGAATTCTCTTACAGGGAGTTATCCCAATGAAATCAATAGATCAGACTATATCCTATTGTGTACCAGACATCATGGTTAAGTCCTAGTGCTAAAAATAGTCTGCCTTCAAAGATCTTATATTCTCATAGAAGAAAATAGCACATAGGATAATACTGTCTCTAAAAAATCATAATTATAAGTTATTTTATAGTAGGTTTGAAGTTTTTAAAAATATTTTATCAAAAAGGTGAAATGTTTATAGGAGAGTCTACAGACTACAGAAAATTCTACCAACTTTTTTGGACAGTGTAAAAAAAAAGTGTAGGTCTCTTAAAGAGAATTATTCACAATGAACTTTCTTGACTCACTCGAATGGTCACTGTATCAGTTAGTACCTTGGTTTCAAAAAATTGATGATTCTTCCCTACCTAGAGAAACATTTCAAATGTGAACAACTTCAGGGTACCAGAAACATCTCAGGAGTGGCTGGTAGAAAGTCAGGGTTCTTTAATTCAATACCACTGAAATTATCTACTGAACAGTCTTTGTAACTGTGTAGCAAACATTTTGAAATAACTTTTTGGAATTTGGGGGAGCTTTTTTTTTTGTTTACTTGCTTGTTTAACTATTTTTAAGTTATACAAAGAAGTATTAAACTCTTAGTTAAGTAATTTACTCTTAAATGTTTCCTATAAAAAACAAAGTACCAAAATATGGTTACCAGTTTCCTAATTCTTTTGAAGAATAACCTAAAAATCACCATCTTCTAGTCTCAGATAATGATCTCTAGAAGTAGCCTAGACAAATCAAAATCTATCAAAGATAACAAGATTAAACCACTTCCAAACGTTCTACCTTACCATTTTCCCTTTGATCCTTTTCATGGCTAGTCTGATGAAATGTATATTTTTCTGATGTTGAAAACTAATCATTTCAAATAATATAATTTCATAGACATATCATCATTATATTCAGAAAAGAGAAGAATATCAAACTTTAAATTACCTGAAAGCATCGGGGTGTTACTAAAGCCTTGACCTGGTCGTCTTTCCACATACACGTTAGAACCTGGGATACCTATTGGGAAAAACACAGGAGGTCTAGGATTCAGATAAGGCTTCTCCTGCTCAAAAATACTCAAACCTTCATTCTTTGGAGTGTCTTCTGTTATAGGAAGCGAAGTTGTTATATCTGACTTTGGCTTTTTGTTGGGTCCAGGAGTGGTTTGAAGGGTAACCTCCACCAGTGGCGTAGAATTCAATTCAGTTACAGTTGATGTCTTCAGGGTGGTTGTCTTTTCACTTGTAGTTGTGATTTTAGGTGTAGTCTCTGGTTTCTGAGGTGCAGCTGTCGGCTTCTTGTTTGTTACTTTAGGATCTGGAGTTGGAGCCAAAGGAGCCACTGTTTCTTTAGTTACAATGGTTGTTTCCTTAGCTTTTGTAGTTGTCTCTTTTGTTGTAGTGGTTGTCTTTTTTGGTTTGGGTGTTGTCACTTTAGGGACAGTAGTTGTTTTAGGCTTGGGTGTCACTTTGGGGGCAGTAGTAGTTTCATCTGGAACAGTAGTTGTTTCTTTTGTCGTGGTAGTTGTCACTTTAGAGGCAGTAGTCGTCACTTTAGGTGCTGGCTTTTTAGGGGCGGGAGTTGTCACTTTAGGAGGAGTTTTATCATCTGACAAAGTAGTTGTTTCTTCAGCTTTGGTAGTTTTCTCTTTAGCAGTAGTCGTTGTCACTTTGGTGGAAGTAGCTGTTGCTTTAGATGTAGTAGTTGTCACTTTCGTTGTCACTTTCGGTGAAGTGACTGCTCTGGTTGTCACTTTAGTGGTTGTACTTGTCACCTTTGGGGGAACAGTTGTAACTTTTGGAGTAACAGGTGTATCTTTTTCAGTTATTTTATCCTTAGAAACTGTAGTCACTTCAGGTGTAGTAGGTGCAAAAGTTATATCTTTGGGTGTGGGCTTAGAGTCCTCAGGTGTAGGTTTAAAGTCCTCAGGTATAGGGTTGGGGTCTTTGGGTGTGGGTTTAGAGTCCTCAGGTGTAGGGTTGGGATCCTCAGGTGTAGCTTTGGGATCTTTGGGTGTGGGCTTAGGGTCCTCAGATGTAGCTTCGGGGTCTTTGGGTGTGGGCTTAGGGTCCTCAGGTGTAGCTTTGGGGTCTTTGGGTGTGGGTTTAGGGTCCTCAGGTGTAGCTTTGGGGTCTTTGGGTGTGAGCTTAGGGTCCTCAGGTGTAGCTTTGGGGTCTTTGGGTGTGGGCTTAGGGTCCTCAGGTGTAGCTTTGGGGTCTTTGAGTGTGGGCTTGGGGTCCTCAGGTGTAGCTTTGGGGTCTTTGGGTATGGGCTTGGGGTCCTCAGGTGTAGCTTTGGGGTCTTTGAGTGTGGGCTTGGGGTCCTCAGGTGTAGCTTTGGGGTCTTTGGGTGTGGGCTTAGGATCCTCAGGTGTAGCTTCGGGGGTTTTGGGTGTGGGTTTAGGGTCCTCAGGTGTAGCTTCGGGATCTTTGGGTGTGGGTTTAGGGTCCTCAGGTGTAGCTTTGGGATCTTTGGGTGTGGGCTTGGGGTCCTCAGGTGTAGCTTTGGGGTCTTTGGGTGTGAGCTTAGGGTCCTCAGGTGTAGCTTTGGGGTCTTTGGGTGTGGGCTTAGGGTCTTCAGGTGTAGGTTTAGGGTCTTTGGGTGTGGTTTTGGGGTCCTCAGGTGAAGTTTTGGGGTCTTTAGGTGTGGGCTTAGGGTCCTCAGGTGTAGGTTTAGGATCTTTGGGTGTGGTTTTGGGGTCCTCAGGTGGAGTTTGGGGGTTTTTAGGTGTGGGCTTAGGGTCCTCAGGTGTAGCTTTGGGATCTTTAGGTGTGGGCTTAGGGTCCTCAGGTGTAGGTTTAGGGTCTTTGGGTGTGGTTTTGGGGTCCTCAGGTGGAGTTTGGGGGTCTTTAGGTGTGGGCTTAGGGTCCTCAGGTGTAGGTTTAAGGTCTTTGGGTGTAGGTTTAGGATCCTCAGGTGTAGGCTTGGGATCTTTAGGTGTAGGTTTAGTGTCCTCAGGTGTAGGTTTGGGGTCTTTGGGTGTGGGCTTAGGGTCCTCAGGTGCAGGCTGGGGGTCCTTGGCTGTGGGCTTAGCATCTTTAGCAGCTGTCATTGTCTCTGTAGTCAGTGTTTCTTTTGCTGAAGTAGTTGCCTCTTTAGCTGTAGTTGAGGTCTGTTTATCTGTACTAGTCACCTCTCTGGTTACAATGGTTGTCTCTTTAGCAGCTGTGGATGTCTCCTTTTTAGTTGTCGATGTCTCTTTAGATGTGACCTTATTACTCTCCTTGGAAGCTGCTAGAGGTGCTGCTGTTGTCACTTTGAGGGTTGTGGTGACTTGAGTGGGCCGGGAGGTAGGAACATCAGTGTCAGGAGCAGCAGTGGGCTTGGAAGGTCCATTGTCTAATCCACTTCCTGTGTCCTCCACAACTGGAACTGCTGGAGTAGGCTTATCTTTGGGGGTTCTCTTCTTCTTTGAATCTTTAGCTATGGAAAAATGCACATCTCAAGTTATTCTCTGAATAGTCCTTCTGTTATTTTCACATACAGGTCCTGCCTCTCTCACTTACTAATTGTGTGATTTTGGTCAAATTCTATAACTTCTTGGGGCTTCAGTTTTCATATAAAAAATGGATCTAACTATCTGTACTCCCTGCCTCACAATGCTATCATCTATATCAATAGAGAGAGAAATGTAAAGGGTAAAAATCATTAGGAAAACATAACATATTATCATTATAGAGGGGGCAACTTATGGAATTTCAGGGTTAATAGGTATGCCCACCCCTTCCAGTACCATTTTTCTCCTTTCCCAAATGTTTCTTTTCTTTACTTCTCTTCTCCAATCTGTTCTCCCACTCTTATCATCCTATAATCCCCAGTTCCCTTCTGTTATCTCAAGAAACACTATTGTTTCAGCTCTAGTTCTTTCTTCCAGAGTACATATGTTTATGAGCTGTTCTTCTTTCTTTACCCATTCTGTTCTTACATATACAGAATCTAATATGGGTTTCTGCAGTAAAACAAAAACAAAACAAAACCAAAAGGTGTATTGCCCATAAATTGTATGGGCAAAGTCACTGAGTGGGAAGATAGATAAATAGATAGATAGATAGATAGACAGACAGACAGACAGTCAGAGAGGTAGACAGCCAGGCAACAGAAAAAAAGAGTAAGAGGAGTGAATAGAGTGAAGAATGGTAGGTGAAATTTGGGACCGAAAGTAGAAAGCACAAGAGCCAATAAGAATAACCTTCCCCTCATCCCTCCTACCCTTGGTACCTATTCAGTTGCTAATTATAGTCAATTCTACTTTTACAACATGTCATGCATCCATACCCCTTTCCTTGACTTCCAGCCCTAGTTCAGGTTCTTATCACTTCTTTCCTAGATTGTTGCTAACTGGACTCCTATTTACCACTCTGTCTTCTACACCACTGCCAAAAACTTCTGAGAGCAAAATCTGACAATGTCATCCTCCCTCATAAAAACCTTCCCTCTCACCTTGAGGACAAAATACAAACCCTTCAATTTGGTGTTTGAAGTGCTTTTTAATTTTTTTTAAACCTGGCTCCAGCCAGCCTTTTTCATGTTTATTTCATATTATTCCCGCTGATGGACTCTCTGTTCCATCCAAATAGGCCTAATTGCTATTGATGGAAGGCAGCATTCTTTCTCCAGTCTCCATGTTTTTGTGTAGACTGGAGCTCATTCCCTCCCCAGCTTTCTGAAAGGCTCAGAACAGGCGCCACCTCCTTCTCTTAAAGGATCCATTCCTGAACCTGCTCTTCCTAGTTGTTTGTACATTCTCCTCTCTCCAGTTACACAAGCACACGCACACACACACACACACCCCTAGGTCCCAAAGACTGGAAATAATGAATCTCTTCAAATAGTTGCATTATTTGAATTCACACTGTAGATTTCAATATTTCCATTGGGCTGGACCACTACTATATTTTACAGAATTATGTTCAAATACTGTAAATTTGAATGCATGCAACCACTTCAGGGCATTTATTATTTACACTGATTAGGACCTAGTTCTGTGTGTGTGTGTGTGTGTGTGTGTGTGTTCACATATATAGGGATTCCGTATGTGTGTGTGTGTGTGTGTGTGTATACACACAACATCCCAAAAGATTTAGTGCAGTTTTAAATTTAATAGCTAAAAATGAACAGCTATGTATTTCTATGTATTTGTAATATATGTATCCCAAGGATAGGAACTGTTTTTCTTCTATTCTTGTATCTCCAATACCTTGTACATAGTAAATATTAAGAATTGGGTTGAATTGGATTGGAAAATTCATTGTTTTTGTTAATTTGTTATAAGAGGTTAGTCATTAATTTCCTCTAGGATCTTCATCTTAGCCTGTTTTCTAATTTTATTTAAATATACTATATTTAAAGTACAAGAAAATTTCCAAAAATCTTCTGAAACAGTATTACGTGGTTAATGTCCCTTCCCCAACTTTAAAAAAAAAATTACTAAATCTTACACCTTCCACCCAATATTTTCAAGTTATCGAATCTTAATTTAGCATTGATATAGTATTTGATCTGTATCAATGCTCAAACCTTTGGGTTTCTTCTTGAGTGCTGAATTAGCAGCTGAATTTTTAGAAGACTTGGTTTTCCGAACAGTTGAAGAAGAAGAAGAAGAGGAAGAGGAGGATTCCTGATTTTCAGAAACAGAATGTTCTGTAATTAAATAAAGAAGTGGATTGTGTGAACTGTAACTTTTCCACAATAGTCCATCCAGTTCCAATAAAACAAGAATGGAGTCAGATCTTTTATTGTTCAGAAAATGTCTACTTCCTGCATTAATTTGAGTAAAAGGTCTCATCAAGAATTCCCTTGTGCATGGCAGGACGCATTTCAGAGTCATGAAAGAAAAGCATCAGACTGATATTGGCTGGACCAGTTTCTCTCCCACATCCCATCCTTGCCAATACTCTTCCAAAGTACAACATTCTTAGAAGTCAGACTGAGGACATACTTAAATGGAGCTTTTAAGATTATGTTGGTTTAAACCTATTTTCAATCCTGGGTTTGGGAAACTAAAGAGAAATCAATGATTATGCTTTTGCCTTACCTGCACTTTAAAAAAAGAGAGAAAGAGAGAGAGCAATTTGTTTTAAATTGTTCATTTGCAATGGAGACAGCTAGTTGGCTCAGTGACTAGAGTGCTGAACCTGAGTTTTAAGTCCTACTTCAGACACTGGAGAGTCTGGGATCCTAGACAAGCCATATTACTGTTTCCCCAGTTTTCTGTTCTGTAAAATTATTTCTTAAATGAGATATTTTTAAATGCCTTGCAAACTTTAAAAGCTATATATGTGGCTATTTTTCCATACAATTTAATCAGTCTTTTATGTACTTGAATATTCGTAACTTTTCTCAGTCCCATGATAAAATGCTAGCACTAGTTCACCATCTGCATATGTTATATATTTACTTAGGAAAAACTTCCATTTGTCACAGTTCTCTTCTTCCTACCTTCTGTTATTTCCTCTGATTCTACCACTTTGTCAGGGGTCCTCTTCTTGGGAGTTTTGGGGGAACGTTTAGTTGTTGATTTGACAGTTTGAGGAGCTTCTGGAGATGGTGGTGGAGTCTTTGGAGATGGTGGTGGCGTTGTTGGATTATGTACTAAAGACAAACAAGATCAATCAGTTAGTGCCAATCTCAATCCATATAACTATCAAAACTATGTAACTGTTAAGAGTAAATCTAGTTATACATGGGTTCCTTTTCATTTTGAATACATGTCACTTCTAACTAAAAATATATCTAATTATGTGAGCAAATGTTCCTACAAACAAGCCCATGTGAATTCCTGAGTATCCAATCTGCAAACATTAGTAATTGGGCCACTTCTGAAGGTAGTTTCTCTAAACCATTGCTGTGGTGGGATATAATGAAAAGAGCCATGGATTTGGCAATCTCAGGACCTGACTTTGAATCCTTATTCTGCCATGTTCTTGCTGTCTGCATGACTCTAGAGGAGTCATTTCACTAAGCCTTAGTTTATTCATACATAGAATTAGAGGAGTGGTCTAAAAGAAATCTAAGGACCCTTCCAAATTTGGATCTGTGATCCTATGATAACTAAATTGATGAGAACAACACTGGACTGAGTTAAGAAAGAAGTACATTCTTTTCACTATGTCATTATTTAGCTATAGGAGCTAGAATTTAACCTCTACAGGGCTTGGTTCTCCCACCTGCTCAGTGAAGAGATTAGACTGGATGAGCCCTAAGATGTTTCCGTATTTGAGTTTATCAGACCTTACACATACTACATGACCTATAAAGTTTCTTCTAACACTAAATCCTATGATCCTATGAACATCAGCCTTTTGTCCCTTACAATAAAAGGATGATGAGATTTCTAAGCTATCTAGAAAAGATGCATTATATTTTTTTTTCTATTTTTTTTACCCAGAAAAAATCATAATGAAAATATGAAACTGGAGTAATGAGGAAAATTGACTAGTAGTGAAAAAGAAGAGGAAAATTGGAATTCTTAACAAGAAAAATCTGCTTTATTAAACACCACTGCCTCCATCAGTAAACAGCCATTCAAAGCTAAGATAACACAATCTCTGCAAGAGACCACTTCAGAAATGCCAGCAATAAGTTTAGAAACACTGCCAAAAGATTGCTTGCTGTCCTGGAGAGAGGAATGTAATGAAGGGAGGGAGAAAAAATTTGAAACACAAAATCTTACAAAAATGAATTTTGAAAACTATCTTTACATGTATTTGAAAAAAATAAGAGTACTAAAGAAAAAAAAAGAGAAAGAAAGAAAGGAAGGAAGAAAAGAAGGGAAGGAGGGAGGGAGAAAGAAAGGGAGGGAAAAAAGGAAGGGAGGTAGAGAGGGAGGGAGGGAGAACTGTCAAAGAGCCATATGAGCAGAGAAGTATTTAAGAGAAATCAGTATCTGCTTATAATTTCTTTCTATTCAAACAATAACTCCTTTCAAAATTACTTTATTATCCTGATAAATGGATCCAAACATTATGCTACAATCCTCTTCTCTTAGTGATGAAAAAAAAAGTGTAATGTTGGCTACAGGTTAAAGATGAACAAATGGTTGTCCAAATTCAGTGGCTGTATTGTATTTCCATTGTGACTAATGTTACTTGAAATGAGAGTGCTATTGACTGAGGCAGGCTAATCTCTGGGCCCTACAGAAATGTTGATTTTAATGCTATTTGATGCCAAGGGATTTCATGAATATTCTTTAATCCCTTTTCTTTGTTTCATCTTGAAGAGATCCTTCCTGGCAGTGTTTCTGCAACCCTGTCACAACTCAAGAATCAGTCTCTATTATCAGACAAATATACTTTCCCAAGCTGATGATGTAAACCCCACTCTAACAGACATATATCCTTTTCTTTAGTTGGAACATTGTGCACATGAGACCCACAAGCCAGGCAACTGAGAATGTTAGCCATTTATCCTTCTGAATTGTATTCTCTCTTGAATAAGGGTAATTGGGCAAAGCATTTGACTACCTGGCACAGCATTTGACTACCTGGCACAGCAGATAGAAGGCTGCCTTTGGAGACAGGCAGGCCTGGCTTCAAGTTTTGCTTCTCACATACATTTGCTGTGAAATCTTAGGAAAAATCATTAAATCTCACCAGATCTCTAAGATGATTTTAAATATGAGTAGCTCATCTTCCTCAATATGTAATTTTCCACAATGAGATCTCCCCACTCCCCCCAAAAAAATCTCATAAATATAAATATACATATGTATATATTTATGCGATATTTCTCATAAATAATTCTGGTTAATAATATATACATATGTACATGTATATATTTATGAGATATTTTTCTCGGCAGTGTTTTATTTCTGCTCATCACCTCATCACCACTACCACCATTTCCCCCTCCTCCTCATCTTGTATGACAAACAGCCAAAACAAATGCCAATGTTCTGAGTGAGGTTAATCTTACTTACCCTCTGTTCTTCTGATAGCTGCATGGGCCCTGAGCTAAAATGTTTAATTAGGAGGGTGTTGTCTCCATCATTTTTGGGATATGCTCCAATTAAAGCACTGAGCAGCTAATATCTCCCCATGGACTCTGCTGCCTTAGCAGTTTTCCTATCTTTTCCTGCCCCTCTGAAGAATTAGGATCATCCTTATCAGGTGTTTTAAGAATGTTTAGGGGAAAAAAGATAAGATTATGCAATGTTTTTTATTCACTTCCCAAAAGTATCTTCTTTTCACGAAAGAGATTTTGCAAGTAATACCTTGGCAAGAGACATGATCAGGGATTTAAGATTCTGTTATTGTTGTTATTTTTCTATTCTAAACAAAACTTTAATAGGTTTTAGTAAGGTTAGGGGTAGAGACTGGACCTGTTATTTTATTAGTATAGAATACTATTTTATATATACTATCATTAACACGCTATTTGTATAATATACTGATGAAGTAAATGCTATTAACATACTCTCAGTATAATTTAGAAAATGGTTTTTATCTTCAAATTTCTCTTTGTGAAAGAAACTTCCTATTCAACAGTATAGATTTTGGTCCAATTATGGCTTTGAAGTGATCAGGTTTAGATACTGGCTGCCTTAACTGAAGTCATTGATTAATGATCATAGCTAACCTCAAATTCAGTATACATTGAGATGTAAAGGTGGACAAATGCTGGGAAGTGTTTGACTGAAACTATGGTAGATACTTACTTTCTTCACAGAAGTCTTCATAATCTGGACAGCACTTGCCATACTTTGCACAGGCAGCATCACAGTCACATTCTCTCCCTCTGGCAAATGACTCAAAGCAACGACCTTTACAGGAAAGTTCTACCCAGAGCAAAATATTAAAAAAAAATATATGTATGTATATATCTATATCTATATATATCTGTTGGTATGTATATGTGTGTGTAGATAGATAAATGTCATATACTGAGGTATTCCACAACTTGTATTCTAGGGTAAATTTAAATATTTATTTGTGAATTTTGAAAGCATTTCCCCATAGAAACAATTCTTTTCAGTAGTTAAGTTTCCACACTAGCCCATAAAAACCTATATAATTTGTGTTGGAAGGAACCTTTTTATATAATGGAAAGAGCAACAGCTTATCTTACTTTTGCCATTTACCACCTCTGTGATCTTAGGCAATTGTCTCTATCTTAACCAGAAATCCTGAGGGGCTTCCCCTCCCAGTTTGTTTTTGTGTTGTTCTGTTTTGGTATTGGGATTTTTTTTTTTTAATAGACAAACAAGGATATCTTTTGTCTTCTTGAAATGAGGGTTGCTTCAGACAAACTGAAACGTGGGGCAGATCTTAGCTTAAAAATGCCAAAGTTTCCCACTACCTATGGAGTCATCTCCTGTCATCTTGATCTGTGTCTTTCCTCTGGACTCAAATGATCTTGGAGGGGAGAGAGAGACTAATGACTTTGCAGGGGCCTGCCTCACTGAAAGTCAAGATATCACCTTCCTGATGACATTGATTCTCTACCAGAAGGAATAACAAACAACTTTAGGCAAGTCACTTTACTTCTCTATTTTTCTCAATTTTCTCATCTATAAAATGAAGGGATTGAACCCTTTCAGCTGTAAATCTAAAATCCTATGATTTTGTAAAATATTATAGTATTTAATATTATCCTTTGAATTCTTAAGTTATTCCATAGTTCCATGGTTCAAGCAGATTATTGGAGATTGTCCGAGGAACATAACTGCTCAATACCATTATTCTTATGGAAAGTTCTGCTTATGGATTTCTATGGAAAGGTGCCTCAGGAAACAAAGAAACTTATCTCTTCTGTCTCTTCTCTCCATTGCCTTAACGGCCATATGATAACTAAAGTAGTTATCTAGAAACTCTAGGGGAGTTTCTGTTTCTGGTGTGACTTAGACCATCTGTTTTGTATGTAAAAGATGTTTTGAGGTATTTTGTAAATCAGGATGCCTTCATTGTAGGACAGAGATTTCAGATATGTGGTTGTAGAGCTACATGTGGCCCCCCAAACTTCTAAGTGCAGACTGTATCAAATTAAAATGCAATTGTAAAATATTTAACAAAACAAATAAAAATATAAGAAAATAGATAATTTAACATTTTAAAACTTAAAGCATTTTATGGTCTGCAGAGATTATCATGTACAGATTATAGGACCATTTCTGTTTGAATTTGTGTAGGATGATATCCAAATCAAATTTTCCTTTCTCACTACCTCCTCCTCAAAGTAGTCCTGCCACATCTATGAGTTTTATGTCTACTAGAAATCAAATCCATTACAATAAATTCTAAGTATTTTTCTCAATTATTTTAATGGAATTATATAATATCAAATATTACTTTATATAAATGGATTTTGGTTTAGACTTGCAAACTTTATGTTATATAGGATGAACTTCTGTGGCAATGGTATTCTTCATAATAGTATTTAATATGTATCATAAGGAATGAATATGGAATATTTAAATAAGTTTGAACAATTCTGATTTAATTACATGGCATGGGATAGTAACGTTTTTACCATTTTAAATCATTCCTTTTTAAAAGGACATTGAATTAATTAGGGTCCATTTAAAAGAACATCCTTGTCAAATTACTTTTCAAGTTAATCTTTACATCACAGTTCAAAATCAAGTGTTACTTTAAGAAATGACAATAGTAATTTTCTGTATATTGAATATTAAATTGATTTTATACTAAATACAAAGTGTTAATTTTGACTTGGAGCAATATTGTCCACTATTGGCTTCCAACCTAATTACTTCTAGATTTCAACTTTAATTGAGGTTCCACTTTGGGTACCATCTTGTTTATAGTTTGATGTTCTTTAGGGATCTGATGGCTAATATTAAACATTTGAATAATGTATATTTTATATGATTATCCTAGAGTACAAATGATTAAGCCCCACCATGAGGCAATGAAACATTCTAAATTCTCAAAAATAATTATCAATTGGAACATTTCTACATGTAACAAAAAAAGTCTAGTTATATATACTATGTTACTTCTAGAAGAGGGGGTAGGATATTGATTTCCTAAGACTCTATATAAGAGTCAATTTTTGTGTCTAAAGGCTTTGGTGCTACTTTCAGATACAACAATGCAACATTTATGCAAGGGGAGGGAAAGACATACAACAATGAAATGAAACATAGAAGCCATTCAAAAATAACAAGGGGACTACATCACAGGGAGTGATCTCAGGAAACAGTGCTCCTTTCCAGAGGGCCTGTTGGGCTTAAGAACTTACCCACAGTGCAGACTTTCTTGTAATCAGGACAGCACTCCATGTAGAATTGACAGTTATAATCACAGTTGCAGGCGGCATCTCTAGTATACCCTTCCCCACATCTCCCTGCACAGCTTGGTAAATCTAAAATTACACAATACTAGTGTAAACATGACCAAACCAGCTGATTTGATACCAAGGGAAACATTGAATGGGAAAAAAGGGGCAGGGAGGAAAAGCATAGGACATAGGGGAATGGGCAGGTTTTGCTATGTGCCCATTGGATTGAAAAAAGGAAAATATACTCTAGAAAAGGTTTATGGTTGCTATTCCATTGTCTGACAATGATATCACTTTCTCATTCTAAGGATTCCAATATATGGAGGAAGATACTAATATTCTTAGGAATGAGAGAATACACTGATTAGGTATTTCAATAGTTTTTCATAAAAAGGAATTCATGGGTTCCTATGACACAGCCATTGTGACCAACATCAGTTCCTGTATCAGGATCGGAAAAAGACATTTTTTTTTAGTTCTCATGTAAATATTTGCTGGTGGTGACAATAGACCATCCCCCAGAAACTCCTATTACAAGATGAGTTTGAGGTGGGGAACTTTACTCTTTAAGGTTCTAGGATGCTCACCCTCAGAGGTCAAGTGAATGAGAAATAGCCAAATTCCAACAAGTACAGCTACACATGAGAGTAAAGGTAACAAATAGAACTACACAAGGCAACAAAACCATAAGACATAAGCACAATTGTCTTCCAGTGACCAAGCAGCAAACAAGAGAAAAGCCTCTTAATAATCTCCTTGAGACAAACAGCTGTGGTTATGCAGCAGTCACTTTGATCGGCTAGAGCGAAAAATGATTTTTGATCTACAAAGGGAGACTGAAACATGCTGACAAAGACCCAAGATAGTGAACCCAGAGCACCAATAACAAAACCCACAAACATCACAAAGATTAGGATAACTCTCAGTCTCATAGGCAACTGTGTATACACATGCATATGCATACACATATGAACATCTCTATGATTCATACAAATTGTGAGTAGTAGATCTTTGAAACAGGTGAAAAATTAACTTAGTAGACAAGTTAACAATTTTCAGAAAGGAAATGTATCCTACCTTTTTAGGTTATCATTATTAATCACATTAGTTTTTGTTTTTTAGTTTAATCATTGCAAAGTAAAGTACAGTAAAGGAAGAAAGCTTTTACTATGTTGGAAATGTATGTGAAAATTAGTATTAAATTGTCACAATACACAAACTAGAAAGGTTTCTCATTTTATTTTCAAGATAAACAGAAAGGTTCACTGACACTGAGAAGCTTTTCATTTTTGATATTTCATCTGTTTTCATCAATCTAAGAACATCACAGAGACAATATCTAACACAGGTAGTCTGTGTTCCCATTTTGACAATCAGGATTTAGCCATTTATTTTAGTTATTTACTATAACATTTCAACATTAAGAACTTAATTTCACATTTCCAATCTCTTTCTCTCCCCCCCGCCCCCGAGATTGTTCACCTTGGGAGGAAAATTAACTTTCAAAAGTCTGGTAATTTTAAGAAGTGTCTAATAAAAATAAATCATATATTTAAATCTTTTGTTAATGTAGACCAAATCTATGTATATATTGAGATATGTGTTCTATACACTGATGAGTATATAATATTTATCTAGATCAGAGCAAATATGGCAGAATAAACAAAGTGTTATGCTTGGAATCAGAGAACTGAGGGTTGATGGTTTCAAGGCAAGTCACTTAATCTTTCAATGCCCCCAGGCTACTTTCTAGGACTATAAATTACAAATGGGTGAAGAAGCACAGGTCTAGAACCCTCCATCAAAAAAGCATGCAGATCCAGAATAAGTCCAGTGACACTTAAGACATTGGATTGATAACCTGGGTTTCAAAACCTATTTCTCTACTTACTTTTCTGGGTAAATCATTTAAACTAATTGAGCCTCAATCTCCTCATCTATACCATGAAGAGATTGGACTTGGGTTTGATGGCCTTTGAGATTCCTTAAATCTAGTATAATGTGAGTGTGTTTTCAATGGTATTTAATTAAAGCAATAATGATCATTCATAACACTTTCTCACACTTACACCAGGTCTACTTGATGGCAAAATAATGAGTCCATTTATTTAATTCAACAAAAAGATTAGTCAAACTTTTTTACCATTATTTTGGCTAAAATAAGTGATGTTCTGGCATGAAAGCCCACTTCACTTATACAGGTTGCTATCTACAGTCTTAGAGAATTGTCTGAAGCATGCAAAAGTGACTTGCCCATGATCTTATAGCTATTGCATGGCAGATAGGTCTTGAATCCAGTTTTCTTGATTCTAACACCTATCACCTGTCTTATATGCCACAGTGCCTCTTATCTTCTATGTACTGAAAAAATATCTTTAAATGTGGGGGGGTGGAAACCATGATAAAATATAGAGCAATTTCTACTTCCTCCTTTCTCCCCCTCCCCCATAAACATAAACATATATTCTTTTTTACATGATTCTTAGGATTTATAGTGTGCTAAAATAAAAAATAATCAACAATTTTGTTTAAATGGTAAATAGTGTTATCACAATATTGTTAACAGAATACTGTACAGTAGTTCTTAAGTGGAAACCTCCATTTGAGTTATTCAGGCTAAGAAGAAAACATTTCAAAATTTTGTTGGGTAAGGTACCTTGAGAAGAAACTTGTATCAAGAGAAGACAAAACACCAGCAAGTGAATCGGAAGCATTTTCCATTCCATGATTCTTTTCAGGTATTGAATCTTCTCTAAAAAGCAAAATCAAATTATTAAATGTCTAGCTTGAAGAACTACATTATTCTACTTCCAAGATGAAGACTTCAGTCATTTTAAAAAGTCATTTCACTGTAAAACTGTAAGACTTTAAATAGATGGACATCTAAAAATAATTAAATTTTTTTCAATAGTATTTTATTTTCCCAAATACATATAAAGATAATTTTCAACATTCATTTTTGTAAAACTTTGTGTGTTCTCCCTCCTTCCGTTTCTTCCTTTCGTACCAAGAAAGCAATCTGATATAGGTTAAATATGTAAAATCCTTTTAAACATATTTTCATATTTGTCATGCTATGCAAGAAAAATCAAACCAAAAGAGGAAAAATCACAAGAAGGAAATATCAAACAAATAAAAAAGTGAGAATACTATGCTTCGATCTACATTCACTCATTATAGTTCTCTCTCTGGATGTGATTGACATTTTCTATCCCAAGTCTATTGGAATTGCCTTGAATCACAACAAGCAATTAAATTTTTTCGAGTGATCATGTCTAATTTACAAAACCACACTATAGATATTTTAGTATTGTTATGTTATATAGAATAAAAATAATGTCAAGCTATTATTACTATGAAGCTATCATCATGTCAAAATAAGTTCAAATTTGCTAATATTTCTCCAAATCACAAATATAAAAAACTCTAAATTGTGATCTCAATTTAACCTGTCCTCAGTGATTTCCAAATAATTTAATGAATAAAAATATTTCATCTTGTTACTAAAGTAACTCCAGACTTAAATTTTTAAATGTTCTTAAAAATTATTACATATTATCACTGGATAAAAAATGAAAAAGTAGTTTTCAAGAAAATGTACTACAATAAACACAGAAGATTCTATCATCCCAAATTTTGTTTAATTTTTTTTAACACTCTATTTAATTTAAAAAACAACAACAACAACAACAACCTTCAGAAGGTTGGATACTACAAAAATGTTCCTTAGAACACTTCTAAACTTCTGAACTATTATCTGCAAAAATTATCCAAAAACTTTCAATAAAGCATCTCCTTTCTGAGTTGAAAAATTAGAACTCTAAAATAAAGCAAAATGACTTCTTTACTTACCAGGCAAGGGGCATGTGTGTATCTCTGATGTCCTGGATGCTTTATATATTGGTGCAAACATATTAGAATGAACCAATTAGTCCAAAGGTTAGACCAAAGCAACAGTGACAACTCATAAAAACAAACTTTCCACATTTATTGGAAGGGAGCCCAGATGACTAGACTTGGGCAACATCTGGAAAACACTTCCATTAAGAAAAATGACTACTACAAAATATATTTAGATTTATTGGACAAAACACATTTGTAATTTCTGAGTGAAGTGAACAAATTGTTCTGAGATGGTAAATGGCTCTGGCAGCTTAGGGGAGTGTGTCAAAGAAGCAACATCCAAATGGGCAAGAAGCAGAGCATCAATTTTTTTCCCTTCCAACTGAACCTGACAAACAGTAGCTTTGAAACTTGTGAGCCTACAGAACTACAGTATAGATAAATCTTCCTGGCTTATCAATCAATTAATCCATCAACAAGCAAACATTTATTAAGAATCTCTCATATGTCAAACACTGGGAATACATATGAATTAATATATATGTACATTTGAATAACTATTATAAATTTTTTGAAATAAATACATATGAATAAAAATGAAATAGTCCCTAATTCCAAGGAACTGCATTTCAAGGATTTTTCTTTTTAAATATTAATGTAAAGATATAGCCAAAACTCTTTTAAACCTTATTATATGTAAGATATGGTGCTAGGTCTAGGACAGATATAAAAAGAAATGAAATATGGTCTGTGCTATCTGACAAGAGAGATATATAACATATATAAATAACTAACATTTATCAGTATCTACACATAGATACAGTATTTAAAAAACTGAAAAAGAAAAAAAGTATTTCCATTGGAAGTAAATTAGGGAAGACTTCATGGAGTAAGTGATGTTTAAACTGAAACTTGAAGGAAACTCAAGTATTTTAACCTTACTTAACCCCATTGGGCCTCAGTTTACCTCTCTGTAAACTCTCTGAATGGATTGGATTTAATGAACTTTTCTAGCTCTAAATCTATGATTTTATGGTGCTAATCATTTCCTAAATCTGCAGTTGTGGCCATGTAAGTAGGTTGAAATAGAGCAATCTCAATGAAACATATAGTAAAAAAAATATACATGATAAATTAAATTAAATTAATTGGATGAAATTCTGGTCACTGAGGGTACAATGGGCTAGATTGGAGAAGTTCTGTCACTTTCTAACTCTTTCAAAGAGAGATAGTGTAGGCAGGTAGATGGTTAGAATGTGGAACTTGGACTCAGATGAACCTACAATTAAATTTTGCCTCAAACAAAGTATTTGTATGACCTTGGGCAATTAACTTAACCTCTATCTCAATTTCCTTATCTGTCAATTGTGAATAAAAATAACATACTTTTATAAGGTTGTAGGGGAAGATCAAGTGAGTTAACATGTAAAGCACTTTGTGAACCTAAAAATGCCCTATAAATGCTAGCTATTATTACTATTTAAGGTTTTCAAATTCTCAGAATTCCAGGCATGACAATATTAAAATGATAACAAAAACTCATTCTAAAACAAGTGATTTAGAGATTATCTGCCTTTTGGGCTCATTATATTATTTTTCAACAAATAATGATATTTTAATATTTCAGAAATTAAATAGACCAATGATCTCACAGGTATGGCTTCATTATATTATGTTTAATAAATAGTAATATTTTAACATTCCAGCAATTTAGGGCATCAATGATCTCATAGATATGAATACTTATTTAACATCACAATTGATCTGCACTTCCTTGTCCTAAGTTCTTATTGTTTATATCCTCCCTAAAAGATCTGCCCAGCAAGCTAAAGGTCTTCTTATGGGTCTTTAACATTACACACTAACTATCTGTTAATGTTATAATCCATCTTAATATCAATAAAAAATTAGAATACATAATGTAAATGAGCACTGACTCAGACCCAGGCTTTTAAAAATAACTAAGTTAAAGAGGGAAAAAAATCAAGCTATGGGTCTAAATGACCCATATTTTAATTAATTAATTAATTTAATTTAATTACCAACAATCTAAATTCAGTATATACTTGCTTGGGCTACAGGTAGATAACATACTATAATAACTAGGGTGGTAAATCTCGAGTGAGGAAGATCTGGATTCAGATCCTTTCTCTTGACATTTATGAGCACCAGCTAACTCAAAGAGTTCATTTATTATTCAGATATCTTAGTCATGTCCAACTCTTTGTGGCCTCATTTGGGGCTTTCTTCATAAAGATGCTGGAGTGGTTTGCATTTCCTTCTCCTGCTCATTCTACAAATGAGGAAACTGAGGTAAACAGGATTAAGCTACTTGTTCAGTGTCTGAAGTCATATTTGAGTGTTTGAGATATTTCTCAAATCTTTCTGGCTCTTGGCCCAGTGCTCTATCCACTACACCACCTTGCTGTCCTAATTAGTTCATAAGTTCATACATTTATAGCTAGAAAGGATATTTTTATCTTGTCTTGCTTGGATCCAAACCTGTACTGCAGTTCAGGAACATTTCCCTATGCTGCTCCTATGATATCCACTTTGTTCTTTTCTTACCTTTGAACTACCTTGGACTCTGATAGGCCAGATCTGGTGTTTTATTTCCCTGATCCCGACCTCCACTATACTACTTCTAGGCTCTTACCATGCCATACATTACCCACTTACCTATCCCATTTCTAAATTGCCTTTATGTGTTGTCTTCTTCCATTAGAATATAAACTCTTTTAGAGATGCAATATGGTCCAGCCCTTCTAGAAAGCAATTTTGAACTATTCCCCAAAAGTTACTAAATTGTAGATACCCTTTGATTCATACTACCACACTATACCTCAAAGAGATCCATGGAGAAGAAAAACCCCATATGAATAAAAATATTTATTGTATCCCTTTTTTAATAATAGCACAGAACTGGAATGTAAGGGGGTGATAAGGAATGGCTAAACAAATTATGGCATATAAATGTTTTGGATTATTGTGCCATAAGAAATTATAAAAGGAAACTTTCAGAGAAACTTATCTACCTACCTACGTGACTGCTTACCTAATTGCCTGCCTACCTGTTTCCAAGGAGGAAGTGCCTACACTATGTAAAAAAAGACTAGGGAAAATTTTATTGACTAATAAGCACACATATGAATATGTGTATGTATATATGCATATACATAAATGTTATTGGCATACATATGTATGTTATATTAGATATATGTGTGTGTACATAGTTCTCTGCCTCAGGAAAGTGTTTTGATCTTGTTGACTCAGAAATGAGAAATCCCTGAAATATGGTGAATCCATAAAATCATATATAGATATGTAATCACAAAGTAAAAAAGAGATTTAGAGATCATCTATTCCAATTTTCATTTTATAGATGAAAAAAATTAGGCCCAAGTGACTTGTTCAAGGTCATGTAATTGGTGAATGAATGTATGAATGAGGTAATGAATGAAGTCTTTATTAAAAATTAACCCCAGATTCCAGGTCTTATGACTCCTTGTGCCCTATATTTTGAGGTCCCAAGCAGGTAGACAATGGTAGAAAATAATTAAGTTCTAATAATTAGAGCTTTAAAAGGCTAGGTACATATAAATCAATGACAAACATTTACTAAGCACCTATTGTATACCAAACACTGTGCTTGATAATGGGATAGATATAAAGTTCAAACAAAATAAAGTCCCTGCTCTCAGGGGCCTAATAGAGGAATAAGATAAAGAGCAATAGTGAGCCACAGATTTTTGAACAGAATAATGTCATGACTAGAGCTATATATAAGAAAATATATTCTGGAAGTGTTAGGAAGGATGGATTATAGGAAGAAAGAATGGAAAAGGAAAGTCTTAATCATAATAGTCCAAGTGAGCATATAATATGTAGCACCTAGTAGGCACTTAATAAGTATTTATAGTTTTATTGACAATGAGAGCTGATATTAGGGTAGTGACTATGGGAATAGAGAGGAAGGAATGAATATGAGATATAATAAGGATTCAGAATGAACATTTATACATGAGAGTTAAGGAAAAGGGAAAAATCAGAGATAACCCCAAAATCACAAGTATTGGATACCAAATGACTGGTAGTACCAAACTAAAATAGTAAAAGGAGAAGGAGAATAGTTAGGGGGAATGAGCTCTGGTTGGGACCTGTTTAATTTGAGGTCCCAGTAGGACATCCAAATAGAAATATCCTATTGGCAGTTAGAGATAAAGGGACTTAGAAATTAAGTCAAGATAAGAGGTTCCAATTTGTAAGTCATTCACAAAGAGATAGTATATGAGACCTTGGAAGTAAACAAGATTGTTAGAAACAACACAAAGAGCAGAGAAGACAAGACTAAGGTTAAATGCTTGGGGAACACTTATGAAAAGGTCTGAAAAGTGAGGAACCCATGAAGCAAATAAAGAAGGATCTGTCAAAGAGGTAAGAGACTCATGAGAATATAGTTTCTCTGAAGATGAGAATACCATGTGAAAGAATGGATTAATAATAGACCAAGGAGAATGAAGATCTGGTGTTTGAAAGATCAATATTCTTTCTGGTCACTATGGTGATGGGATTGGCAACCAAGTTGGGTGAGATTAATTGGAGAATGAATTTCAAGGAAGTGGAGATATCACATTGAAAACTCTAGAATCATGGTTTCCATTGTGCTACACTATCTTGGTTCTCCTACTGATGACTATTTCTGTTTCCATTATGGGATCTTCTCTTCTCTCATTCACTAAACGGTGGTGTTCTCCCACAGTTTATTTTTTGGTCCTCTTCTTCTTTGCATTCTGTGACTCTACCTCCTCCTCTGGCCTCAGTGATCACTTCTAAACTATCACTCTCTAATCTATATCTTCCACAGAGACCTCTATCCAAAGCTTTAGCCCTTTATCTCCAACTATCTTCCACTTAGATATAATTTCATGATTTCATCTTTGTTTTTGTGAAAAAGTCTCCCCTCCCCCCTTCCTTTTTTTTAAACAAAAAAACCTGTTTATCCTTCTAACCTTCCCATTTTTTGGTCTCTCTTCCTCTCTCTATATTAAGCCTACTCTCTTTCTGAAGTTCAAAACTTTGGAGTCCTTCTTGGCTTCCCTTCTCTTTTTCTTCTCCCCCCAAGTCTTAATTCATCCTTTATGAAGGTAAAATTCTTCCCTTCTGAGAAACTACTTTCTTTTTTTTTAATTATTAATACTTTTTATTTGCAAAACATATGTATGGGTAATTCCTAAACATTAACCCTTACAAAGCTTAAGCTTTCTGTTACAAATTTTTCCCCCCTACTCCTCACCCCTCCCCCAGATAGCAGGATATCCACTACATGATAATTATGCTAGAATACTTAAATCGAATATATGTATAGTCATTGCCACACATCATTTTTTTGTTCAGGAGAAATCATATCTATAAGAAAGAATAATCCGATAAAGGAAATACAATGCAAGCAAACATCAATAGAGAACATGAAAATGTTATGTTGTGGTCCACACCCCACATCCCTCTCTCTAGGTGTATATGGCTCTCTTCACTGAACAATTGGAATTGGTTTGAAGCACTTCATTGTTGAAGAGAGTCATGTCCCTTAGAACTGATCCTCATATAGTACTGTTGTTGCCGTGTACAACGATCTCCTGGTCCTGCTCATCTCACTCAGCATCAGTTCATTCAAGTCTCTCCAGGCCTCTCTGAAATCGTCCTGCTGGTTATTTCTTACAGAACAATAATATTCATAACATTCATATACCATAATTTATTCAGCCATTCTCCAATTGATGGGCATCCATTCAGTTTCCAGTTTCTAGCCACTACAAAAAGGGCTGCCACAAACATTCTTGCACATGTGGGTACCTTTCCCTCCTCTAAGATCTCTTTGGGATATAGGCCCAGTAGAAACACTGCTGGGTCAAAGGGTATGCACAGTTTGATAACTTTTTGAGCATAGTTCCAAATTGCTCTCCAGAATGGTTGGATCCGTTCATAGTTCCGCCAACAATGCATCAGTGTCCCAGTCTTCCCACATCCCCTCCAACATTCATCATTATCTTTTCCTGTCATTTTAGCCAATCTGACAGGTATGTAGTGGTACCTCAGAGTTGTCTTAATTTGCATTTCTCTGATCAATAGTGATTTGGAGCAACTTTTCATATGATTATAAATAGTTTTAATTTCCTCATCTGAAAATTGTCTGTTCATATCCTTTGACCATTTATCAATTGGAGAATGGCTTGAATTCTTATAAATGTGAGACAATTCTCTATATATCTTAGAGATGAGACCTTTATCAGAACCCTTAAATGTAAAGATGATTTCCCAATTTGATGCTTCCCTCCTAATCTTGTCTGCATTAGTTTTGTTAGTACAGAAGCTTTTTAACTTAATATAATCAAAATTATCTATCTGGTGTTCAATTAAGAGTTCTAGATCTTCTTTGGACATAAATTTATTCCATCTGAGAAACTACTTTCACCCCAATTTCACCTTATATATTTAAGATAATTCTTTTATTAGCTTCACTTAACAGAGGAGGAAATAAAATGCACAACTAAGTTCATTTACCTGCCTCATGTCAATTAGTATAATCCAAATGAGAACTGAGATCTTCTGGTTTATGTTTGTTTCCACTAAACTATATTTACAACTCCTGGACAATCTGCCAGTATTATGCCAGGAAACTGAATCATTGTCATTTGAATTAGGAAGATTCTGAAGATCACCTGGTAAGATAAGACACCAAGAACCAGAGATCATTTCTCTAGCTAAATTGCCAAACTCTCAAACTCTACTGCACAGAGAAAATTCATATGCGCTCAGTTCAAATTCATTGTTCAAATGCCAAATATATGTTTGCCCAAAAAACAATTTTACACAGAGAACTCATGCAGGGAAGGCCCTCATATGTGGGTCAGAAAAAGCGATACAAGGACACTCTCAAATTCTCTCTGAGGATCTTTAGAATCCATTCATTATGACACATGGGGAGGCACTGGTAAAGGACCACCCAATTTGGTGTGCCCAAATTGAAGGAGTTGTGCTCTATGAGTGAAACAGAATTGCAGTAGCTCAAAGTAAATGTAAGATACACAAATTTAGAGACAACACCTCTCCAAATGTTCATATGGACTCTTTATGTCTGATGTGTGGTAGAGATTTCCATGCTCATATTGGTTTGATCAGCCACAATTAGACACACTTTATCTTGACTCCATCATAGAGATATCATTTTGGTTCTTTTCGAGAACAAAAGGAAACAACCAACTAATTTCATCATCCCCTAATTAAAACAGATCTAATTGACTTGCCCTGTTCTCAGATGTAAGTAGGAAATTATTTGAATCCCAAATATTGTAATGCCCTCGGTTTTATTTTATCTATAAAATTATGAAGAGTATGGCTAAAGTAAACATAGATTTTTCTACAAGTCTCAAAAATTCTATGTGCCTCACTCTTTGAAATACAAGTCAGGGGGCAGCTAGGTGGTGCAGTGGATAAGAGGACCAGCCCTGAAGTCAGGAGGACCTGAGTTCAAATCTAACCTCAGACATTTAACACTTCCTAGCTGTGTAACTCTGGGCAACTCACTTAACCCAAATTGCCTCGGGAAAAAAAAATACTAGTCAGGTAAATTTAGGATAGAAGTAGGCAGTCAGAGTGACTCTGAGCTATATAATTAGTCTCTTTAATATATATTCATGCAAACCATGAATCAGTAACTTTGACAGACTGTAGAGTCTGGCTTTCTGTTCTAAAATTTCTCCCAGTGAGTGACCAACATATGGATTTTTCACAGCATTAATTTAAATTACTCATTTTCTTTCACCCCACATATCTAGACAGCTGCTAAACCTTGCTGTTCCCAACACCTTTCACATCTAACCCCTTCTTTACACTTACACAATTATCTCCCACCTTAGTTCAGGTCCTTATCACCTCTCACTTAGATGACTACAACAGACTTCTGATTCAAGTTATTTGTTTGATTTTTTGTTTTTTAACCACTCCAGTTCACCTACACATTGATACCAAAGTAATTTTCCTTAATCACAGATCTGACCATGTGACTCCCCTGCTTAATGAATTTCAGAAGTTTCCTGTTGCTTCTGGGATAAGGTACAAACTGCTCTGTTTTTAAGCCCTTTGCAAACTGGATCCAACCTTTCCAGCCTCATTGGACACTATCCCCTCTCCCAAATTCTTTGTTTCAGCCATATTCTCCTCTTGTTGCTTACACATATTCACTCAGTCTGCAACCTCTTTGCCTTTATTTTGGATGTCTTACATGTATACAAATCCCATTAATGGAATGGGACTCTCTTGGGAAGTGAGATAGCTTGCTCCTAGGGCAGGAGTTGGGGGAAGCCTCATTTACTGAGGGCATATTTTTATCTGTATAACTTTTCAGATTTCTGTTTGTTCTCAACTTGGATAGATGGATTTATTTGCTATTCACTATGTGTGATCTTTATGGAAAAGATATGGCAGGAAGAATCAAGCCTTGAAGATATAATTTAGGGTACTTTTCCATTAAGGGGTATTGATCAGGGTTCAACTTAAATAACATTTCCCCTACATCCACAACATTTAGGGGATAGATAAATTTAATTCTAGCCTGGAATTTTCTAGGTGCCTTCTTTTCTGGGAAGATTTTGCTTGAATACTGTTTTGAATTCTTTTGAATTCCTGTCTTTGTATTTGACTTTATATTGCCTGAACTCCACAGATTTCAACAAACCAGAAACTCAAGTAACAGAGCCCAATTTTGTTGATGCTCTTTTGGATTCTAATTCTTGCTCTTTATTTCTTTCCATAACAGAGAACTATTCCTATCACCTTGATTCCTGACAGGATGATTCTATTATTTGCTAGCACAAATATGGTCAAATATTAGCCAGTTTGATTTAGAGTGTTTCAGTACTGGTTTATATCACCAGACTACCAAAATACCAATTTGTTTCTAATTCAGGTGCAGGTAGAACTTCTGGAGTTCATGACTAGTTCACAGTCCAGCTGTGTTCCTATGCTCCTTCAATCATGGCTAACAAGATTTCAGGGAAGCACAATATATGACAGCACAAAGAAAAACATTGCAATTCAGTTTTTCAAATAGCCAATTTGATGAGTAAGTTCATTTATGTGTTTTAAGTGAATGAGAATGAAGGTGGTGCCATGATAACCTTTTAGAAGTACTTGAGGATTGGAAAAGTCAAAGTAGGTTAGAAGCCTTTGGAAGCAGTCCAAAAAGAACACAGCTAACATTTACAGGAAAAAAGTCTGAGAAATGTTGTGGAGGATGCATCCTATTGACTGAGTCATTTAAAAATACACATGGCCATACCCTTGAAAAAATACTGAACTATAATGGAGGCTCTGGGTGATCAATGGAAAGCATGATCTGAAATGCCTTTTCAAATCTTTATTTCAGTTATGATAAGTTTTTCTGCTAAAAGAGTAAAGTATTAAGACAAAGGAATAAAAAATATTTTCAATGAATTCTCCTCCTCAACACTATTACCACAATAATAATTGGCATATATGATGATGGAATCCAGAACCTTGGCTACCTGAGAGCAAGGTGCTAAATGGTTTGATTTCTTTCAGAAATAGTTCTTTCTTAATAGCATATCTTTAGCGATCTTTCAGAATAGAAGAATCTTTTGTAAGAAAACACAGGGGAGTCATTATAAATAAGGGATAGACCAAATAGCTTCTAAAAGACCCTTCCAGCTTTACTCTTCTGGGATACTCAGTCAACTCTTTATAAAATTAGAAACACTTTGGGATCATAAAATAATCTCCTTTTGGCCAGTGATCCAGAAGACCTTTTGCTTCTTTTTGCTTTTATTATTTTTTTTCCCTTAACTTTGTGTGAACTGCTACAAAGATGAAAGTTAGTAAATGTATAAAACAGCCCAAAGGGGAAGGACAGTAGGCAGATAACTCCTTTCATTCCACCTTTTATCTATTCCGTTCTTCTGGGAACTTAAAAAGGCGTTTCAGATATGAAAGAAATGTGGGGGTAAAGAGAAGGAAGAAAATAAGGTCCAAGAAAAATAAGTTCTGATGAAAATATATGGCAGTACCTTGTACAAAATCACTTGAGCAATCTTACATGGAAGACAGGATGAAGTAGCAATAAAGCTACCTATGTGTGAGGCAGTAAAATTATCACCTATTATGTGACCTTGAGAAATCTCTTGTTACTTAGCTTTTATCAACATTTTTGGAAATGTGAAATTAACATAAACATAGCTTTTCTGTTTTTTAGGGAACGCCAGTGGTTCATAAGAAATTTATAAAATATGTGACAATGGAAGTATATAAAACCAAAATCTTTATCAGAGCTATGAAAATTATTACATAATTGGGTTCAGTAGATGATGAAATTTATTAACTATCAAGTAGGGAATGGCAAGCTAAAGATAAAAATGACTTTAAATATGATTTAGATAAATTCCAATGCAATTTAACAAGCATTTATAAAACATTTAGCACACACAGATTATTACACTAAATCCTAAATGTACAAAGACAAAATGAACAATATTCCCTACCCTCGAGGACCTGACATGAGGAGGCCTGGCAAGGATCTACTGAGGGGAGGAGAGGTTTGACGTATAAATAGATACATATCTAACAGCTCACTATTCCCTATTAAGGGACTCTAGTTCTAGACTCTTGAGAAAAAAACTAGATTCAGTCCTAGATTAACCTAAGCTCTAAAGAGATGAATCACATTCTTTTCTTGCAATCTCTGGCTCTTTATACACTCAGCCTGTAGTCCCAGCAAAAATCATTTAAAGCTTAGCATATCTAGAGTCTCTCCAAAAGGGACTAGAACATTAGAATACAAAGTAAATGGTTTACCACTATAGGACAGTGATTTATTTCCCTCATAGGAAAATAGAGACTTGAGATACAAAATACTCATAAACGTGCATTGACAAAAACTTAAAAACATGAGTAGTAACTGCAATTTATATTACATTCTTCTAGAAGAACAATATTTAGAATATAAAAACATGGGACACTCGGGAACTGTTGAAGTCATTTCATCATCACCATCACCAACAATTACATCAAAGTTCATATTTATGGCAAGGATGATCAGGGCTTGGATTCATCTTCTCCAAGAAAACACTGCTATGGGGAGTATCTCCTAAAGTTCTGCTTATCCCAATTGAGGAACTCAGAAGTTCCCAAACTCTCGAGCTTACAAGCCTGAAAATGTCCACCTCAGGATCAGTATTCAATTGCCTATGTTCAGAGAAAGAAATAGAAGTACAAGAGGCAAGTAGGACCTCATTGCCTACTTGTCTACATACCACATATGAATAGCTGCTATAGGTGTGAGGGGAGAGGGATTCCTATCTCTCCCACCATGGGAAGTCATAAGAAATTCTAGAGTATATGTAATAGGTAGAGGAAGGGAAGAGACAGAGCTAAAGCACAAATTGTCTTTCCTTTTTTTATCTTCTTAGTAAAACGCTCTTCCTGGCTCATTGGACAAAAGATTATTTTATAATCCCAAAGTGATGATTTCTTTAACTCTGAACCGCAACTCTCTACTAAAAGTAGTTAGGGGAGGTCAGCTTAATTTCACATATACTCTGTGGGGTCTACTTTAGCTAGAGCACATAGAGATGATCGAGGTTTCATAATTACTTTCCATTACATGTAGATACATAATAATTTGAGGAGGGAAAGTACAGTTAACAACGGGAAAAAATTTAAAAAAAAGGTTTCTCATTGGAAGAATATGAACTGATCCTTGAAGAAAGTTAAAGAGTCTAAGAGATGGATGTGATCAAGTTCATGAGTGATAGATCCATAGTAGTTTATCCAAGGAAACAAGGATGTAGGAATGTACCCTTTAACCTATGAAATTGATGCCAAGAAGGACAACTGTACTCCTTCTATAACTTATGTTTGAATGCTTCCATCAGAGACAAAACCTTAGTCTTAAGAAACACGAGACTGACCTACTACATTAATTCTTATTTTCTTACTTTCAGATATGCAGTTTAGCAAAGAATTAGAGTATTCTACTATTACTATTAACAACTATTAACCATAATAACAGCATGTTGTAGCACTTTACACTTTTAGAATGGAAAATGCAAAAGCTAAATGATCCTATCAAAATTAACAATGTATACTGAAACCAAACATTTTGATGACTAGGAACCTATTTATGAGGGGAGATGAAGGTTTTTTTGTGAATGTATTAAATATAATTTATTATTTTTGTAGTGCTTCTTTTGTTAGTGATGCTCTATAGTAAAATAAAATCTAATGCCTCAGAATCACTCACTGAAGTACTGATGGGAAATCAGTCAATCATCAAAAAAATCTTGGTTAATGAGTAATTTTATATATTCTGGCTATGGCTATAATTCCCTCTCCCATTTCTTTTGGGATTTTTACCTGAATACCTCCTCCTTTTCCCCTTGTTTTATTGCATCAAGGAAAGTTGGATGAAGTTGAAGTGTTTTAAACCACTTCCAGGAATCAAACCTATGACTCAGGACTCTCAGGACTGAGATTTAATCACTATCTCAGGCTTCCTTCCATGAACATTCCACAAAGCCATTCATTTCTTCAGGTTTATATATATATATGTGTGTGTGTGTGTGTGTATGTATATACACACACATATATATATGCAAACATACACATATATATTTATGTGTGTATGTGTGTGTAATATTTTGGAAGACATTGCAATAACTAATTACTTGCAGCTGTTGGTTAGTCAGACTGCTTTCTGTGAAACTTGATTGCCCATTCCCTCCCTCCTTCCCACTCGGGCCATGGAGTCTTGGCAGATTGGCAGGCATGTGCAATGGTGCTTATTGGACTTGGCAAAAAAAAAAAAAAATCAAAGCAATGCAAAGGTACCCAGACCAGGGAACCAAAACATATAGACAGCCATGAATGTATGCAATATTTTCAAAGATATCTATCCAGAGGGTTTTACAGAAAAAAACATCTTTTTGGATAAGAACAGTAAATATAAATAGTCAAATATTTTATTCTGAAGCCATATAGTGCTAGCAGTGAAATTTTAAAGTAGAATTAAAGGGATGATCAATAGGGATTGGGGAGGGAAAGTTGAATGGAGGGAGGAACAAAAGATATAAAGATTGATTCATATTTTTTTAGAATAGGCTCTGGAAAGGTAAAACTGCTCCCCAAAATGACATATACCCAGTGAATTTTGATAGGCAAAAGGAATAATAGTAATGAATGGAAAAATTAGCTCTGGGTGTAACTGTAGTAATAGAATAAGATGGAACACATTACATCTGGCCTCTCTGCAGTAGCCTTCTAACTGGTCTTCCTGCCTCCAGGCTCTTTCCCATCCAATCCATTTTATATATCTCTGCCAAAGTAATCTTAAAGGCACATCTCTGGTTGTATTTTTTCTCTGCTCAAAAATCTTTACTGGCTCTTCTTGTTCTAACAAATAAAGTCCAGATTCTTTAAGGTGATATTTAAAGACTGCTGTCTCCTCACCTCCATTGGTAGCTCCCAATTATATTTTCAGCTTCAGCCTCTTCATGTACAAGCTAGATGTCTTGATGTTCTTGATCTCAATTCTCTTTTCTGCCTCTGAGCCTTAAGGCGGTTATTATTGTTGAATTGTTTCAATCCTGTCTAACTCTTTGTAACTTCATTTGGAGTTTTCCTGGCTAAGATACTGGAGGGGTTTGTCATTTCCTTCTCCAGTTCATTTTATAGATGAGAAACTGGGGCAAACAGAGCTAAGTAACTTTCCCAAGATCACACAGCTAGTAACTGTCTGAGATCAGGTTTGAACCCAGGAAGAAGAGTCTTCCTGATTTCAGGTCTAGTACTCTATCCACTATGCCATCTAGCATCTGCAACTACTTTACCTCTTAAATTAGAGACTCTGAGAAGGCAGTCTATGTCTAAGGGGCTCTGTCTAGAGCATAATAGTATAACAATATCATAAAGGCATTTGGCAATTTTTTTGTTGTTGATGTAGCAGGTCATGGAGTGTATGTGAGGATTGGCTTGAGCTCTGGACTGTTTGGATGGGCCACATGTACTCTAATTCTTTGCAAAAAGAAATGCATGTTCAATGGTTCTTGATTGGTACAAGGTCTTTGTGACAGGAATGGGATGAGGTTTTCAAAATGATTGGTTGGTGACTAAACCCAAAGGATCTGTCTGGCAATGGACTATGAAAGGAGCTGAATAGAAACAATTTCTTCCTTCTTTGGAGCATGTTGCTTGGGATTCTGCCAGCCTTCACTTAGACTTCCCCTGGGAGGCAGGACATTTCCTCTCCTTCCTCTTCCCAGCAGTAGCTATGTTGGCTACATGGATATGACAGTAAGAACATATGCTTACCTAGTTAAGCGTGGGATTGACTCTCTAGTTCCTGGCTGCCTTCAGCTTGGTGTTTCTTTCTTGTTCACATACCACCTAACAACAATCCTGAGAGCTGTACATTTAGTGGCTGCCTCTTGAGTTTTGGAATCTTGATTCAGATGCTGGTAGCCCAGCATGAAGTATTATCTGTATCTGCACCTGTGCTTTTCTTGGAGAAGACAATATCTACCCATCAGGAGTATGAGCCATGCATACCTGGCTAGCCAGAAGACAAAAGAGTCTTTGAGTTGCTATTTGGTCAGTGAAGACTGAGAGGAAAATGAAATCTATTCAGCAACCTCATAAGTCTCCTGGGAGTTGTTCTTGTCTTCTTGAAAAGCATAGAGATGTAGAGGTATAGATACATGATGGGTTATGGATTATATTTTAAGTATGTGTTAATCAATTTTTATGAGTCTTTTGTGTTTTAAGCATTTCTTTTAAGGTGAAAGAAATAAATAGTTGACCTATGCGTGTAATCTACTGTGTATGCTGAGTCCCTTTTCTTTTTTTTTCCTTTTTTTTTAATTAAAACCTTTTATTTACAGAACATATGAGTGATTTTTCTACATTGACCTTTGCAAAATTTTTTTTGTTCCAAATTTTTCCCCTCCTTCCCCCCCCAATCCCTAGATGACAGGTAGTCTAATACATGCTAAATATGTTAAATTATATGACAAATCCAATATATGTATACATATCTATCCAGTTATCTTACTACACAAGAAAAATCAGATCTAGAAAGAGAAAAAAAAACCAAACTAAGAAGGAAAACAAAATTCAAGCAAACATTCAAAGAAAGCGTTAAAATGCTGTGTTGTGATCCACACTTAGTTCCCACAAGCCTCTCTCTGGATGTATATGACTCTCTTCATCGCTGAACAATAGGAACTGGTTTGAATCACATCATTGTTGAAGAGAGCCATGCTCATCAGAATTGATATTGTATAATCTTGTTGCCATGTATAATGATGTCCTAGTTCTGCTTGTTTCACTCAGCATCAGTTCATGCAGGTCTCTCCAGGCCTCTCTGAAATCGTCCTGCTGGTCGTTTCTTACAGAACAATAATATTCCATAACATTCATATACCATAATTCATTCAGCCACTCTCCAATTGATGGGCATCCATTCAGTTTCCAGTTTCTAGCCACTACAAAAAGGGCTGCCACAAACATTCTTGCACATGTGGGGCCTTTTCCCTCCTCTAAGATCTCTTTGGGATATAGGCCCAGTAGAAACACTGCTGGGTCAAAGGGTATGCACAGTTTGATAACTTTTTGAGCATAGTTCCAAATTGCTCTCCAGAATGGTTGGATCCATTCACAGTTCCACCAGCAATGTATCAGTGACCTATTTTTCCCACATCCCCTCCAACATTCATCATTATCTTTTCCTGTCATCTTAGCCAATCTGACAGGTGTGTAGTGATTATCTCAGAGTTGTCTTAATTTGCATTTCTCTGATCAATTGTGATCTGGAGCACCTTTTCATATGACTAAAAATACTTTCAATTTGAAATTGTCTGTTCATATCTTTTGACCATTTATCAATTGGATAATGCTTTGAATTCTTATATATTTGAGTCAATTCTGTATATATTTTAGAAATGAGGCTTTTATCAGAACCTTTGAATGTAAAAATGTTTTCCCAGTTTATTGCTTCCTTCCTAATCTTGTCTGCATTCATTTTGTTGATACAAAAACTTTTTAACTTGATATAATCAAATATCTGTTTTGTGATTAATGATGATCTCTAGTTCTTCTTTGGTCACAAATTCCTTCCTCCTCCACAGGTCTGAGAGGTAAACCATCCTATGTTCTTCTAATTTGTTTACAATATCATTCTTTATGTCTAGATCATGAATCCACTGAGTCCCTTTTCTAGAGGGGAAGTTTATTAATCACTTTGGGGGCAAACCATAATCGAGAATTATAAATAAGCTTTGTTGCACATATTTTCTCCATGGTTGGACTGTATTCCAAGTTGACGTTTAAAAGCAGAAGAGAGTATGAAAAAAACCTGATTATTTTCTCTGGGAGTTAGGGTCCCCTAGGACTGAGTTTGGGTCTGCATGAGTCCAAGCCAGTGCTCTTTTTCTGGAAAGAATCTTCTCAGATACATAATTAACATAGATATTGAAAGGCTTTCCTATACTTTTAGAAAATCCCATGGGCTAAATTTGGATCACCAACTAAAATGATTAGAATTGTTTCTTGATTATGGGGGTAAGGGAGCTGCTAGATGGCAAGGTGGATAGAGCACCAACCCTGAAAACAGGAGGACTTGAGTGAGTTCAAATCACCCTCAGACACTTAACATTTCCAAGCTATGTGAACCTGAAAAAGTCACTTAACCTTCATTGCCTCACCAAAATAATAATAATAACAATAACAACCTATTATGAGTGGGAAAATGGATTTAACTGTACCCATAACTGAGGGAAAGGTTTCTGTGACTTATTTACTGAAAGGCAACATGCTATAATGAAGAGAGATTAGGAATCAGGAACCTAAATTTAGGTTTTGCCATTCATTTGGATGCTGTTTTTTAGATTAAAAGAGACATTAGGGATAATTTACTTGAATTCCCTTATTTTATAAATGTGAAAGCTGAGGTCTGAAGAAGTGAGTGAGTTCATGAGCCAGAGTTTGTGTTAGTATCCAGTGCATTCTCACTCCACTATACCTCTCCTGGCCTGTTAAGGTTTTTCTTCCCTATACAATGGAAGGAATAATAAAACATTTCTATCTAACTAACTGTTTTGAAGATCATTAAGGAATATACACATGTAAAGTAGTATTTTTACACTGAATTCATTAAGATAAATTAGACTTAGTTTACCCCATACTTGCACAGGACGGAATTACAATACCTAAATGAACCTGCTCAAGAAGTGCCCCAGAAGACAAGACTTGAAGAAAAGAATGATTCATATGTAGGAGAACTGAATCTTATCTATAACTTCTAAATAATCTTGGAAATAAACCTGCCACTGACAGTGAAGAATGTGCATCGTGAAAGTTGCATGCTAATTGCTGGGAAGAGGGTATAATTAAGCCCATATCCAACATATTTGGCTTAGGATCCACAACTCAATAAAAAAAACCATGCATTTTTTTCATGCTGTCTCAGCAAATAGTCTTGAGACTGGTTGAGGGTAACCAGCAGGTCTCAAACTTCTATGTGAGTTAGGGGGATGTCTGTTGTAACATAGGAAGACTTTCACTGGTGGAAGGCAGATGAGAACAATTTGTACCAATGGCCATGAAGGCAGGTGAAACAGAACCTGTGGAGCATTTAGAGTTTGTTCAGACATCAAAGATGCCAAGGTCATTCATTGCATCCCAGCCCATCTCCAGTCATATTGACTATTGTCTTGCCCTGGCTACAGATGACTCTGGAACAGAGTAAGGCTGACAACTTTGTGCAACTGCCTCACTTAAATTCAATCATTCACAAGGCAAGAAGACATCACCCTCGTGATGTCATTTAGTCCTCTTTGGAAAGGAAGGACAAACAATAATAACATTTGTTATATCACCAATTGTATAAATCATTGGAAATTGTTTTTAATTCAATTTAACAAATATATAATTAATACCATTTATTTGTGAAGTACTTTTGAGGAATTCTTTAGTGAAATTTGATCCAGATTATTAATACTCATGATTGTGAGCCATCCACCAAGTGTATTAAAAAGAGCAATTGAAAATTGAAAAAGTCTGGGAACTAATCCTTGATCTGTCACCAATAAGCTGCATACCTTAAATGATTCATTTCATTTGTATGAGCCTCCATTTATTCAAATTTTAAAAAGAGGGGAAAAGAAGGGGGAAAAAGCATTTATTAAGTATCTATTATGTACCAGCTACTATACTAAGAATTTTACAAATACTATCTCATTTGATCTGTACATCAACCCTGAGAGGTAGAAGCTATTATAATCCCCTATTATAGATTTATTTTTTACCTACTAATGATGTAATAAAGCATTTGAAGTCCCCTGATTTTGAGGAGGCTTCTGTTCTAACAGTCAGTAAATGATAAATCTTCTGGTTTTGGAGTATGCTTCAGGAAACTCCCATACCCAATCTGTTTGATTCTGAATAAACTACTCCTCAATTTATTGCTGACTGATAATTTTGTCAGTAGGAACCAAGTTCAGGAGCCACTCCTTAATTCATTGCTGATTGTTAGATAGATAATCTGTTGGTCAATGATAACTAAATTCCAGAGTACACTCCTTCAGGCCATAGAATTAGCATGCCAATGATAGAAAGCTGGATAAAGGAGTCTCCTTTCTTTTAGGACTTTGCTAATTTCTTTTGGAATTTAGCCCTCTTGTAATTGTATTACAATTACAATAAACTTTGCCCCTTGACTAGGAAATGGGTTCAAGTCTGCAAATTCTTTTGAGACATCTGGAGACACCGGTTTATGACCCTAAACTTTTGGGGTCCCTTTCTCCACCTTAACATTAACAGAGGCTAAATAACTGTGTCCCAAGGTCATGCAGCTAGTGAGTATCTGAGGCTGGATTTGCACTCATGGTTTATCTACCTGGAACATCTAGGTGGGTCAGGGGACAGAACCCTGAGCTTGGAGTCAGAATTACCTGAGTTTAAATCAAATGTCCAAAACTTATTAGTTGTGTGACCATGAACGAGTCACTTATCCCCGTTTGCCTGAGTTTCCTCATCTATAAAATGAGCCGGAGAGGGATTGGCAAACCACTCCACTATCTTTACCAAGAAAATCTCAAATGGGGTCACAACTGAACACAATGGAAAACAACTGAACTTTTTGAGTCTATCCACTGAGTCACCTAGCTGACTCTAGATGAGGAGATTTCACTATATAATCTCTAAGGCCTCTTCAAGCTCTAACAGTTTATGATTCTATGATTCTAGATCTGTATTAAATTCTGGACAAGTGAGAAGTGCTGAGACATGGGGACTAGGAAATTACACTACTATAACTGGGAAATGTTGGGAGGTTGAATGTTAATGATACTCTGGAGAGCAGAAAAGAAACTGAAGAAGGAGGTGAGATGAAGAGTGAAGGGAGGAGCAAGCATTAGGGAATTTGGCTCATCAGTATTATGAAAGCATCAACCTCACCCTTATAATACAACTCAGGATAGACTTGGCAGTTGCTTCAAGATGAACACTCAAAGACCAGATGTTACAATTAAATCATGAATTTCAGTCAAATCTTACATCATTTACAGAGCATTAGGAAATAATGTCCGCAAAGAAATGAAGAAAGGTTATATTTTTCAAAGCTGACTCATACAGGTAACCTGACATTAAGTAGCTAGAATATTCAAGCTTTTCTTGACCCATTTCATCCCATTTTATTCATGCTCTCCCATTTTATCATATATTATCCTATGCTGTTTTCTGGTGGCTTCATGTGATTTAATCCTTAAACAATTAGTAAATGTCTGAAACCACATTTGAACTCAGGTCCCCTTAACCCTAGAGTTAATGCTCCATTTGCATGATCTCTGTATCTTCCCCGCCTGACCATCACTTCAATCTTATTTTAATGAAAGGACTGGTCCCAAGCAAAATTGTAAAAGTTGTCTTCAGTTCAACTCTCTATCCCCCATTTTGTGACCTTCTAATCTGTTACTCCTCTGAGCAGTTGCCAGGGATCTTGGTGCTCCTCCTACTTTCCCATTATTGAACTTTTTGCTCAAGTACTGATAAACCAGTTAGCATTAAGATATAAGTTAATGGCATTACTTCTCCACATTGTCTAGCCCAGATGTTATTTCCTTCTGTACTTGGATAGAAGTATGATACATTAGGAAGAGCACTGAGTTCAGAGTTAGAATACAACTATGTGATCCAGGGGCAAGTCACTTAACTTCCATGAATTTTAGTTTTCTCAACTGTAAAATTCAAAGGTTGAATTAGAAGGCCTTTTAGGTCCTTTCCATCTCTAGATACATGATTTTAGGATCCTATGTTATCTGTAATCTCATTTATGGATCCATCAGCCAATAATTCTTATTTCAGTCCACTCATGTCTATCTATGCTGTGTGACTCTTGTTGCTATCTTTTCATAAATCTACCAAGTAGTTTACCCAATGAATGAATGAATGAAATCTTTCAACATTGCATGGGTGCCATTGGAGGATGTAGATTCTCTCAGTGATCCCTCATTTGCGATCACTTTACCAGTTTTTCCCATTGTACATTTCTGACAACACCTTTTATTTCTTTTCCCCAATGCACTTTCTCATTTGTAAAGTGTAAACTTGTAAAGTTATGACCTGCTCAGTCTCTCCAGGAATCCATTTCATTGCCCTTGAGGTGGTCCTCAGCTTCATCAATTTTTTTTGCAGAAAACAATAATAAAAAAATTATACCCAAAGAAAAATAAAAATGGAAGATTAGATATAAAACCGAACCTCTGCTACAGTTTATTTTAAGAATGTTCACTGCATTTTAAAAGATGGCAACAAAATTGTCCTATATGTGTCCCTTTCTGACCTTTTTTATGTTGTGTATTTTTAAAATATTTTATTTATATGCTTTTCTTTCTTTTCATTTTTCTATCACTATACAATAAAATCCATTTTTGCTTGTACTCCCAGGAATAGAAACTCTCACTTTTTAAGAGATAAACATAGTAAAGCAAAATAAATAGACATATTGGCTATATTTTAAGATATAGCGTATCACATTCTGTATCTCTAATTCATCACTCCTCTGTCAAGAAGCAGGAAGAATCATCAGTTTTCTAAAGTTATGCTTGACTAATGTGTAGATCAGAGTTCTGAAGTGTTTTGAAACCATTTTCCTTTATTTTATTGTGGTCATCAGATACATTGTTCCTCTGATTCTACTTATTTCGCTATGAATGAGTATAAATCTAAAGTTTCTATGAATTTTTCTTATTTTTACACTTTTATATTTTAAGGTTAGCAAAGCACTTTACATATGTTAGCTCATTTGAGCCTCACAACTTGAAAGGCAGGTACAATTATTATCCCTATTTTACAGATAAGGAAACTGAGGCTGAGGAATTATTAGTCACCCAACTAATAAGTGTCTGAGGCAGAGTTTGAACTAAAGTTCTCCTGGTTCCAGGTTTTCTTTCAAGTGAATCATCTAGCTACCATTACATTCATCTAACATCACTATCGGTGAACATTCATTTCAGTTACAATTATTTGTTATTGCAAAAGTTATACTCTGTGTATGTGAGTGTGTGTGTGTGTGTGTCCTTTCTCTCTGTTTTTTATCTGTTTGGAGCATAAGTCAAATAGTTGTATTTCTGGACCAAAGGACATGTTGTTTTGTGACTTTGGGAATATAGTTCTAAATTCTTTCCATAAAATACCAACTTCAGTTCTTTAAAGCTCGTGCTATTCCATGACTCACAGCCACACATTAGCAGAATATTGGTGTTTAATACATGAAACTTTATCTCAGGGAGAAGTTTCCAGTCACTAAAAGAACCAAAATTTCCCAAAAGCAATTCATTGTACTCTTCTATTCAATTTCAAGCCCACTTCATTGTTCATTTACAATGCTTCACCAAAATACACACATCACACCTTCCTCCTTTCCCTTTCCATCTCTGTTTCTCTCCCCCCAGCCAGATAGATAAAAACATTGATCTCAGTATAGGTAGGTTGTTGTTTAGTTGTTCAGTCCTGTCTGACTCTTCCTGACTCTATTTGGGGTTTTCTTGGCAGAGATAATAAAATGGTTTGCCATTTCCTTCTCTCTACCTCATTTTACAGATGAAGAAACTGAGGCTAACAGGATGAAGTAACTTGCCCATGCTCACACAGCTAATGTTCAGGCTAGATTTGAACTCAGGTCTTTTGACTCCTGGTCCAGTCTCTATCCCCTGAGACCTATATTTATCTATAAAAATGAGCCCTTTGGATTTATCCAGCAAACTCAATATACATTTATATGGATAGTCTGGACAATAAGCATTCTTTATACATTGAGTTTTTCCTGTGTGAATAGCTAGGCTGAATTCTACTGATAGATTGTGGATTTCATTTAAAAGGTTCTGCCATGATCTGGGCTTGATTCAATCCATACAATGTCAATAGGAATATCTAGAGAATCAAATTAGTATGAAATTCCTCTTCAATTTGAAACCTGTGTTAGACATCCTTTATGTTTTTGGTCACCATTGTTGAAAATATTTTCCATGTTTAATGCTGCAGTTTAATATTCAGAGAGTCATTGAACAAAATTAGCACAAATTTGCTTTGTGGAATCTTGTATAATTTTATTGTGTGTATGTGAAGTATCTTATTGGATAAGACTCCCAAAGGCAAGATTTTTCTCTAGATGGTATTGTCATGTTATATAGTAGATAAAACATTAAATCAAAAGGATGTTTCTTTGTTGGTGGACTATTAGATATCAGTGAAAGGAAGAGAAAGGGACACACAGACACCTTTATACACACACACACACACACACAAATTTATAAAAAAACAGAGAAATAGAGAAACAGAAAGGGAGGGAGAGATAATAGAGACAGAGAAAGAAGAAGATATACATATATATATATATCTTCTTTATATATATATGTATATATATATATATGGAGAGAGAGAGAGAGAGAGAGAGAGAGAGAGAGAGAGAGAGAGAGAGAGAGAGAGAGAGAGAGAGAGAGAGAGAGAGAGAGAGAGAGAAGGGGGGGAAGCAAGAGAGATGGAGAAGCAGAAACAGAGATAGAAAGACAGAAAGAGAGAGAGAGACAAAGACTATGAGAGGAGAGAAGAAGAGAAGAACCTTCCTGCTACTCATCAAAATATTACACAGTCATGACTGCTCCCCAAAAGGATGTCCATTCCTTGAAGTCAAGGAACAGATTATACTATCTTGAATTTCCCATAGCAGTTAGGAGAATGCAGGAAATTTATATGAGCTCAATAAATCCTTACTAAATAAGACTGAAGTGTCAAGTAAATCTACTATTTAACCATTCCTTCTAAATCTTGCTATAGAAAGTGATGCTCCTGTTGATAGAGAGATAAACATTCTTGTTTCATTCTTTCTTGGATAGCTTCTTTGCCTTCAAAAAAGTCTAGCAAAAGGAGAATGAAATAGAAGAGAAAATGTGAAAGATGGGAAAAGACTAAGAAGATAGTTTTTTGCCTTTATCATTGAACATAGTTATTAGGGTACACTATTACTATCAAAGTAGTTCTTCCTATGAAATGTTTCATAAGCTTTTACAGTTTTAAAAAAAATCTGACCTTCCTTTTCATTGATGTAGGGAGCACACTGTGAGGAATGTCCTTTACAAATATTAATTTATAAGTGCTCTGCAATTCATATCTTAGAGAGTTGACTGTGTATATTTTTCCTGATTTCAGATAAATAAATACCAGAGATAGTGGGGACCAAATCCTTGTGAGTTTTGAAAGATCGTAGAGTTCACAGAAGTCCAGCAATTCCAGTCCATGATGGTTGAATTTTTCCCAAAAGTCTGTCCTTACATGTTTTTTGTTCTTGCCCTACATCCTTGCCTTCGATCCCTAGCTTTGGCAGATAATTTACAGCAATTTCTGACTTTAAAGCATTGTTGTAATTTCTGGTTTCCTCCAGAAATACGTTTGAATAGGTTTAGGAATGGGAAGAAACTGTTCTAGACTAAAAGAGCTCTGAAAATTCAATTTTATCAATCAGTAAACATTTATGAAGTACTTTATATGTGCCAAGTTAAGTGCTAGGCATACAAAGAAAGGTAAGAATAGTCCTTGCAAAAAATAAAGACAAATGTTGGAGGAGATGTGGGAAAACTGGGACACTAATTCATTGTTGGTGGAGTTGTGAACTGTTCCAAACATTCTGGAGAGCAATTTAGAACTATGCCCAAAGACTGCATACCCTTTGATCTATCAGTGTCACTATTAGATCTGTATCCCAAAGAGAGCATAAAAGAGGGAACACGTGCAAAAATATTTATAGAAGCTCTTTTTGAAGAGGCAAGGAATTGGAAGTTGAGTAGATGCCCATCAGTTGGAAAATGGCTGAATAAGTTATGGCATATGAATGTAATAGAATATTATTGTTTTATAAAAAATGAAGAGCAAGATGATTTCAGAAAATCCTGGAAAGATTTACATGAACTGAAGTCTAAGTGAAGTGAACAAAACAAGAACATTTTATATAGTAACAGCAAGATTATGTGATGATCAACTCTGATGGACTTGGCTCTTAGCAATGCAATGATTCAAGACAATTCCAATAGACTTGGGATGGAAAATGCCATCTGCATCCATTCTCTTATCCCTTCCACTGTCTTTCACCCATTTTATTCTGTGATTTAGTGGCAGTGGCCTTTTTTATCTTCCTTAAACAAGACATCTCACCTTTCAGCTCTGGGTATTTTCATTGGCTATTCCCTTTGCTTGGAATGTTCTCCCTCCTCATCTCTGCATCCTGGTTCACCAACTAAAGTCCCACTTTCTACAGAAATCCCCCTAAATGCTAGTACCTTCCCACTCTTGCTGTTTCCCTGCATTAGACAGAGATCTTTGAGAACAGAGTCTGTTTTCTGCCTTTCTCTGTATCTTCAGCACTTAACACAGTGACTAGAACTTAGTAGTCATTTAACAAATGTTTACTGGCTGAATGAAGTACTTTATAATAAGCTGCCTTCCTTGAACTCCTAGAGATGAGTCTTAAGAAATATTTTTTATGTGTAATTCATTTTTTTCTTTTAATTACACATTGCCTTTCATATGTGTATGTCTTGTTTCTCTAATTACACTGTAAATTTCTAAAAATCAATAAGTATATTTTATACTTTAAAAAAAATCTCCCCATGGACTTATAACTTATGCTAGGCAGTCAAAAAGTAGTTGCTAATTCAAGAAGAATTTTAAAGGAAAATTGGCAAGATTTGGTGATGAAGAAGAGAGGGAAAAGTAAAAGATGATCTTGAGATTTCCAATTTTGGTGACCAGAGGAATAATAAAGTTTAAATGGAACTTTTTTTGGCCCATATCCGTGATTTCATTGGTATATAAAACTGCTGTTGGAAAATCCCTCTTTTATGGCAGATCAGTGTCACCTTGCTTTATTTGAGCCAATGGGAAATTAAGTGACTGATTAGGGGATCACACAGAGTCATTACTTAAATTCAAGTCTCCAAGGTCAACTATTTATTCACTATGGCTGTGGGAGTCTCTGTAAGATGAAAAGCAAAGATAAGATTCTATTGTTTTCAGCTTTTTGAATGAAAGAATAAATAAGTATAGTATTTCCTTGGATTATTCCCCAAAATTACTGTTATGGGTTTGGTGGCAACCACCTTGAGTTCTAGGGATAATTCAGTGGAATTCACTCAGAACTTTATAACTTATGACCTCCCATTCATCTGCTTTCAATCACCAAGTAGACTGAATGAGCTGTTAACAAAGGTATTTATTCATATGGATAGGAAGAATAAGAGTTACAAAATATCTCCCCTAAAAACATGGGGTACATTTCCCAACAAATAAACACCATGACCATAGGAAGACTTGGTTAAACCTTAGAATACTCTGGTAGGCCCTTTTTGTGACAGCAAAAACAATTTACAACTTCTGGTACTATAGAGTTAGGATTTTTTAAAATCTATAGATTTCTCACATGTTGGCTCTCCTTTATTAGATGTCATGCTTCTTGAAGTTGTTTCTTCCTTCAAATCACTGTCTCTCTCTGTCTTTTTAGTGTCCATGCTCCCTGCTGAATGAAATGTCTAGTAGATTTTCAAAATACAAATTTCAAAAATACAAATTCTCTTTTTTACAGGTAGAATGTAATTCTAATTGCTCTAGGAATCTTGACTAGCTAGAACTCAGCTATTTATAGCTCTTAAAAGGTTGGCTAATTTATTTCCTCAATTGATTACTTCCTTCTTAACTGAATCAGTGAGGGATGATAGACCCCATCTTTTACAGTTAGTTTAATTCCTCATTAAAAATCTGTGAGTAAACTCTGGGCCTGAGATAAGAATGTCAAGTAAAGTGAGGAAAGCAAAATAAAATATGAAATAAAATTAAATTATAACACATTAGGTTTTTTTTTTTTGTTGCTCCATCATATCTGACTTTTTGTCATTTGGGGTTTTCTTGGTAAAGATTAGAGTGGTTTACTATTTTCTTCTCTCCAGTTCATTTTACAGAAAAGGAAACTGAGGCAAACAGGGTTAAGTCAATTTTCTAGGGTCACATAGCTAATAAGTATTTGAGGACAGATTTAAACTTAGGAGAGTGATTCTTTCTGGCTCCAGGTATCACCCTCCATCCACTGTACGACCTAGCTGTTTTACTTTAGATCTCAAAATTAGTTTCCTGCTTTCAGAAGACAGAATTTTACTTGTGAAAGAGGGAATAAAAATAAATAATAGTAATACAATTAAAAAAATGGGCAGACTAGGTACATGTATCAAGAGACAGAGACAAAGGGACTGAGAGAGGTAAAAGAGAAAGGAAGAAGGAGAGGGTCCCGCCCTTGGCTTCCTTCTCACTTCTGCTGGTCTTGGAAAGTTGTTAATGATCTGCAGCTGTACCAGCTTCTGAGCCCCTGAAACGTGTGTCTGGCTGACTTCATACCCCCACTTCTCTTGAATGGAAAACAGCTCTCTCAAATCAGGTCCTCCCAGTAGGGAAAGAGTGCCAAGTTACTTGGAGCTCCTCTGGGGACCAGGGTAGCTCACCATAACCAATTTTAGGCAGACAGATGTGCCCTACATAGAAACTAACAGCTGACTTGCTATGATAGAAGTGAACATTAAAAATAATCTTTACAGCAATGTTATTATTGATTTTTTTAGAAGAAAACACTTTTGGACTCAGCCCATAGCTGTCATATCTACAAAAAAAAGGGCAAACAAACATTTTTGGAAAGACTTAACAAGAGTCAACATTTTAATGTGGCAAGCAAATCCATTCAATGAGACACTTCTTGCAGATGTTGGCCTTAGAGCTATGAGATCTGTTAGCTGGAGTGGAGATTTTCTGTTAGAGGATCAGACCTCATCAAGTTCTCAGCCCCTGCCTTCCATTGAACATTTCCTTTGGCCTTGTACAGATAGACATATTTGGAGGGGGAATAAAGTATTTTGGATTAGACGGTACAAAATTGAGAGGCATTAGGGAAAATAGCTAGAGATGTAATTTTGTAGTTAGGAATTAAATTCACATGCTGTGTCTGACACAGTATTTACAGGCAAGTTGCTTGCCTATAATATTCTAGGAAATTTTCTTAATAAAACCAAATTCAGTGTTTCAGAGTTATAAAATTTTGCACATAGTATAATCTATGGTTTTTACTTTATACAAGTAAAAAATATCTAAAAAATTAGGAATCATTATTGGGATTTTCAAATGAATTTGAAACTGACTGCAGATATGTCAATGTTTTAAAACATATCATAGGTGTTTTGGTTGAAATTATGAGTGCTTACTTAACACTTAATCATAAGTTAATAAAATTCCTGAAAAATTAATTAAAACTAATCATAATTAGAATTCTTTGTGTAGTGTACTACATTTGATTCTGAATTAATAAGTTTTCTCTGAATTTAGAATGCCTTTAGTTCTCTAGGACAGAGATGGAAGAAGTTTCTTTACTTGGGAGTTCTGTATTTCAACAAAATAAAGGGTTCAGTCTCTACCCTATATCAAGATAGAGGGAAAAAAATTTGTTGGTTATTCCTCCTGAACTTTTTTTCCTTCTTCTGTGCATTTTGAAGTGCTCTATTGATGCATTTATATCTATTTCTACACGAATCCCCTTTTTTCCTTAATCCCTGAGTAGATGTTCTCCTTTTAATAAATATGTGTAATCAAGCAAAACCAATGACAACATCAGCATGTCTCTTCTGTACCTCCAGTCTGATTCACCATATCTCTGCCAAGAAATGGGAGGTATGTTTCATCACTAGTGTTTTAAAGTCATGATTTGTTGCTGCTTGGTCCAGAGATCTGAAATCTTTCAACATTGTTTTTCTTTGCATGATTATTGTGTAAATTGTTCTCCTCGGACTACTGGTTTCACTCATCAGTTTATATGAGATTGTCCATATTTCATTGAATCTATTATATTAAAATTTTCTTAATTTCTAACATGTTAATATATCAATTTGTTTAGCCAATCTCTAGTTGGTGGAGATCTATTTTGTTTCCAATTCTGTTATCTATGAAAATTAAAAGGTTTTGAGCATGATCAATTTATTAATTGGACTATCAGTAAACCAGTAAATTTGATAAATGGCCTTTCTCAGTGACCAAAGACTCAGAGCAAGAGATGACAAGAGTCCTTTATAAAAATAAGCAAAATGAGAAAGCAAAAAAAAAATGAGGAATATGATATTGACTGGTGGGCTAAATGCATAAAGAAGTTAGTGAGGGAATTTAAGAGTAGAGTAAATCTTTTATAGGAGAAATAAAACCTTGAGGATTTCACATGATAACTTGGCTTTCAGATTAGATACAGTAACTGTGTAATTGTGATGGTTTTTGTCAATGGAAGGTATTTGGCTAAGAATTTTACCAGAGACCTTCACTTGGGATGGAGCTGTATAAAGGCCCACTTAAGGCTGAATAACCCTATCAGTGCTCCTCCCTGTTTGCCCCCAGGAGTAGCTAGTCTTCCAGATTGTTTACAGTAATACAGACTTTTTCTGCCCATCTAGCTACCCAGGACCTCATCAGAATTATATCAGGGAAACTTGCTATGAAGACTTTTTTTATTGTTAATTGTTTATCTTTCGGTTCTAATTATTTTGCTTATCAAGTTTTGATTTACCATAATTAATATTGTCCATTTGTTTTTCATATGAACATCACTATTCTTTTTCAAATGAGATGTAACACAGTGCCAGACAATGGTAGGCACTATATTAATGTTCATTCTTGTCAAAATATTTTGGAGACACCCTGCTTCCCAAAGCTAAGACCCAGCAAGCAGACTTGCCTTGGAATTCTGGACGATCTTACCCTCTGGTAAAGTGTATGAACACCACTTGCTATACCAGATCTAAAACTATATTACAAAGCAGTGGTCGTCAAAACCATTTGGTACTGGCTAAGAAATAGAGTAGTCGTTCAGTGGAATAGGATAGAATCACAAGACAAACTAGGCAATAACTATAGCAATTTAGTCTTTGATAAACCCAAAGACCCCAGCTTCTGGGATAAGTACTCACTATTTGACAAAAACTGCTGGGAAAATTGGAAACTAGTGTGGAAGAAATTAGGGCTTGACCCACATCTAACACCACATACCAAGATGAGATCTAAATGGGTTCATGACCTGGATATAAAGAGTGATACTATAAGTAAATTAGAGGAACGTAATATAGTTTACCTCTCAGACCTATGGAGATGGAATAAATTTATGTCCAAAGAAGAACTGGAACTATCTTGAAAACCAGATAGATAACTTTGACTATGTTAAGTTAAAAAGTTTTTGTACAAACAAAACCAATGCAGACAAGATTAGGAGGGAAGCAATAAATTGGGAAATCATCTTTACATTTAAGGGTTCTGATAAAGGTCTCGTCTCTAAAATATATAGAGAATTGTCTCATATTTATAAGAATTCAAGCCATTCTCCAATTGATAAATGGTCAAAGGATATGAACAGACAATTCTCAGATGATGAAATTAAAACTATTTCTAGTCATATGAAAAGTTGCTCCAAATCACTATTGATCAGAGAAATGCAAATCAAGACAACCCTGAGGTACCACTACACACCTGTCAGATTGGCTAAAATTACAGGAAAAGTTAATGATGAATGTTGGAGGGGATGTGGGAAAGCTGGGACACTAATATATTGTTGGTGGAACTGTGAACGGATCCAACCATTCTGGAGAGCAATTTGGAACTATGCTCAGAAAGTTATCAAACTGTGCATACCATTTGACCTGGCAGCATTTCTATTGGGCTTATATCCCAAAGAAATCATAAAGGAAGGAAAGGGCCCCACATGTGCAAGAATGTTTGTGGCAGCCCTTTTTGTAGTGGCTAGAAACTGGAAACTGAATAGATGCCCTCCAATTGGAGAATGGCTGAATAAATTATGGTATATGAATGTTATGGAATATTATTGTTCTGTAAGAAACGACCAGCAGGATGAGTTCAGAGAGGCCTGGAGAGATTTGCATGAACTGATGCTGAGCGAAATCAGCAGAACCAGGAGATCATTATACATGGCAACAACAATACTATATGACGATCAATTCTGATGGACATGACTCTCTTCAACAATGAAATGTTTCTAACCAGTTCCAATTGTTCAGTGAAGAAAGCCATATACACCCAGAGAGAGGGATGTGAAATGTGGACCACAACATAACATTCTCATACTCTTGATTGATGTTTGCTTACATTGGGTTTCCTTTATCTGATATTTCTTTCATGTAGATATGATTTTTCTTGCACAACAATGATAAGTGTGGAAATATGTGTACATATATTCGATTTGCCAAGTATTTTAACATAATTAACATGTAGTGGATATCCTGCCATCTAGGGGAGGGGTGGGGAGTTGGGGGGAAAAATTTGTAACAGAAAGCTTTGTAAGGGTTAATATTGAAGAATTACCCATAAATATGTTTTGCAAATAAAATAAAATTTAAAAAAAAGTGTATGACCACCCAGCATGGCGTGCCCTCATCAGAGAAAGTGCTGTGTTCTATAAGCAAAGCAGAATTGAATTAACCCAGAAGAAATGGGTGATGCACAAAGTTAGAGAAGCTGCCCCAAATGTTCACAAGAATGATTTGTACCTGACTTGTGGCAGAACATTCCAAGCTTTTATTGGTCTGAACAGCCACAGTCGAACACACTGTGACAGGACTCTAACATAGTGATATCATTTTGGTCCCCTTTGAGAACAAAGGGACAACAACCAACCAGTCAGCACTAGGTGTTCACTGAGGGAGCTCCCCCTATTTCCCAGGCATCAGAAAGCCAGAAGCAAGTGATCCTTCACATCTATTAATATGCTCTTAATACCTGTTTTTTGTAGCTGCCACGTGAACCCTGCCTGGTACTGTGCTAACTCTGATTCTGTACTCTGCCTTGAGATGATCAACTTGAAGATGTTTCCTGATGAGGTCCTTGGCCTCTAGTTCAGCATTGACAGAGAACCTAAATTACTGTAAACAAGCTGGAAGCCAAGTAAGGAGGATCATTGATAGAGAGCATATGTTCCATCTAGGGAATCAATATGAATACATAAATAAAAACAAAGTATACAAGGGAAATGGATTATTTGGGCAGGTGATGGGAAAGGGATTAACCCATGGGGTTGGAAGCAGAAATCAAGAAAGATTTCCAGTGTCTTGAGCTGAGCTTTGAAGAAAACTAGAAATTCTAGGTAACAGGTGGAAAAATGACTCTTCCAGACCCATGTATGTAAAGACAACAACCTGGAGAAGTGAAAAATTGTATCTGAGAAACAGTGAGTAGGCAAATCTGGCTGATTTGTAGAATGAATGAAGATATATGAAGGGAATTGTAAAGGGCATTAAGTGCCAAGAAGGCTTGTCTTGGCCCCGGGGGCACCAAGGAAGCACTGGAGTTTTTTGTTTTATTTTTAGAATCAGTTACAGAAGACATAGAAATTAGAAATTGAATTATTCTATCAGTTTGAATCTTAGTGTTTACCTTTCCCTCTTTTTTTTTCAGTTAATGACATTGGGTGGGTGAATAGTCAATCAGCACCAAGAAGAGTCAGTGACAAATTTCATTGGTTGCTCTAGCATGCTGTGGGTTTGATGCTGATTGATAGCCACTATAGCCAATCCTCTTTTCTCTTTCCCTCTATTATTTATCCCAAATGGGAAAACCAGTACCTGAGGTCAGGCTGCTGAACTCCGGCCTCAATGGACTCCCTGGAATCCTTGAACCCATCTCTGAGCGACAACCTTTCTGCCTGGTAAGTGACATGGGGAAGGAAACGACAGCAGGGACAGACACATACTCCTTATTTTGTTGTGACTTATATTGCAGTGAACATAGCAGTTCACCTATATTTAACTCTCACATTTAATTAAATTAATTTAAACAATCAGAGCTTTAAACTGCACTGACTTTTGGGGCACTATAACATTGACTATGGTCTATAATCAATACTTTTCCTCCAGAATACAATGTTATAATACATAATATAAATATGACATATGATATATTAATTATATAATAATCATATATGTTGGTAATATTATGGTGCAATAATAATATGATTAATACAATAACATAAATACACTATTAGAGCAACCTTTATATAGTCACATCTTAATATAAAACTTTGATACTGGTATATTATCAATATAACAAAGTATATAATAATAATATTTTAAGGTTGGCAAAGCATTTTATCCATATTATTGTATTTGCTTTTTATAATAATCCTTTGAGATAGATGATATTATTCCCATTTTATATACAAACTGAAATAGAGAGGTGAAGTGATATTTCAGGGATTGTCTGAGTCAGAATTAGAACTTGGATTTTCCTTATTCCAAATCCAATATTATTATACTTAATCATTTAAATTTTTAGATCCAGAACTGGGGGGGAGTAGTGGTTCTCAGAGGGTGTTTAATCAATCACTGTTTTACAGATATGGAAACCCGTGCCCAGAGAAACAAAGGCAACTGGTATTTATTAAATGCTTACTGTGTACCTGGGATATAAAGAAAGGCAGAAAAGCTATACAATTTGCTTAAAGTCATTCATGTAGTAAATTTCAGATTTGGGATTTTATTTCAAATCCTCTGACTCTTGTGTCAGTGTGTTTCTACCCCACCGAATTTTTTTTTAAATACTTTTGTATGAAATTGAAATTTTGTTTAATTTTTTTAAGTAAGTTAACTTTGGGAGGCAGCATGACCAAGTGTTTATAGATGAGGTCTTGAAACCAGAAAGACCTAGTTTGACCTCCCACCTCTGGCTTATGTTGGTTGTGTGACTCAAGGCGAGTCATGTCTTAGTTCTATGGGCAACTTCCCAGGTTTCAGAGAAGGCACTTACTTCAGAGATACATATACTAATTAAGTCACAGGTTTAACCCCTATTCCTATATTTACTCTAATAAGATGGTTAAAGAAATATTTTTTCTCTATGCCTCCTTTTGTGCTCTTTCTTCAATATGTCTTTTTTCTGGATTTTACTGCTTTTTTTTTCTTTTGTTACTTAATAGTTATTTAGAACCCAGTTTCTTAAACTGGAGTTCTTAAACCCCATATGGGGTTTCATAGTTTAATGTGGGGGTCATGAAATTATGATTTATTTTCATTTAATGATTGATTCATATACTTATTTTATATACCTATAAACCCGGGATCACATAAAAATTTCTTGGGCAAAAAGGGGTCAGAAGTGGAAAAAGCTAAGCCCTGATTTAGAGTATATGTATATTGTTCTGATTCAGGCTTTTCACTTTGTATTTGTAAATGCACATATTCCTTTGACTTTTATGTAAATGATATGTGGGGAGGATGCTATTCTATTTATGGAGAACAGTGTAAAAGATGCTGTTGAGGTGACAAAATAAAAGTTATACTGGGGTACAGCCTGCAGACCAATTTGGCTAGAATGGTAGTAGAGCAGTAGTGGGAAATAAGATTGGCAGGTTGGAAAAGTATTACAGAAGGTTTTGAAGGTTAAGTAAAGCAGTTTGGATCTTCTCTAGGTAACAGGCTACCACAATAGGTTTTTTGAGCAAGTTTATTTCAGGAAGATAAATTTTGTAGCTTGCAGTATAGACACAAGGTCATCAAAGAGATGTATGATCAGAGAAAGGAGGTTACTTCATCATGTAGTTAGAATGAGGGATAATAGATGAACAGCTTTCTTGCTGCATTGGTAAACGTAATGTCAAGACCATTTTGGGTGGCTCATCTCAGGAAGATTTACAGAGGAACCTGTACAGAGTCACACAATGTGAGAAGCAGCAGGTGAATTGGAAGTACCCAGCGAGATCATAGAATCGAAATATTGGTGTACAGGGTGAATTGGAATGGGGGGACAATTTAGGTAGTGAGACTATCTATGGAATGGTTAGGGATTGAACTAGATTATCCTGTTTTGGGTTTTGTTTTTGCTTTTTTTTTGTTTTTGTTTTTGTTTTGTTTTGCATTCTGATATTTAGACATTTGTCACTCTTGACATTTCAGAATGGTTTTGTTGATCAAAAGCTCCAATTGTGATGCCACTTGAAAGTCTTCAAATTTCCCTATCAACTCCTGAAACTTATTTGCCTTAAATCAGTCATTTTCTGTGTGAGGTAGAGAATGATGATGGTTCATTAAAGTGTCTGGTCTGGTCTCTTGTAGCATTCCTATTTATAATATGACATTATCATTATTATTACTGATATGAATAAAGGATTTACTTTGATATTAATAAAACTCAGATAATAATATATTGGTATCCAATCAAATATATCATTAATTTTATCATTACTTCCAGTGAGGTTTGGAGTTTCTTCTCCTCACCAACAATTGGTTTTCTTTCTTTTTCATTTTTTGCTGAAGCATTTGAGGTTGAGTGACTTGCCCAGGGTCACACAGCTAGGAAGGATTAAGTGTTTGAGACCAGATGCCCTTCCCCAACAATTGGCGTTTTCCATCCAAAGTTTATTGGGATTGCCTTGGGTCACTTGAACCACTGAGAAGAACCAAGTATGTCATAGCTGATCATCATACAATCTTGCTGTTGCTGTATATAGTGGTTTCTTGGCTCTGCTGGTTTCGCTCAACATCAGTTCATGTAAATCTTTCCAGGCCTTTCTAAAACCAGCCTGTTCATCATTTGTATAGAACAATAATATTCCATTACTTTCATATACCATAACTTATTGAGCCATTCTTCAATTGATGGCCATCTACTCATTTTCAATTCTTTGCCATCACAGAAAAGCACTGCTATAAACATTTTTGCACATCTGTTATACATTTTTATAGAGAAATTGGAAGGATATTCACTTAATCCACATACCCAATAGTAAAACCATCTAAAATACTCATACCAGGTCACTCTAGGAAAGCTTCCATCTTCTTATGTTATGCTAACAACTCCATGGGAAGTTATTGGGTCAGACCTTGGCTTGGTTTTCAGAAGTCATGATAGTGCCATTGGATTTCTGTAACATCCATATCCCCATTCCATTTTCCAAAGCCACAGAGGTTGGGGATGAAGGGACAAAGGATCTACATCCTAAAACTTTTTCTCCCACTTTGCTCTGATATAGGTGTTTCCAGCACAGATCTCATTTATAGTCTTCTCAGTGGAATGTGTGCAACTTTCTTTAACTGCTGGAACACAACCATAGGTTTTATTGGTTTGCAACATGTGGAAGATATTCTTGAATATCCCTTTTCCAGTGAGGTGACTCTGTTTGTTTTTGTGGTCACTCCTAGGGCTTTGCTGGGCAATTTCTTCCTTTGATACTTCTCCCTGCTTTCCAATACCTATCCTACTCTGCCCTCTTCCTCTCTAATTCCTAACTTTTTTGCCCTAATTTTTATTATACACTCTGGAATATCCATTCTGTGAATGAGTGGGAAAAAAACCTTTATTAAGCACTTACTGTGCGCTATGCACTGGGTTTATAAATAGAAAATCAAGCCAGTTTCTTGCTTTCAAAAAGCTCACACTCTTTGTGTGTGTGGTTTTTTCTTTCTTTTCTTTTCTTTTTTTTTAAGCTTTTTATTTTCAAAACATATGCATGGATATTTTTTCAACATTGACCCTTGCAAAACCTTGTGTTCCAAATTTTCTCCCACTTCCTTCTACTTCCTCTCTTAGATGGCAAGTAATCCAACATATGTTAAACATGTTGAAAATATACTTCTGACACTGAAAATCAGATATTGAGGAAAGTTTATTAAAGAAGCCACTTTGGAAAGAGGGAACACACTGAACAGAGAAGAGGGAGAACCTTTATACTTGCTCGTGTGGTGCAGACCCTCCTTTCAGAGAATGAATTGGTCCATTTCTACCAAGTTAAATCTTTCTGATATGCCCACTACATGTTTCCTCTTAATATGTGTAAAACATGTTCCTCCCCCTTCATCATACATCCAATCCAATGTTAAAAAAAAATGGAGGAAAACTCCTACAGGGTGTGTTGTTTAATAGTCAATTAGCCTATTAAGCAGGTGCAGTAGTATTTGGTCTAGGCCAGTCATTGACCTCAACTAGTTTGGGCTGGATTGACTATTATCTTAAGGTTGAGGATTCTCAAAACCACAACACTCTTTTTGATTGCCTGAATCCACCTTGCCTTCCTAGCCCTCCAACTCCTTGTTTGCTCAAAGCTTCTATTGGTCACTTAATTGTTTTGTGAATCTTTACCTTCCTTAACCTCTTACATTCTGAAAACCCATTGGTCAGTGGTACTCACTGTCCCACACTACCTCAAAGCTTGCAATACCGTGGAAACCCAACTTTTCAGCATTTCTCATATGTATATATGTATATCTTTATATACATATGTCTATATTTTTATATACAGTTGTTTATATATGTTATATATACATGTCTATATATTTTGTAGACATGTCTTTATATATCTATGTATACATACACATGCATATGTATATATATTTCTATATATATCTATATATATCTTAAATGAAAAAGATTCTTATTTCACCTATGTATAGGGCCAAAGGAAACACATTGTTGGGGAAAAATGCATAGCTAGACAACTTAAACTCCTAAAGCAACCTGCCTGTCTCCGGCACAGCTGCCGGCTCCCTGCCTTGTCAATGATCTTCTTTGTGATAATATTTGCATACATCTCTATTATTTCTGCTTCTCTGCTGGGCATCTCCACTGAGGTGCTTTCTGCTGCCACCTTCAGGTCTTCAGCCACTATACAGCCTTTTCACTGGTAGGGGAGTGTCCTACTCAGCATTTTCAGTTTACAAGCCCTACCTTCTTTGTGATGGACACCTAGTATTTTCCTTTTCTTATCTTTTTTTTCCCTGAGGCAATTGGAGTTAATTGTGTGACTTGCCAAGGTCACACAGCTAACACATGTTAAGTGTGTGAGACCACATCTGAACTCAGGTCCTCCTGACTTCAGGGCTGGTGCTCTATCCACTGCACCACCCAGCTGCCCCTGTATTTTCTTTTTCTTTATCCTCGTGGCTTTTGCTGTCTGCTTTTGTGCCTACTCCTTTTCACTCTTATGATGCTAATTATGTCTCCAGAACATTTCAAACAGAAGTTAATTTTTGTGGGCAGATCTGGTTTCAAGAACTTATGAATGGAGTTACAATCCATAAACAATAGACACTAAATGACCAAGATGCTTTAATGTCATTTAGGTGACTCATACAACACAGGATGCTGCACTTTTTATCCTCAAATGACTGATATTTCACATAAGGAAATTCCTTACTGGCTCTTTTCCTTCAATTCCAGGTTCATAGAATAATTTAAAGCTGGGATGAACTTTAGAGATCACTGAGTCCAACCTCCTCATTTACTGGGCAGCTGGATAGCACAGTGGATGGATCATCTGGTGCTCAGGAAGATCAGAGTTCAAATCTAGCCTTGGACACTAGTGGTGTGATTCTGGACAAATCACTTTGTCTCTGTTTGCCCATCTTTAAAATGGGGATAATAATATCCCCTATCTCCCAGGAATTTTAAGAGTATCCAATGAGATAATTTTTGAAGTGTTTAGTGCAGTGCCTGGCACATACTAAGTGCTATATAACAAATGTTATTATTGATAAGGAAACTGAGACCTATAGAGATGAAGTGACTCATCCAAAGGTCACCAAGAGGCAGATCTCTGGACCTGGAGTCCGAAAGTTGTTTCATTAATTTTTCAGTTGTTTCCAACTCTTCATCATCCCATTTGGGATTTTCTTTTCTTTTTTCTTTCTTTTCTTTTCTTTTTCTTTTTCCTTTTGGGGTTTTCTTGGCAAAGATATTGGAATAGTTGGCTATTTCCTTCTCTTGCTCACTTTACAGATAAAGAAACAGGCAAGCAAGATTAAATGATTTACCCAAGATCACACAGCTAGTAAGTGTGTGAGGTCAGATTTGGACTCAGGATCCCTTTATCCAACTTCAGGTCTAACACTCTATCCATCATTTTATTCAGTGATCAAAATGCCTGGTAATAGTATTAGGGTTTTTGAGTAATTTCTTCATGCTCTATTCTCAGGGAGTAAGAAAATTCCTTTATTTGAATACAGATTGATCAATTTCCTTTTTATCTCCATCTATTGAAATCCTTCCCCTTTTTCAAGGTCTTGCTCAGGTGCCACCTATTCATGAAACCTTTTTTGATCTTACATCTGAAATAATCACTTCATTATCAAACATCTGTAGAGTACTTTGTCTCAATTTCTTTTGAATCTTTATCACATCTTATCTTACATTATTACATGTATTTACTTATGTAGATGTCATAGCAGAACTATTAGATTGTAATTTTTGGGAGTATAAAGAATTCATGTTTTAACTTTGTATCCCCAGTACCTTATGTATAGTTGGTACCTGATAAATATTATTAGATCACAGAATTGTAGAATTAGAGCTGGGATGGACTTAGAGGTCACTTTGTCCAGTCCCCAAGTTTTACAGGTGAAGCAGCTAAGGCCCAGAAAGATGAAGGGACTTATTCTCGGTCCTATAAATGTCAAAACTAGGATTGAAATCTCCAACACTTTAAGGCTAGTACTCTTTCCATTGTACCGGTCTACCTAATTTTTTCACACCCAGGCAAGTCACTTGCATCTATGCATCCAAGTTTCCTTTTCTATAAAATTATGGGTTTAGACTAGCAGCCCTTTAAAGCCATTTTCATTTCTTAAACTTAGTAATTTTTTTTTTTTTGGATGTGAGCAATTGCACATGCTACATTGCTTTTTTGGGTTAAGAAACTAGACAAAGCATAAATACGGCAGATTTAGCTCATATATGAATAACCAGAATCTCTTACTAATTAACATTTTTATAGTACAGTGCACATCACTAGGTTTGTAGCCAGATCCCGTAGTAATCCATAATATGACCTTAGATTGGTTATTCATTTTGCAAACCTTGAAAAGTCTAATAAATGTGAGTCATTTTTATTACTAAACCTCTTTGGTCCTCAGTAAAATGAAAGGATCAGATCTTGTTTCTAAAGTACCTTTCTGCTTGAAATCCCCTAATTTCTGGTGTCCACAATGATATTTATAGGACAATGATTCTGAAATTGTCTTACAAGTTCTAAAGAAAAATCAAGTTACCTTCAGTATCATTATACAATTCATTTAAGAGGCAGTGTTGTACCTTGGAAGGAGGACTAGCATTGGAATTCAGATAAATCTAAATTGAATTCTTGTCTTTGACACTAACTATGTGGCAATATTCAGGTCGTTTAGCCTCTCAGTGCTTCAGTAAACCTAAGTTTGGGGGCCAGTTGCCAATTTGCATCAGTAGAGGGAGTTTCATTCAACAAGCATTTATTGCATGCTTGTTAACCTAACAATTCTTTACAGCAGTCAAATCACAGGTCAAATAAAATATATTACTGTAATCTCATTCTTTGTATATTGGCAATCCACATTATATTATGTAGCCTATGTAAAATAATTTTGGTGGTCCTTATTCCCACTTCCCACTATCATTGACAATGATCTCCAGAGTGCTGGAGCTGTATCTTCCTCTTGGGATTTTAGGGTTACCCCAGAGATGTAGTAAGTGGCTTTCTTTATCACTTTATGCCTTTCTTCTTTATAATTTTTTTCTTACTTTTTTTTTTTTTACTTTTGGGGGCTCAAGCCCCCATTCTGCTATATTCTTTTTTAATATCAGTTGCTAGTTATCAATAGCATTTCACTTATATCATTGGTTAACAAAGTGATTGGCACTTTAATAGTACTAATTAATAAGATACAATGTTCCCAAAGCCTTTCCAAATGCTGTCTTGGTCCATGGAGAGAGTAGGCTCAGTCTTAAGCAGTTACGAAAAGTTTTCTCCCCAGTAAATTCAGTAGTACTTGTGGCTTAATTTAACTGCTGGATGAGAATCTCTCTTGCTGCAGGGCATTAACAATTTTGTTATCAGGTTGATGTACCTGTAGAGATACCTGTAGATACTTAGAATTGTGCCAGCTTATTGGGCTTCTTTCGAAGCTTACAAAGTCACACATATCATCAACACTCCTTCATAACAACTAGCATTTATATAGTGCAAATGCTTTACAAATGCCTTCTCATTTTATCACCTAGAAGCATTAAAAAAAAAAATAGACACAATAGAGATATAAGCCTTGGCCCAGGTCAGGGATGGAACCTTCAGTTCCTGTCTGGAAGGCCCAGGGCAGTTTGCTCTCCTCACTCAAAGGCAAGGTAGGAGAAAAGAGGTCTAGTTGCTCCCAGGTTTTGCTCACTATATATTCTCCTGAATACCTGCACATTATCTGAGTTAGGGAGCAAAGCTTTTCTATTATACATACCCAGAAGGAGACTCACTAAACATTCATTTTTATCTTTTGAATATACTTCTAAGACTGGACTTTCATTGGTCAGTTACACATAAATTGTAATTTTTTCCTAAACAAAATATTTGCCTTACAAGAACACTATATTCTCCAGTCTTATTCAATGGCAGAGTCTGTTGTGCTTTTTATGAGGCTGTGTCAGTTTGATATGCCAGTAATTGTATTTTTGTTGTTAGACCAAAGATTTCCAAATTTGGGTGGTCAGTATGACAGCTATAGTGAATTCTCTTTAGTTCATTTGATTTGAACCATTGTAAATGAAATATTCAGGAGAAATAGTAGACCTGTACAACCAAAAAATAAAATAACACATTTCTTCATGTAGTCTTCAATTTTGTAAGAATTTTAATATAAAAAGGTAAGCTGTCTGTGGTCATTTTAGAGACATGATTTCATTTTAAATGGATCAGCCCATAATGGGTTTCCTTTCACTAAATCATATGTATGATGCACATCTGTTAAAGAGCCGGCAAAATGTCTTGTTTGGGAGGTCAATATGGTTTTGCCATTACATAATCCACATAGGGAGAAAACAACATAGTCATTTCAAGCTTCTAGTTGAAATGTTGAGGAAATCTGATATTTCTCTTTAATCCCTTTCCTGCAGAGGGTAGTTCATGTTGCACCTGGATTAAGGGATTTGCACGATTTAAGGGCAAATATCCAGTTGGAAAAGTAGGAAAGACTTCAAGAGATGGAGTTTGTAATTCTCCAAGACCCACCAATATGCAGACAATTTAATAGTATGACTTAACAGTGACACAGCCAGAGTTCCCAGAAGAAAATAATTTCCATTTCCCTTGATGCAAGTTTTCATGAAATAAGGATTGTTAATGTGCCTGAACTTAGACCAACATCAGGAAGAGCTCTGAAAATAAGTGATTTTCCAGTAATTTTCTCTAAATGTGACAGGGGAAAGTGCTGGCTGAATACCGATGAGTATGTTCTGAATTCTGTGATATGAGTGTATATAACGGAAATTTTTCTTTCTTTTTTTGTGAAACCAAAGTACATCCTTATATCACGCTTACTTTCCTAAAATAATCAAAGATCAGAAAGGTAATACCAGAAGATTATAGGGAAATGGGGAGATCCTTGGTTAATTATGAAAATAATGGTTATTTTATTTTTGGACAAAATATCAAAAGTCACACTGGACAATATTAGCAAAAAAGGACCTCTTACTAGGTAGACAAATAGCAGAATCCTAAGTAAATGCTTTCTGAAGTGACATAACTCAGTTAATTAATTTTCTTAAGGAGGAAAGGTTACTTTGGAACTAACATATTTAGAATCAGTATAACCTTTATAAAGAAAAAAATTTGTGTGAATTCTGTTTCTATACTCCCGGTTACTGGCAAAAGGATTAACAAAGTATAGTCCCTCTGTCTCTAATGTAAAAGTCATTTTTCTGTTCCTTCTAAAGAGCAGGCTAATTTGAAGGTTTTATGTGATCCTAGTAATGAATGAACATACATTTCAGTCTTATAATGGCATCCTTATTTATAAGATTAAGGCTTTTAACTTTAAGCTTGCTTTCTGCCACAAAATTATACTAACAGAGTTCCAATGTGGCATTGGTACCAACGATGGGACTCTTGAATTGGATTATACTCGTTTTTCCCCCTCAATAATATTTTATTTTTCCAAATACACATAAAGATAATTTCCAATATTCATTTTGGCAAGATTTTGTTCTAATTTTTCTCCCTTCCTCCTCTATATCCCTTCTCCCCAAGACAGAAAACAATCTGATAATAAGTTAAACATGTACAATCCTTTTAAACATATTTGTCATGTGGTACAAGAAAAATCAGACCAAAAAGGAAAAAAAAATACAACAAAGAAAAAGAAAACAAACAAATAAAAGGTGAAATCCACATTCATTCTTCATAGTTCTCTCTGTGGTTGCTGATGGTATTTTCTATCCCAAGTCTATTGGAATTGCCTTGAATCACCACATTGCTGAAAAGAGCCAAGTCCATTACAGATGATCATCACATAGATGATACTATTATTTAGGAAATATAAATGTGATACAGAATTAGTTATTTTAACTGTGAATGTGAATGGGATGAACTCTCCCATAAAACAGAAGCAGATAGCAGACTGGATTAAAAGCCAGAATCCTACAATATGTTGTTACAAGAAACACATCTAAAGCATAGAGATACATACAGAGTGAAGGTAAAGGGCTGGAGCAGAATCTATTATGCTTCAGGTGAAGTAAAAAAAGCAGGGGTAGCAATCAATCCTGATCTCGATCAAGTAAAAGCAAAGATAGATCTAATTAAAAGAGATAAGAAAGGAAACTGTTTTACTAAAGAGTACTATAGATAATGAAGTAATATCAGTACTAAACATATATGTACCAAGTAGTATAACATCCAAATTCCTAGAAAAATTAAGAGAGATACAAGAAGAAATAGACAGCAAAACTATACTAATGGGGAATCTCAATCTTGCTCTCTCAGAACTAGATAAATCGAACCACAAAATAAATAAGAAAGAAGTTAAGGAGGTAATTATAATGTTAGGAAGTATGAATGTGATGTACCAGGGTCTGAGAGACAGAGTGTTGAAGGGAGAATTAGAAAGAATGTGATACAGTGGAAAAAAGACTGGCTCTGGAATCAAAGGTTCTGAATTTATATCTCAGACATTTAATTTATGTGTAACTGGGCAAATAATCACTTTGTGCCTCATTTTCCTCATATATAAAATGAGGTGGTTAGACAAGATGACCTCCAACATCTTTTCTCATGATTCATTTATGATCCCAAGATTTGGATTAAAATCCTGCCTCTTGACACTTCTGTCCAACCAGGGGTAAATCACTTAAGCTTTTTGAATTTTATTTCACCAAATATAAAATGGGACTGACAAGTATTTTCTGTATAGGGTTGTCAGGATCACATAAGATATATAAACTGTGGCTCAGGATGTCCCAAGAATTCTGGGTTCACATAAACCAGTCCCCAACTTTGAAGTCTGACTGGATTAATCCAGAAAAATCTACAAGATAAATTTTTTTGTTTGTTTGTTTGTTTTGCTCTTATCGAACAAAAGTGGGTAGCAGAGTCCCTTTCTACACAAGTTTACTTCATTGCCATTTCCAAACCAAGCTGGTACAGATGTTAGCATCTCTCTCCACTCTCCTAGCTCCCCAGTTTCTCTTGCATGGTCTTTTCCCCCCATAAGAATCTAAACTCATGGAGGGCAGGGACTATCTTGCTTGCTTGTGTTTGTACCCAAAGCTCATAGCTAGTACTTAGCACAAAATAAATATTTAATAAATGACTTATCATTTATTCAGTGTACAATATGTATATGGGCTATGGGTCAGCTGGTGGGTTTTTTTTTTAATCACAGAAACTTCATCTCAGTCATTAGGCTGTTTCTCAGCCACCAATCAAGAGGTGGCTCTAGTCAGTGAGCACCAGAGTTCCCTGTGTCATCCTTAGTGAGGAGACTAACTCCCTGTAAGATGCTCCCAGCAGACCAAGATCCACACCCTATAACCACATCAGATGGATTGAAAGAACTCATCCAAATGAACTTGCCACCTTTATGGAAGATACTTTGCAAAATGATGACTCTCATATCTACCCATCCTTCCCAAACTTTTCTATTGACGAGTCATTCATTTCCAATTGTTAGATTCTAATTTTTAATGTCTTATTTTCTTCAGTTACTGTTTTAGTTCCTTTTGCAATTGACCAATTACATTCTTTTTGTTCATTGCATTCTTTTTCCATTTTTTCTATTTTATTTTGCAGTGATCTCATTTCGTTTCTCCAGGTTTCTTCTAACTCTCTTTTAAGATTTTTTATGCAATCTTCAAAGAAAGCTTTGTGACATGGAGACCAGTTTATGTCTCTCTTTGGGGCTTTTTCTGGAGTTGCTTTATCTTTAGGGGCCTCAGGATTTGAGGTCTGTTCTTCCCTCTCTCCCTAAAAGTTGTCTATGGTGAGAGCTCTTTTTGGTTTTTTATTCATTTTTTTTTTAAAGGTGTGAGGTCTGTTTAAGGCAAAGGTGGGACAGCTGCTTTAATTTGTCCTGGGGCAGTTCTGCTGATTGAGTTATTTCAGGAACTGGGGAGTTCTGCTGATTGAATTATTTCAGGTACTGGGCAGTTCTGCTGATTGAATTATTTCTGGTGCTGATCAGTCCTGCTGATTGATTGATCGCCCTAGGGTGCTGTGTAATGGCAGCTAGGTCTGATGCTCATCAGGGGTTCAGTGGTTCACAATCTACCCCCAACAAAAGGCAGACCCTCCAAACCCCCTGCCCACAATCAGGACAGATTGGCCCAAGAGGCCCCCAGAAGACTCCCAGGTGTGTGAAAAGCACAACGCTCCCACTCCTGTTCCAACTCCTGTTCCAGCTCCCTGCTCCAGCTCCCTGCCCTGGTCTCCCTGTGCTGCAGTCTGGGTTCAGCAGACCACCCCCCTGCCCAATTAAAACATACCTGTTTTGAGGTTCTTCCAGAGTATCTTCTTCTAGAATTATGTTGTCCTCCAGATATTGTGGATTTTTTTGCTTCAAAATCAGTCTAGAGGCTTCATATGTTGTTGGTTTGAGGGAAGGTTAGAGCTCTATTGCATCCAATCTTGCATCTCCAACTGCCTTTCCAATATCTGGAAATGGGTGTTCAATCAACATCTTAAATTCAAACCAATATTGAATTCGTTATCTTTCTCCCTTAGTCTGACCTTTCCCCCAGCTTTCCTGTTACTCCCAATGCCTCAGGTTCATAACCTGGGTGTTTTTAATTCCTCACTATCTCTTACGCCTCATATATAATCTATTGCCAATGTCCATTGATTTCAAGTTCATGGTATCTCTTGAATAGGCTTCCTTCTTTCTCCCTTCTAATATAGCCACCACTTTGATGCAGGACCTCCTCACCTTATTGTTGACTATTGCAATAGCCTACTGGTGGGTCCATCTACCTCAAGTTTCTCCTCTCTCCAATTCAGTTACCCATTCAGCTAAGTGCTTTTCCAAAGTGCAAGTCCAACTATGGTACCATTTTTATTTTGATTACCTATCATCTTCAAGTTAAAACACAAAATCCTCTATTTGTCATTCTGAATGACAAATAACCCAGTATGCCTTTATAACCCAGAATGCCTTTCCTCAGTTTTCCAGTCTTCTTACACTTTCCCAACATATAGTCTTTGATCTAGTGACACTAACTTCTTTGCTGTTGTCAGACAAGATACTCTGTCAGCTTTATACTTTTTTTTTCTGGCTATCCTCCAATCCTGGAATGCTCTCTTGATCCTTCCTTCAGTTTCCTTCAATTTTTAACCCAAATTCCATATTCTGGAGGAAACTTTTTCTAGTCTTTCTTAATTTTATTGCTTTACTTCTTTTAATTATTTCTTTTTTTTTTTTTAACATAGTTGGTTGTCTTCTTATTAGATTGTTAGCTCCTCAAGGGCAGGAGCTGCCTTTTGCCTCTTTTTTTCACCTATTCCCAGTGCTTATCATGGTACCTGGCATTCAGTAAGCTCTTAATACATTTTTATTTATGTAATAGATTTTATTTATAATAATAAAAAAAAATAATTTATTTAATAAATTTTATTGACTGTCTATGCAAATATCAGTTTATTGTAGCTTTAATGCAAATAATATGCATTTGTGTTAGAAGAGATTGGAATCTAATTAGGAATTTTGCCCCCTCCCCAAATTTTTTAATTAAATGTTCCTACAAAAACCACACCCACTGATATTACACATTGTAAATTCTCATAGCATAAGACAACTGAAGAAATTCAGACCCAATGTTGAACAAACCTAAAGTTTCTGGAAATCCTTAAATGTCAGGATTTTTTTTTCCTGGTATGCTGTGCTTGGATCATTAGAAGAAACTTTATAAAACCAAGGTTTTCCTTATGGCATCATATCCTTCTGACATCTGGTGTAGTCTATGTAATGCATATATGTTTTATTTTATGAAACACAAGGAATTATTTTTAGCTGTGGTTCTGCTTTTGACGGGCATCATCAATAGCACTTTCTCCATAGCATGGAGAAGCATGAGGAAGTTATACATCATTTTTTATTGCGTGCTTCTTAGCCAACATTTCCTCAGGCCTCTTGACACTTTTATTTCCATCATTTCTCATTGGTAATATATTTATTTCTTAGGTTTATATAATATTTTTCCTTGAAAAGAGAATATATTTTAAAAGTTGTCTTCTTTACTTGACTGAAATAAAACACCTCATAATTATTTGGTTTCAATCAGAGGCCTTGGAAAATGTAAGGCAGCCAGTTGGTATGTGAAGGACTGGATTGGGAATCAGAGGCCAAGTTATATTGTCCTAGCTGGGCTACCTTCTAGTTGTGTGACTGGGAGCAAGTAACTTAACTTATTCTCATCTGTAAAAGAACAATAATTACATTTTAATTATTAGCATTTTGAGGTTTTTCTGAGGGGTGTAAACTACAAAGAGGTAGAAACTAGGACTTGATGTTATTAATACAGGAAACTTCCTTTACTACTTAAAGTTTATGCTTTCCTTACAAGAGATTGATCATCCAGCTTCTGCTTAAAGACCTTTAATGAAGAAAAACCTACCTCCTGAGACAACCCATTTCACTGAAGTATAGTTATTACAAAATCTTTCTTTATATCAAGCACAGTTCCATGCATTGCTCCTTGTTTTTTCTTCTGAATGTTTTTTAATTGTGTTTATGTAGTTCTTGTGTATTTCCTGGTAGGTAGGCTGCCAAGTATTTTGAACTTTCTATAAGTATTTTAAATGGAATTATTTTTCTATCTTTTCTTGCTGGATTTTGTTGGTAATATACCAAGTGCTGATGATTCATGTGGGTCTATTACAATTTTGTTGAAGTTATTATATTTTCATTATTTTTTTTTAAGCTGTCTCTCTAGGGTTCTCTAAGCTATCATATCATCTGCAAAAGTAATAATTGTGTTTCCTCTTTACCAATGTTTATTCACAAAGTTTCTTTTCTTGTTATAGCTAGCATTTTGCATTGTTGAATAGTAATGATGATAATAGACATCTTATTAGGGAGTTTGAATCCATTACTGCTGCCACCTAATTCTTAGTTTTAGATGGATACACATTTATCATGCTGAGGAAAGATCCATTTATCCTTTTGTTTTCTTGAATTTTTAACATGAGTGGGTGTTATGTTTGTCAAAAACTTTTTCAAATAAAATTAAAAAAACCTTTTTCTTCATCTGATGATAATTATATTTTTTTGGTTTTTTGGTATTAATATAGTTAATAATATTTATACTTTTCTAATACTGAATCAACCCTGGATTCCTGCTTTGAATCCTGCCTGGTCATAATGTATAATCTTTGTGATTTGTTGCTGTAGTCTCCTTGCTAATATTTTATTTAAAATTTTTACATTGGTATTAAGTGGCACATAGTCTTTCTGTTTCAAATGTGTTTCTTATATACAGTAAGTCATTGGATTCTGCTTTCCAATCCATTCTGTCATCTTCCATTTTATGTCCAATAGGCAGTTAGTCATGTGGAACTAGTTTGTTTGGGATAAAGAATAGGAATAGAATGTAGATATGTGTTTTATCTGCATCGGAATTATAACTAAACTATGGTCACTGTTGAGGTCATCAAGAGAGCATCTACAGAGAGAAGAGGCCCCAAAACAAAGCCTTACATAATATTTTTTGTTGGTAGGAGGGATGCAGGGATGGGGGAGAAGGAAAAGGTATGACAGGAGTGATGAAGCAAAGTAGCCTGAGAAGTAGTTAAATACTTGGGAGGAGAACCAGGAGAGAGCAATATCAAGACATCTCAGAGAGAAGAGAGAGTAGTCAAACTGTAAAATTCAGAAGCAAGGTCAAGAAAGATAAGGGCAGAGAAAAATACCATTAGATTTGGCCCTTTAGAGATTGTTGGTAACTTTGGAAAGAGCAGGGTGTGCAGTTCCTTCAGATAGTCCAAATGTGGCATGAACACAAGGACCCTCTATATTCTGGTTGCCTTCTTTTAAAGGTTTTCCAGATTGTCACTGGCCTTTCTAAACTGTGGTGTTCAGGATTAAACAGGATGTGGTCTAAGCAGGATAGATAGAATACAGTGGGACATCTCCTCTGGCCTCTCATGAAACAGCCCAAGGTGATTCTAGCTTTTTGATTGCCATGCTTACACTGTTGACTTGTATTGAGCTGTCAGTTCTTCAAAACCTGGAGATGGTTTTCAGAAAAAAATGCTCTTGAACCTTGTACCATTCCTTTCAGTCAAACATTTTTAAAGTTCCTACTATGTATAAGTATACTGTAGTGTTTTTTTTTTTTGAGGAAACCAGCAATACCATTTATTGTGGAAAAAGTGTTTGATTTTTTGAGAATGACAAATTCCACTGTGCAGTGGACATAAAGGAAAAAATTTAAAAATGTTGCTGATTTTAACAAAAACTGAAGATATATGCTCATTGACCTGTCTATTCCTGGTCAAATTAAGAATTGAATACATTTCATATGCAGAATTTTCAAAATTATGTTATATCTCAAGTAATATGGAATCATATTAATCAACTTCATCACTACCTTTTCTAAACTTTATTTTAGCCAAAAGGCTGAGAAGAAATATCACTATGATTTATAAACATCATGATAAACATTTACAATTTTTATCTTATTTGATCCACACAACCCAGGGAAGTAGTTGGTATTATTACCCTCATTTTATATATGAAAAAAATGAAATAAGCAAAGATTAACTGAATAGAACATGATTACATAATTTATAAGTGTTTCAAGACTCAGGTCTTCCTGAATCCCAAGTCAGACTATGCTTGCTTTCTCTAGATATTTTGGATATACCTCAGAGTTTGCTTAGGCTGAAGTACAAATTTTATATTTACTCGCTACTTGTAGGGTAGGTTCTTAATTTCATTTATCCTTCTCCCTTTCCTCAGTATTCCCTCAATAATTCCCTTAGATCAATCTACTAAAATACAGATAGGTTGAGATTACTGTACTGTTTTGAACTTTTTTTTTTGACCCAATTGTAAAATTTCACATAGAACTTTATTGAATTAATCTTAATGAATTTGACCCAGTTTTCTACTCTCAAAATTGTTTCAGATCTCGAACCTCTCAAATTGTTCAAAGCTCTCCTTCCCAGTTTTGAACCATCTTCAGATTTGATAAGATTGCTCATTTAAATCTTTATCCAAGACATTGATAAAATGTTAAAACAGTACAGAACAAAGAACAGATTCCTGAGGCCCTCTAGAGGACATCCCCTTTTCAAAATATCAGACCAATAATAATAGCTGAGTGCAATCATTCAACCAATTCTAAATCCACAACTTTTCTTTTTTTGAAGCTGACATCCCTCCACCTTTTCTTTATTTTTTTGTCTGTTTTATATTTTTTCAAGGGCTCTCCACCCTTTCCACAAAAATAACATGAGATACTTTATTAAATACCTTGATAAATCTTAGGTAAGTTCCAGCTAATGCATTTCCCTTAATTGACCAAGATGATGACATTTTTCATCTTTGAGCCCCACTACTTAGCATAGTATCTTGCACATAAGAGACACTTAAGTGCTTGTTGAATTGGCTTTCTTTGAATCCTCATAAAGATTTTTTTGGTGTGGTTTACTTACCAGAACAGCCCCAGATCAGTGTTTTAAGATTTTCCTGACCAATTACACTGACTAGACAAAATAATATGAAGAGCTTGGATAATGTCTTTGAATAGTGAAAAATAAAATATGGCCACTAGTCATTTAGTCAATTTCATCTCACACCAGTGATCCCAACTTCTCAGTAAATATATGTAATCAATAAACAATTATTTACTAAGTGCCATCCTACATGCCAGACACTTTCCTACATGCTAAAGACACGGAGGCAAAAAAAAAAAATAAAAAATCCTCAAACCAAAACTGTTCACTGTCCTCAAGGAGCTTAAATTCTATTAGCCTGGCAGTGGAAAGAGTGCAGGATATGGAGTCAGAGGACATGGGCCATAGTCCAGTTTTGTTACCCATTACCTCTGTGACATATTGGTGACATAAGTCACTTAATCTCTTTGGGTCTCAGTTCCTTGTCTGTAAATTGATGGAGTGGTACAAGTTTGCCTCTGAGTTCTCTTTAAAACAAATGACCTTGTGAACCTGTCCTATCAGGAATTGAAGGTTAGAATAACAGGGCATTTAACTGGAGAAGATAACTTGCTGCTTCTTTTTTTTTTTTCTTTTTTTTTTTGCTTGTTCCAGCCTCATGTGGACAAAACCACTTCTTTCCCAACTCCTTCCTTCAGGTATTCCTGTAGTTTGACTTTTCCTTATTCTAACAAAGGCTCTATTCTACTCCTAAGCATAGAGGAAGGGCCTTTTAAGCTTGTAGCAGGAAATTTGTCTGGAGCAACAGAAGTTCAAGAATCTGAAGGGAAATAACAGGAAAAAAAATGAGACCTATTATTACAAGTCACACAAGTATATTGCCAATCAGTAATCCTCAAAATGATTTGTTAGTGTTAGAAAAAAAAATAGAAAAGAAAATAGGTGGAACGGATTAGATATACAACATATAGAAGCAAACCAGTCCATAGTCTAATGTTTGATCAGTCCCAAAACCATAACTAGTAGGGTAGAGATTCACTATTTGATCAGGATTATTGAGAGTTTTGGAATACAGTGTAACAGAAATTAAATTTATAGCAACATTTCATACCAGACACCAAGATAAACAGTTCCAAATGGATACATAAGTTACATGTACATATTTGCAGCATGAGTAAATTAGTGGATCAATGAAGAATCTGCATTTCAGATCTTTGGCTAGGAAAAGAATTTATTACTAAACAAGAGTTGAGAGGGGATTGTAGACTTTTGATTGCATAAAATTAAAGTTTCTCCACAAATAGGACAAATACAGCTAGCATTAGAAGGAAAACAGTTAACTGGGAAAAATATTTACTGAAAGTTTCTTTGATTAATCTCTCACTTCCCTATGTTCCAAAACAGAGGAAACTTGTCACATTGGTAAGAACATAGCCATGTCTCAACTCATAAATGAACAGGCAGTTTTCAAAGAATGAAAACAAGTAACAATAGACATACAAAAAAATGCTCCATTAATAATTGAGTAAATGCAAATTAAAGTAATTTTGAGGTCCCACCTAATATTTATCAAATTGGCAACAATTAAAGGAGAAGAAAATAGCAATTGTTTGAGAAGTTCCAAGAGTATAGGTATATTATAAATGCATTATTGATGGACTTCCAAATTGGTCCGAACAGTACTGGAAAGCAATTTGAAACAATGTCTCAAAAGTCATCAAATTGTGCATACTCTTTGACTCAGTGATACAAATTAGTAAATAAGCATTTATTAGGCTTATACTGTATTCCAGACATTGTTAAGCACTGCAAATATGAAGACAGGCAAAAACACAGTCTCTCCCTACAAGGAGCTCTCATTTTAATAGGGGAGACAATATGCAAACAACTATATATTTTTTGTATATACACAGTTACAAATAGGTATAAATGGAAGTAATCTCAGAGGAAAAAAGCACTAGTAGTGCTTCTGGTGGGGGGTATGTGAGAAAGACATTACAGAAAATGAGATTTAGCCAAGTATTCCTGACTTCAGACCTGGCACTCTCTCCACTGGGCTACCTTGCTGCCCTTGGGTTATATCTATAAATAGTGGGTGTACCCATAGATCCAGGAAGATCCAACAAAGGATACCAAGAAAGAGGGATTATATAAGTATAAGAAGAACAAATATAGGGTGGTGTCATAAAAATCTAGAGGAGAGAGCTGTGTCAAACACTGGACACAGAAGAAAGCAGAGAAGTTAAAAAAAATAGACAAGATCAAGAAAAGGTTATTTGATTTGGCAATATCAGAGGACAATGGCAACTTTGGAAGCAGTTTCAATTGTATGATGAGGTTGGAAGCCAGTCTGGAGAGGGTTTAAAAGATACTGAAATTAGAATTAAGTCTAGCATGGTGAGAAAAGATATAGAATATAGAACGTATTCATGTAGAATGGTAGTAGGGATGGTTGGATCAAGTGAGTTTAAGGATGAGTTTAATTGCCAAATTAAGAAAGAGCAACAGGGAAGTAACTGTAGATGTGAGACACTAAAGACTGGTGAGAGAGAAGGGATGTCAGAGGGGAACAATCTCCTAGAGAGTTGGCATGGAATCATATATACATGTAAAGAGTTTTTCCTTGTCAATGAGAAGGGTCACTTCTCCATGTGAGAAAGGTAAAGGAAAAAGTAGGGTAAGACATTTAAGCAATATGAGATGAGGAGGGGAGAAAATTTGCTCTTGGCAAATGACTTCAGTTTTTTTTTTTTCTATGAAGGTAAGATTCCCAATTGAGAATAGAAAGGGGAAGGGGAGGAAGTGACCAAGAAGGTTTGCAGTGGGATGAGAAATTTGGGAAATGTTTTAGAAGACCTCTTTTAACATTGTCTTTATTAGCTTCAGGATGATATAAATCAGTGGTATCAAACTCAAATAGAAATGAGGGCCACAAATCTATTCATAAGGATCTCTGCAGGCAGGTTTTAAACCATAATATTATTTATGTTTTTATTATTTCATTTTGTTAACTATTTCCCAATTATGTTTTAATCTGATTTGAGCTTCATTTGGAAGTATTGTGGGTTGCATACAGCTGTGTATTTGACACCTCTGATGTAGATAGCCCAAAATCTTTTTACCCATTTATTTTAATTTTTTTATCCCACCAAAATTTTATCACAGTGACTTCTTTTGTAGTAAATTTGATGGTTTGGGCTAACTGATAGTAACTTATTAGACTTAAAACTAGTTGAATGATTGGATCCAAAGAGTAATTACTAATGAATCACTTGAGTTGAAGAGAAGTTCCCAGAGAAATGACCTAGGGCACTGTTCTGAACCTCATCTTTTTCAATTTTTAAAATTAATTACTTGTGTTAAAGCATAAATAACATCCTTGTCAAGTTTACAGAATTTCCCATGAAGCTAGAACATATAACCAATATATAAAATAATCAAGTCATTCTCCAAAAAGATATTGGAGATCTACTAAGATGAAACTCAAGAGTTAATGTAAAGTCACATTCTCAAATTTTAAGTCTCTGAGAAAGTATAGGATTTGTTAGACTACAATTAATGGGATAATTTCATAGTTTTAGTGACTTGTAAACTTGATATGAATGAATAGTATTCATCAACAGTCATAAAGGCTTATACTATTGTAGGACAAAGTAAAAGTATGGCATCCTGAACAATGGCGGTAATATTTATCTAGTACTTTGCACTGATCACATCATATCTTAAGTACTGTGTTTATTTCTGGGAATTACATTTTAGAAAGGACTTTGGTGAGCAAATTGGATGCTGAGGGAACTATAAAACATGTCCTATGAGGATTAATAGAAGGAACTATGAATTAGTCTGGAGAAGAGAAGGTTTAATGTGAACATCATTATTGTCATTAAATATATGAAAGACTGACTCATGAAAGAGGGCTTAGATTGTACATGGCCTCAGAGGGCAGATCTAAAAGTAGGGCAGATTTTGGCTTAATGAAATACTAAAAATTAACCATGTACACAAAAAGGAAGAAGTAGTTCAGGGAATTTACTTTATTATAAGTCTTCAAGCAGAGGCTGGATGGCTATATATTGGATTCTTGAGCAGGTTCAGATTGAACTCAGATTCCTTCCAACTCTGAGATGATCCTGTCTTCAGTTCATTTTGATTTAACAGATATTAGTGATTATGTTAGTGAAATAAGTAGAATAGAATTAAGGTTATTAGTTATCCTAGTTAATGCTGTGAGAATAAGAATTATGATGAACTCACCATTTATTGATTATTATTAATTGTATTTTATTTATTAGATAGTTTATAGGAGTTAGGCCTGTTATAATTATAACTATATATTGTGTTAATAATTTGTTCCATTAGCAATATCCCATCACCCTCAGGAATCACTACTGCCTCTCATAGGTGACCTTTGTTTTGAAACCCACAACTTCTTTGGTTCTTTAGGATATTAGTAGACTAAACAGTGGTGTTTGGCAGCTTGTGGGAAGCCCTTGCTGAGATGACCTGTAAAGAAGGCATCCTGACAAAGTAATTGTGATTAGTGGATATTGCTCCTAGCCAGTTAAAGGAGCTCCTCTTTCCTCTCCTGTCTTCTAAAGATTGGCCAATCAGAAGTTTACACTCCTCCTTCTGAAAAGACCTCAATGGTCTTGCCAAGATCTATAAAACTCCTTAGCTTTTTGAGTGTTGGGGTCTTTGACTGAGAAGAAGGTCTAATATCAATTACTTAGAAGCAAATGGCCTTCCTAATAATGTAATCATTGCTTGGAGCTCTGCCTCAGTTGTATTTTGTTGTAGATTAGAATTCTGTGGTCCCCATATTTGGCAAGCTAGGAAGGAGAGCAAAGCACTGACCCTCAGCCCTCCTAGTTCATCCCTCATGGGAGACCCAATAGGAAGTGTACTCTGGACAAGTTTTTCTCCATTGACTTCCACGAGAAAGACAGCTCTGGAAATTGGACTCCCCATGTCCTTTTCACCCAAATTCTTTGAGCTACAGGTAAGCCTTTCCAAATTATACTTGGTGAATATACCTTTATTTCTAAATTAATGATCTTTTTACTTTCATTTTGAACCCAGTCTATAGTTGGCTGAAAAAGGGACTAAAAGTAATCTATCAATTAAGTTCAGTGTTTCTGTATTGGATGGATTCTAGAGCAGTCAGGTAAATTTTAAAAATTAGACGAAAAATGGAAACTCATAAAAGGCTTTCATTTTTAAAGTACACATAAAACTGAATTTTTTCTTAGTTCTTTGAAAAAAGGGGCTTTAAAAACTGAATTTTGGACTAACTTTATAATCCTAGTATCACTTCTGCTTTTCTGCTAGCTTAGTGTCCCCTGGTCAACCAAAAGGCAGAGAAACCAGCCAACATAAGTCTGGGAAGCTAGTCATCTTGGGCTAGCAACAATATTTCCTTTTTCACTTTGGTTTTATTTTTCTTTTATAATTTTTAAGGATAAAGCAAGGTTTTTAAAGTGTAAATTTGATTTTAAAACCTGTCTTCCCAAGTCTAAACCTGTCTTTTATTTTGGAACTTGTTTCTGGGTCTTTCTATGGATACAATATAGCTGTTAGTCATAAACTGGGGTGACAGAATTGGGACTTTGCCTGATTGTTGGTATCCCAGCCAGAGGCTCCCAAACTCTATAAATTGGTGCTCAGGTACTAAGGCAGCTTCCCTGAGATTGTTATAAGGGAATCTTGAAAGCAAGTACTGCTAACTAGAATACCTTGAGCTGTCAGGAGAAAATACCTATTAAGGCTACAGGTCTCCTCTAGCTCTATAAACCTAAACCTGTGGGAAACACCTCTTAAGATCCCTGGGGTCTCCTTTAGATTTATGAACTGAAGTCTGTGACTAAGACTTCTTGAGGTATTTCTGCCCCTGTAGATGAAAAACTGGTCTGGCCACAAAAGAATCATGGTTACCACATCCATTAGGTCAGCAGGACTAGACCAAAGAAGAAGCTAAAGGAGATTGAATTAATTAAAACCTGGGATCCTAATTCCCAACCTCAAGAAAACTAGAAGAGACCAGAAGAAAGATTTGAGATTTTAATGAGAGTTCCTGGAAACCATCAACTTAAGCCTCCCAAAGCAACTTCAGTATCTTTTGAACTAGAGAGCCTCAAAAGACTGGAAAACTTTTTTTTTCCTCATAAAGAGCAATTCCTTAGACAAAGAAGAGAGTCTAGTGTGCACAGGATTGTTCCTTTTACATACAGGTAAACAATTTTATCTGCAAATAAGAGAATCCTTCTGAGAAGTGGAATGACATCATATCTACCTAGGAAGTATTTTAAGGACCCTGGACCAATAACCATACTATAATGTTTAAAAAAAAAAAGAGACCTGCTGAAGATTCTTAAGATTCAGAACTGAACATTTATCCCTTCCACATCATGAGAGTTAGGGGTGTGGTGCCATTCCCACCCTCCCATTCCCCTAGCAATCTGGACAATCCATGTAAAATTTCTTGGCCTTCTCTTCATACCAGAAAAGTCTGAATTGTTATGGTATTAAAAGATAAAGCATGTCTATATTTTATAAAATTAAACATATTTTATGCATTTAAATGTTTTTGTGTCATCTGTGGCTTCCACAAAACTTCCCAAAGAGAAACTAGAAATTGAGCGATACCCATCAGATGGAGAGTGACTGAATAAGTTACGAATGGAATATATGAATGGAATGGAATATTATTTTTCTATAAGAAATGATGAGCAACTTGATTTCACAGAAACCTAGAAAGACTTACATGAAGTGATGCTGAGTGAAGGGAATAGAACCAGGAGAACATTATACACAGTAACAGCAAGATTATGTGATGATCAAATGTGATGGATTTGACTCTTTTTAGTAATGTGGTGATTCAAGACAATTCCAGTAAACTTGGATAGAAAATGCCATCCACATTCAGAGAGAAAACAATGGAGACTGAATGTAGAGCAAAGAGTAGGATTTTAACCTTTTTTTGTTTGTTTGATTTTTCTTTCTCATGAATGGGAGTCAAATAATCCCATACATCATACTATGCTGATTCAGATTAGAGATTCTTTAATTTGGGGTCATATTCCAACTCTGTGTCATATTCCAAAATAACTGTATTAAATTCTAGAAAGAAAATGAGACCCCCATGCATTTTTGTGCATTGTTAGTCCTGCTTCTATAACTGGTTGTGCAAAGGTGCTAAGTGCTTCTGGGTTTGATACTCAACTTTTAGTCATAAGCAGGATCTTCAACAAATTTAGGAATATCTTTTCTGTAAGTGAAGAAGTCAGAAAGGATGAAAGAGTAGTATTCTTTAACAGGAAATGGGACCACTCCCTCCATCTTGATACATCTTTTCTATAATAATGCTATTTTCATTTGTGGGGCTGTGGGTTAAGATAAAAATACAAAAGGAGAAGGATTCTATAAGGCATGTAAAGATTGAAAGATGAGTGGCTCAAAGTTTCCCAACAATACTAATAATTTATTTGGCCTATGTGAAATTTGGAATTCTTTAATTTGGGGTATGAAACTTTGTGTCATATTCCCAAATAACTGAAGTTCCAAAAAGAAATGAGACCCCTGTGCATTTCTATGACTGGTTATACAAAAGTGCTAAGTGCTTCTAGGTTAGATCCTCCTAACTTTTGAGATGCAAGGATTACATATATAGTTTTTTTAAGTCAATCTCTGTCAGAAATCAGGCAGTATTTTCACAAACAATGACATGAAAAGAATATAGTTGAGCTAAAGGCTATTGTTTGATATGTTTATAAAGGGAGAGACTCAGCAGGTAACAAAAAGGAGAATCCCAAAACAAGAACCCATTCCTTCTGAGTTCAGGTCACAGGCCCTTTACACACACTGAAAGTTCAAGATGAGAGAATGCTTTTATTATCCTGGATCAGGACATCTCATTTGGAACTGCTTAAAGAAAAAAAAATGAGATCAGGGAGGCCAAAGGTTCACTAGATCCCAGAGAGAAAGCAATAATAGATTTTTGAGATGACCAAATAAAAAACGGATTTGCAAAGTTCCAAGAACAAATTGAGAAGGGTTTTAGATAGTTGAAAGGAAATCCTCTCACATGAATACATAGGGGAAAGTCAAGGACTAAAACCTTTGAAGCTAATGTTCTCCCCAAACAAGGGAACCCAAGATTATCCTCAAAGATGGGGGATACTGCTTTTGATTGTTTTGTAGATACCAGAGCTTCTAATTCTATCTTAAGGGAGAAATTCAATTCTATTTGCACTCCTGTGGGGCCCATAGATAGCTCGAAATGAGGGATTTCCCTAAAACAGATACATCTCTTGTCTCCATAAGAAATTACTCTTGGTCCTCTGTCAGTAATATATTATTTTTTATGGAAACCAAATAAACCAGTTAATCTATGGGGTGAAGCCTTTTGTGCAAATTAGACACCATATCTCATGCCTTCCCAATAATACTTTAACTTTACATTTACCAGATGACCCAACTTCTTTATTTCTCGTATCTATAGACCTTAGCAATGATTCCTCTGATGAAGAAACTTCATTGTTCCCTTTTTTTGTTGTTCTGACACATCCGTAATGGAGAAGACCTCTGTATCCCTGTTGGGTTTCTTGTATCCCTCTTGGGCTTCTTGTATCCCTCTTGGCTCCTTTATCCCTCATGGACTCCCCATGTCCCACCTGGGCTCCTTGTATCTTTATGGGCTACTTATCCTTTTATGTAGGACTTCAAAAAGTCAGCTATTCTGATTACTATTGTCAGTAAAGGAAGCCCATCACCATCTGTACCTTTATCTAAAGAAGATATTGTGTCTGTTATTGACTTTCTTTCTTTTTTTTTCTTTTTGTTGAGGCAATTGACGTTAAGTGACTTGCTCAGGGTCACACAGCTAGGGAATGTTAAGTGTCCAAGACCAGATTTGAACTCAGGTTTTCCTGACTTCAGGGCTGGTGCTCTATCCACTGCGCCACATAGCTGCCCCTGTTATTGACTTTCTTAGGAAGCAAGGTACTGTATAGTACCAATATCTTTTTGTAATACTCCCACATTAGCATCAATAAACCTAAACCAGGTCCTGAAGTAGACTTGTTTATTGTTTTATATAAGATTTATTTGCTTTTAATGCTTATGAAATACCTATACAACCTCCAATCCCTAACCTTGCTACAAATTGTTTTGTCCATCTCTTGTGAGGCTACCCACTTTATTGTGAGAGATTTATGTTCTGCATTTTTTTTTTAGTATTCTGATTCATTCAGATTACCAGGACCTGTTTGCTTTCACTTGGAACAATAAACAATAGATGTGGACTCACCGGCTTCACAGTATGTCAGAAGTCCAAATTTATTCTTCCAAATTTTGCAGCAAGATCTAGCTTTGATGGTTTCCACAGACTCTGTCCTAGTCCAGTATGTTGATGACATTCTGCTAACTTCTCCAACTACCAGATCTTTCGAGAAGATAACTGACATCAGAGGAACCATAAGGTCTCCACATCAAAGCTGTCCAAATGCCTAACATCTGTTTGCCTAAAGGATGCTTTCATAGAGAATTCACATAAGGCAAGCACCCGCATGGAGATTAGAAGGCTTAATGTAAAGACGTTCTCAGTCTCTTTGAAGAACTTTTGGTATCGATTGTGAAACATGGGAGATGCACAATGTTGTGTGATCTCATCCAAGAAGGGACTGTACTCTGTGAGCAAAGCAGAACTGCAATAGTTCAAAAGAAATTTGAGATATGCAAATGGAGAGACATTTCCTTCCCAAATGGTCATACAGACTGTGACTAACTTATGGCAGAGACTTCCATTGGTCTTAGCCAAAATCTAACATACTACATAGACCCTGACATTGTGATGTCAGTTTAGTCATCTTCAAACTCTAAAGACAAACAACCACTGCTGTCAAACTGAGGTAGAGTATTCTGTTTCCCAAAAATGTATGCAGCTTCTTCAGCAATTACCTCTGCCCAAGAGTGAGAAGCAGGTATGTGTTGTTCTCGGAGCAGCAGAAAATTGTTGGCAGTGGATCCCATCATTCAGTGAGATTACTAAATTTCTTTTTGCTTTGACTAAATCTTTACAAATTTTACTGCCTTGACCAACTCTAAGAAAGCATTCATGTCTGCTCCTGGCCTCTCAAGGTAGGTGAACAAAGAAAGGTGGCTGCCAGGGTCCTAACTCGACTCTTAAGGCTTTCCATGTGCTCTACTTTGCCTGAGGGCAGTGGCAACTATTGCCCTCTTAGAAAAAAGGCATATGATTTAATCCTTTAGTGGTGCAGAGCACTCCTGTGAAGTGGAGGCTTTATTGCTTCACCCCCACAACCAAACCTTTTCTGTCCCCAGGCTTGTAAAGGAAGAGATATTGCAAGATATTTCCTTTGTTAGGTAAAGATGTCACCTTAAAATGGAGTTCTATTCTCAGTGCTGCAGACTTTGCTAACATGCCCAAAGCAGGTCACTACAAACACTTTGTTATGTTTGATGACCAGCTTACTCAATGGATTGAGGTGTAGCCTTTCTAAAGATCGCTGCTGCCTTTGTTACCAAAATTCTCATCAAGAAAATTGTGCCTTGGGGTGCAGTGGATAGAGCACCAGCCCTGAAATCAAGGGGGACTTGAGTTCAAATCTGACCTCAGACACTTAACACTTCCTAGCTGAGACCCTGGGCAAGTCACTTAACCCCAGTTGCCTCAGCAAAAAAAAAATGTGCCCCAATGTGGCCCACCAGCCCATATAGACCAGGATATACTGTCTCATTTCAAGTTCTCAAGTTTATTCTCATTTTGGCATTACTTGGAAGTTCCACACTATCATCCTCAAAGTTCTGGCCAGGTTGAATTTATGAATTAGGAACTTATGACTATAGATGGCAGATTATGCTTTGAATCCACTTAAAATATCCTGATATTCTCCATTTGGCTTTGTTCTACATGTATAATAGACTGAGATGGGGAATTACATATATCTCCTAATGAAGTGCTTTTTGGTTACCTTCCGTAAGTGCAAAACCCTTTCCCCTAGTATGTGCATCATTTTTTTGGTGGCAATGCTTCTGTTGCCTCCTATCTACAATATAGAACAGATTGAAAGAGCTTCATGACACAGGAGTAGTAGTACAAACTGAACCTTTAGACTTTATATTACATGATTTTCATCTTGATGACAATAATGACATCGAGAACTTTTACTGAATTGTGGGACTTAGCCTGTTTGGGAAAATCCATTTTAAGTTCTGACGATTTCTGCTGCTATTTTTTTCTTGTTCTTTTTCTAGTTTTTTTAATGGTAAGCCCAATTCGTTGATCTTCTATTTCTCTTTTTTTATGAGAGTAAGCATCTAGAGATGTAAAATTACCCTTTATAATCTCTTTGGCCATATCCCATAAATTTTGGTATGTTGTCTCATTATTGTCATTCTCCTGGATGAAATTATTGTGTCTATGATTTGCTCTTTCACCCATTCATTCTTCAGGATTAGATTACTTAATTTCCAACTAATTTTTGGTCTATTTTCTCCTGGCCTTATATTGCATGTGAGTTTTATTGCATCATGATCTGAAAAGGATGCATTTACTATTTCTGCTTTTCTGCATTTGATTTTGAGATTTTTATGCCTTAACACATGATCAATTTTTGTATAAGTTCCATGAACCGCTGAGAAAAAAGTAAACTCTCTGTTTCCATTCAATTTTCTCCAAAGATCTATCATACCTAATTTTTCTAACATTTTTTTTATCTCCTTAACTTCTTTCTTATTTATCTTGTGATTTGATTTATCTAGTTCTGAGAGAGCAAGGTTGACATCCCGCACTAGTATAGTTTTGCTGTCTATTTCTTCTTGTATCTCGCTTAACTTCTTCTTTAGGAATTCGGATGGTCTTCCTTCCGGGGGTGGAGCCATGGTGGCGGAGATCAGACAGGATTCTCTGTAACCTCCTCTAACCTCCCCTCAAACCAACAAAATATGAAGCCTCTAGACTGATTCTGAAGCAAAAAAATCCACAATATCTGGAGAACAACACGATTCTAGAAGAAGATACTCTGGAAGAACATCAAAACAGGTCTGTTTTAATGGGGCAGTGGGTGGCCTACTGAACCCAGACTGCAGCACAGGGAGACCGGGGCAGGGAGCTGGAGCAGGGAGCTGGAACAGGAGTCAGAACAGGAGTGGGAGCGTTGTGCTTTTCACACACCTGGGAGTCTTCTGCGAGCCTCTTGGAACAATTTGTCCTGATTGTGGGCAGGTGGTTTGGAGGGTCTGCCTTTTGAGGGGGATAGATTGTGAACCACTGGACCCCTGATGAGCATCGTAACTAGCTGCCATTACACAGCACCTTAATGCAATCAATCAAACAACAGGTCTGATAAGCACCAGAAATAATTCAATCAGCAGAGCTGCCCAGCCCTGACATAATTCAATCAGCAGAACTGCCCAGTTCCTGAAATAACTCAATCAGCAGAACTGCCCCAGGGCAAATTAAAGCAGCTGTCCCACCTTTGCCCCAAACAGACCTCACACCTTTAAAAAAAATGAATAAAAAACCAAAAAGAGCTCTCACCATAGACAACTTTTATGGAGAGAGGGAAGAACAGACCTCAAATCCTGAGGCCCCTAAAGGTAAAGCAACTCCAGAAAAAGCCCCAAAGAGAGACATAAATTGGTCTCCATGTCACAAGGCTTTCTTTGAAGATTGCATAAAAAATCTTAAAAGAGAGTTAGAAGAAACATGGGGAAACGAAATAAGATCACTGCAAAATAAAATAGAAAAAATGGAAAAAGAATGCAGTGAACAAGGAATTCGGATGCTACACCACTTGGTGCATATATATTTAGTATTGATATTGCTTCATTATCTATGGTACCCTTTAGTAAAATGTAATTTCCTTCCTTATCTCTTTTAATTAGATCTATCTTTGCTTTTACTTGATCTGAGATCAGGATTGCTACCCCTACTTTGTTGTTGTTGTTCTTCTTCTTTTGAAGCATAATGGGTTCTGCTCCAGCCCTTTACCTTCACTCTGTATGTATCTCTTTGTTTACATGTGTTTCTTGTAAGCAACATATTGTAGGATTCTGGCTTTTAATCCAATCTGCTATCTGCTTCCGTTTTATGGGAGAGTTCATCTCATTCACATTCACAGTTAAAATAACTAATTCTGTATTTCCTGCCATCTTATTTACCCAATTATGTTTTTCTCTTCCCTTTCCCCTTTCTCCCTTCCTCCCTCCCCAGTATTTTGTTTTTGATGACCACCTCCCTCAGTCCTCCCCTCTTTAGAGCCTCTCCCCCTTTTTTACACCTTTCCCCTACTTCTTCTATTTTCCCTTCTATTAGTCTTTCCCTTTCTTTTCTTCCTTTCCCTCCCACTTCCCAATAAGGTGGGACAAGTTTCTCTGTGAAACTGAATGTGTCTGATATTCTCTTTTAGAGCCCAATCTAATGAGAGTAAGATTCACACAATGCTCATGCCCCTCCCTACTTTCCCTCAATTATATTAGGTTTTCTTTGCCTCTTCATTAGATTTTACCTTATTATTACCTCTTTTTAAAAAAAATCTTATTTTATCTCCTTTTCCCTCTTTTTCCAGTATGATACCCATTCCATCTCTAGTTTCATTTTCATATTATCAAAGTAAAATCTAATTATACCCATATTTTCTAAGTATACCCATAATATAAATATAGATCTCAAGAGTTCTTTCCTTTTTACTGTTTTATGCTTCTGTTGAGTTCTATGTTTGGAGGTCAAATTTTTTGTTCAGATCTGGTCTTTTCATTAGAAATAGGTGAAATTCTCCTTATATCATTAAATATCCATCTTCTTCTTTGGAAGATAATGCTCCTTCTAGCTGGATAACTTATTCTTGGCTGTAATCCAAGTTCCTTTGCCTTTTGGAATATCTGATTCCCGGCCCTTCAATCCTGTGGAAGCTGACAGATCTTGTGTGATTCTAATTACAATTCCTCAGTTTTTGAATTGTTTCCTTCTAGCTGCTTGCAATATCTTTTCCTTTGTGTGATAGTCCTGAAATTTAGCCACAATATTGCTTGGGGATTTAATTTTGGGGTCTCTTTCAGGAGGTGATCAGTAAATTCTTTCGACGATGATTTTGCCTTCTTAATTCTAAAGCATCAGGGCAGTTTTCTTTCAAGATTTCCTGGTAGATACTATTGATTACCTTTCCTTGTTAATGCTAGTGAGACTGTGGCACAAATAATGGGCAATAATCTTACTATTTATTGGGCAGTTTGCACCTTTTGTTTTTGTTAGATGTATTGTAAATAATTCATGGGAACCAATGAAATATCATCTGAGTCTCTGTAAAAGTTAAATCCTTCAGGAATTTCCAGATCAAATTTCATACTTTATCACATCATAATGTAGCTCAAGTGAATTTTAAATATAGATTCCTTCTGTTTACTGTGATCCATCCTATACCAAAATTTACTCTATGTGTTAACAAAGGTAAAAGTGAAAATCTAAAATTAATGTGGGAAATTCAGTAAAATACAATTTTACTTTCACCATCTCAGATGTCAATAATGTGTTTTCCTTTCTATGTGTTTTAACTCAGTCTTTTAAAGGAAATAATGAACTTCCTACAATGTGGGCAAGTGATAGTAATTTGATAGTGCACATTGATACAGGTTGTCATTTTTTATGGACTCTTTTTCCTAAACTAGGAATGACTACAGTAATAGATTTAGTCAATAATTTGTCTGCAGAACTTGAAAGACTTCCTCAGGATATATCTGGAGCCATTCAACTTACCACAGCGATCATCTCTGGATTAACAAGTGGAAATTGACTCTCTGGATCATATGGGTATGGAAAATCAAATGTCACTAAATATTCTGACTGCTGCACAAAGGGGAATCCAAACTATCATTAATTAGTCCTGTTGTCACCTGAATGACTGATGTAGGAACATCACAAATGTTCATGAGCTTCAAAGAATTTGGAATGATATTCAATGAATAATATTCCGTTAAAGAAACTCATGTGGCCCCAGGTAGTAAGAATTGGTAAAACTCTTCATTTTGGCTTTCTTGGATTACTTTTCTGTTTCAAGATGATAGAATCTTCCTTTTTATTCTTAGATGGACTCTTATCTTGTCATTATTATTCTTTTCTGGATGTATATTAACTGCTACATTACATGTGTTTTTAAAATTGGCTTCAAGGTTGGTCTCAAAATCTGATTGTGAACACTAATTACTACTTTTTCTTATCTCCAAAGGTTCCAGCAGAAGCTTTTCTTCTCCAGCTGGCCCAGAAATAACCCTTTTAAGATATGCCTTCAGTTAATGGACTTCTGTCCACTTCTTCAGTATCTGTCTTCCCAGAACCAGCCAGGATTCTCTGAGACTTATCCTGCTGCTTTTTCTCTTCCATTTCTCTTTCATCTATTTCTTCTCTTCCTTTGATTTTTTTTCCTATAATATTTGTGGAGATTTTCCTTTCAGGTATCATATGGAGCTTTCACTTGTGAAAATTTTAAAGTAGTCTTTTTTATTTTTTTAAAGCAGATTGTAGAAAAGAAGCATTTTTAATATGTACTCCCTTGATTAATACTTGCCTTATTGATAAGAGGAGTTAAAGTAAATGTACAGCATGCCATTTACAAAAAGAGTTATTGGCTAGGTATGACAAAAGAAAATAAGAAGGCTAGTGGACCTAGTTATTTTTACCAGCCAACTTTTGGAAGGACTTTATTAAGCAACAGTCATAATTCTATATTAGTCAAGACTACCACTAATCTATCACTAGAGATAGAAATCTAATCACTCACAAGCCGAAGAGATTCCTCTGATTGGCTCATACATAATTCTGTTGGCTCTCTTAAAGGTCACACAAATGCCTTAGCTCAACACACAAATGCCCTAATACAAATGGTCCAGTTTGATACATTCCTTGCTGATGCCTTAGCTGAAATGTTACTCTCTTACCTTAAATGTCCACAAATAATAGCTAATGTTTTCTCATCAATTTTAATCTTTGATTATTCAAATTTGTTGACTACTCCACACTGAAGGCAGCCTGCAAGCCCAAGACATTCAAGGAGAATGGCTTGTTTCTGCTTCACCTATCTTTTGTTTCTCTTCATAGCCACCTGTCACTATAGCCCAGTGACCTTTCATACATTTTGGCTGTGATATGTATTTCCAGAAAACTCTAACCTCTGAGATGAGAGAATGAGGGGAGAGCCCTTGTCACAATTCCTTAATCCCTTTGCCTCCTTCCTCCCAATCTGAATGTCACCCAAGCACCTGTCTAGTGTTCGGGGATGTCCCTGCCAGTCTTCATTATAGGATTTTTACCTGTCAAGTTTGCCCTACCTTTTTTGGCCATCATTTATTGAGAAAAAATGGATTCTAATGTGTGTGAAGCATCAGCTGCTTCATTATTCCCTTCAGCAGGAGATAGTGCTGAGCATACCATTTGAATAATTGCTTTCCTTTGAGCATGATCTTTCATTTTAGTATGCCAATAAACTGCTCACAGATAGATCGGCAATAATAACCTTTCAGTGAGCTAAGAGAAGTCCTTGTGAAAATGACCACAATGTCTCAAGCTTTCCCTTTACTATGTCCACTCTGCTGATCCATGAAAGTCTAAAAGTGGACTTTATTTACTGACTTACCTTTATAGAATTTGACTCTGGCTGCTCTTAGTCTTTCATCTCCCATGTCTGACTCTAACCCAAAGGAGGACAAAAACCATGTCTTTGCTTTATTCACCATCCCTCCTGACTTGATTTATTTTCCTTCTCTAATCTTGCCTGACCAATCACACTCCTGGAGAGCCATCCCCACACAGGTTGTACTTCAACACTGAGACCATCTCACCTTTCATCAATGGAAGTCTCCTCCCAGCATTTGGTCTTTTTGTGTGTGATCTACTATGAGTTTCACTTATAATTAACCTTAATAGACTCCTGTGCTGGAGCAGCAATGAGTATTTCTTTAAAACTGCAGCAAAGGAAGAGAACGTTTCCAGATGCAAAACCAATAATGATTGTACCATCACCCTGACAACTCATCTAAATTGTCCAGCATATCACCTGGAGAAGTGCTACCTTAAAGACATGTTTTTTTTGGATTGTGCAAACACCTCACAACTGCTGAGCATCTTGCATAGCCAGGGGACTTGGCTCACTGATTGCCTGATCATGAACATTAGGAGGATGGTTCCATCATTGCCTCTCAATCAGAGCTTCCTTATTTCGAACCTCTTCAGCCGCCCCAGTCTTCTGCTTTGCAGCAACCATGAAGCCCAGTTTCTAGTCAATTGTAAGAGTTCTTCCATTTCTGAATCATAGGTATTTTCTTCACTTCTGAAGAGGCTTCCCAGGGAATCCCTGAACCCTTGAACATAAGGGTCCTTGACCAAGACAAAAGTCTAGGATCTAACTGCTTAGAGGTCACCTATCTCTCTAATAAATTGATTGTTGCTCAGAGCTCTGCCTCAGTAGCATTTTGTTGCAGATCAGAATTTTGCGGCCTGCAATTTTCTAATAAGACAAATTAGAAGGAAGATGCTGTAAAGTGGTCATAAAGTGGTCACTCCTTAAACCAGGAGCAGGCAGTGACATGGGAAAGGAGAGGAAGAATTGCAAGAGGAACCTTGAAGGAAAATGTTTTTTTTTTTAACTGCTTTAAAAAAATCTGTTCAAGAAAATGTTGAAATATTTTTAATCTGATGAAAATACATAGAAACTGAGGGATAAAAAAAAACAAACCAGCAAGACTGAAATATGGATCTTATGCAAACAAACATTATCTTTTCCTAAATTTAGCTTAAATACAGTTAAGACTTATTCAAGGGTTCAGTTTTTTATTTTTTTGTTTTCATTTATTAAACACACTATGTCCCAGACTCCATGGGATTAAAAAACAAAACAAAACAAAACAAAACCAGATCCTGCCTTCAAGGTGTTTACGATCTACTGGGGGATAGCCACACACAAAAGTAAACTGAAAATGGGGAGGGAAGGACATTGCTATGAAGCATGATGGAAAAGTCAGAAAACTGAAAGTAGTATGAAATGAAGGGAAATGAAATAATTTGATTCAAGTCCCTTCCTAAAATGGAAGTTTTAGAGTTTGTGGCTCTACTTTCCAATTAGTGGGATTGTATTACTTATATGTGAATATGCACACACATGCATACATACACACACATCTATATATGTATGAATGTATCTAAGGGTGATATTTGATTTTGGGTTAATTTTGGTTGGAGACCTTGAGATTAATTTCTTCTAGAATAATGAAAACAAAGGGTTTCCAAACACTGTTTCAAATATGTGAAAGGGCAACTAGTTTCCTTTTTTAATTAAATCTTAAATTCCAAATGGGAAAAACATGTGACCTTGATTTTTCTAGGAGAAATGTGAAGGTGGGGAAGTAGAACTGGTGACATTTAATACTTAAGTATCATTGTTTTGAACATGAGTCTAAACTTGCATAGTATGAGTTAAATATTTGGATCCTGTGGTTTATATACAGCATCATGTGGGAATTTTAAAATGTTGTGAGGAGGGTCCTCAGACACATTTGTCAATGAAAGCAGTTATTACTTATTAATGTAGAGGGACAAAAACATTCTTTTTGTTATCACCATCTAATAAAATAACTCCTATTTTTTTCAAATAATAATTACTTAATGTTGAGAAATAAAAAAGGTCCCTGAAGAGCTGATAAACTGAGCACAGACTCTGCTTTGACTGTGTTTTGCACTGATAATCTTAATGGACAAGGAAGAATTTATCTGAAAAATATTGCTCAAAAGAGGAAGAAAAAATGTCTAGCTCCTCAGAGTACAAGTGCCAGATTTCTCTTACTTCACTGGTATTTCTTCCAAGTTTCAGAACCAGAAATAAGATAAAGGGCAGCTGGTGGTTGGGGAAGGGTTCATTGAAGAAGTGAAGACAGTTCTAGAAAGGGAAGTTAACCAACATCTATGTTATGTTACATATCTGCCTGGGATTGGTCCTGACCAATAATAGATCTGTATTAATTTAATCCTCAAGATTTTCATGGTATTTACTTGTGAGGGTTCTGTATCAGGATTATTGCCCCAACTTCTTTACTAAATGAAGCTTAGTAATATGCTATTAAAGCAGGAAATTCATTGCAAGGGTAGCATTATTCAATGCTGGCAATCTGATAAGCTTGGTGTTAATTCCAGCTTAGTCCTGATTGCAGATGCTTTGGATATTAATAATGGACTTTTAAGAGGATCAAAGAGACTTTGGAATATTTTCCTAGTTCTAGCCTCTACTTTATTTTAATACTCGTCTATATTCATATATTATTTAATATTATCAATAAATCACATGGCCAGTAACATTCTTTTTTAAAATTTTGTTTTGTTTTGGAGTTCAGGGTTGAAGACTGTGAAAGTCAAAACCAGTGTATGGGGAAAAAACATTTGCTTGTATTACTTTAGTCTGGGAACATGACTAATCAGAGAAAGTTTTGCCATTTTGCTAATTAATGTTGTGCACCAACTAGGTTACTTTTAAAACTTGTGAGAAAAAAATAATGAAACAAAGCAATAGCAGATGGAGGAATAGAGAGCTGATATATTTTCCCTCAAGAATACCTAAGATGCAGCAATATTAGTACAGTGGTCAGAATTCTGGGCCTGGAGTTAGAATTTCCTAAATTCAAATCTGTCCTCAGATACTTACTAGCCTAGAGATTCTGAGTAATTCACTTAACTTTTACTTCTGCTCCATTTCCTTATCTGTGAAATGGGAATAAAATTAGCATCCACTTTCCAGGGGTATTGTGAGGATCAAATGAGCTACTATTTGTGAAGTGCAGTTTAGTACTGTCTGACACATTGTAGGCACTCAATGCTTGTTTCTTTCTTTTTTTTTCTTTCTTCAAGAAATGTTGCTTATACCTTGCATTAGCTTCCCAGGTCTGCTATTGGGCAAGTTATATAACTTTTCCGGGGCATTTTGTATTGTAAAAAAAGAAGGTTGAACTAAATGATGCAATTAAAAGTTTCATCTCTTAAATTTTATTATGAGAGAGTGAAAGATTAGTGAGCACATGAAGTTGCTCATACTTAGGCAGTGCTTAGCTAGTTCTGTGTTTCAATCTAATCTCCAACTCTTATCCAAAAGACTGGCTTCCCTTTGGCATCTGACTAAAATTTAATAGTCCTCTTTTGGTAGTTCTGCATTTCTTTTGTTTATGTTTCATGAACAGTAGTATAATTTTTTTCACAGACCATTTATTCATCAGACATTTATTGGGCACACATTATGAGCAAAGTATTGGTCCTGGCACCCAGGGATGCAGTAAGAAAAATAATAATATACTTGCAATCTATTCATAATCCCTGTGCCTCCACCTGGGTTACCATCCTACTTTTGCATTCCTGGTTGTGTCCCCCATGGGAATGAAATGTCACAGGTTCAAGATATTCTATTAAATTCTAAAGGGAATGTAGAAAATATGTATACTGATCAACTGCTGTGAATTGTTCCAGTTATTTTGGAGAGAAATTTGAACTGTGCCCAAAGGACTATAAAACTGCATAATCTTTGAACCAGCAATATCACTACTAGTTCTGTATCCCAAAGAGATCAAACAAAAAGGGAAAGAGCAAAATGTATATATTTATATATGTGTATATATAATATACACTTAAATATATATACACACAAATGTACATATATATAATACATACATATAAATATATATACATATACAAGTAAATATAAAAACATAGCAGCTTTTGGGGGAAATGACTGAACAAGTAGTGCTAACTGACTGGGATAGAACATTATTATGCTATAAGAAATGATAAAAGGGATCTACACAGTAAAAGCAGTGTTGTAATGCTGGATATACATAGAGTTTATTAGTACAGATGCAGACATATAGGGAACAGGTTGGCCAAGGTATTGGAGAAAACATACAACTTATGTGTTCAATATTTTTTCTACATGCTACTTATTTTTTTCTTGCTGTTTTGGTTGTTGACCATGAAATTATGGTCTCTAGACTATTTTGCTAGAAGTTGCTCTACAGGATGCTGCCCAGATGCTTCTTGGCCCACCACTGTTCTTTCTGATAGTTGTTAGACACTTTCTGACTGCTTTTCTGTCTTCAGTCTCTGTCTGCTGAAAACCTTGGCTGAAATATTGCTGTGCTCTTTCAGAAAGAGAGGTAGCACTATGACTGGCAGAAACCTCATGAGTTTTATCCCACTCAGAATCTAGACGCTGAGACTTTTCATTTCCTGTGCAAGTAATTTTCAGGCCTAGTCTCTAATCTCTCTGCAAATTGTTAGAATATTTCTAGTATACTAATGCCTGGAAATACAGCCTCTTTTTTAGATGACTTTTCTTAGTTCAGAGCTGGTTCCCCTTGGACAGAGGCATTATTAGGGATTTTTAACTTGGGATCTGTGAACTTATTATTTTTTTTAATTAAAACTTTCTAGTTTCAAAATATATGCATGGATAATTTTCAACATTCATCCTTGCAAAACCTTGTATTCCAAATTTTTTCCCTTTCTTCCCCCCACTCCCTCCCCTAGACATCAAGTAATCCAATATTTGTTAAACATGTACAATTCTTCTATACATATTCCATAAATAACATATTGCACAAGAAAAATTAGATGAAAAAGAGAAGAAAATGAGAAAGAAAACAGAATACAAGCAAACAAGAACAAAAAGAGTGAAAATATAATGTAGTGATCCACACTCAGTTCCCACAGTCGTCTCTCTGGGTATAGATGGCTCTCTTCATCACAAGATCATTGGAACTGGCCTGAATCATCTCATTGTTAAAGAGAGTTGAGTCCATCAAAATTGATCATCTTGTAATCTTGCTGTTGCCATATATTAATGATCTCCTAGTTCTGCTCATTTCACTTAGCATCAGTTCTTCTAAGTCTCTCCAGGCCTTTCTGAAATCATCCTGCTGATTGTTTCTTATAGAACAATAATATTCATATCCCATAATTTATCCAGCCATTCTCCAATTGATGGGCATCCAATCAGTTTCCAGTTTTTTGCCACTACAAAAAGGGCTGCCACAAACATTTTTACACATGTGCATCCCTTTCCCTCCTTTATGATCTCTTTGGGATACAAGCCCAGTAGAAATACTGCTGGATCAAAGGGTTTGCACAATTTGATAATCCTTTGAGCATAATCGGAATTTATTTTTTAAAAGATAAAACTTTCAATATAATTGGTTTCCTTTTGTGTGGGACTATGAACCCAAATTAAAAATCAGAGACTCTCAGAGTAAAAAAAGCAAAAAGGGGTTTATACAATCTTGAGAGAAAGGACAACTCCCAATAGACAAGGTGGCAGTAGAGGAGTGCAAATAGCAAACTGCAAACACAGGATTTATAGGCCAGAAGCCCCTAACCCCTCTCTAGACTTTTCTCCCATTGGCTGGGGGAGTCCAGGTTTAGTCCAGAAACAAAAGAATATTAGTAAATAACAAATTCAATTCAAATTTCTCTAGAGAACTGCTATACAGTCAGATGAGAGAATTCTATTACCTAAATTCTCAAAGCCATCATCTTTAAAAGAACTTAAATGCTAATTAAGAGTCAGAGGAATTTTCAAGATTGTCTTCCTTAGTGTTCACTTATGTCATCCCTCTCTTCTGTAATAAAAAAGCTGCAATTTTCCTCTTTTTCTTTTTAGAGTACATAATTATTAGCTTTCTTTTGTCTCAGTTATTTGTTCATGTAAATAAGTTCATTGCCTGATAATTACTCAGTTGAATTCCTGACATCTTATATGCAAACGAAACCATGGGAAGTTTATTTCTTAACTACTTTATTGGCATGTTCTATGTAAAAGACAAAATCTAAAAGAGGCTTATTCCCCATTTTTACATTTTTGCCTTTGAAATTTATTTACTCATTCATTCACTTATCTATCAATCCATGTATTTATTTTTTGAGCATTGTCACAAATTTTTTTTTCACATTCCTAGGAGAATTTCTAAAGGCCTGGGTTCAAATTTCAGCTCTGCTACTTGCTATTTGTGTGATTTGGGACAAGTTATTTATCCCTCTGGGATTCAGTTTCCACAGAATCATGGAATTTCAGGGTTGGATACAGTGCACCATGATGCTCATCTAGTTAAACTTATTCTATCCTTTCTTCAACATAGCTATCAAGGGGTCATGGAAAAATTCCATTTATAACTTGGTGAGACATTCTGTCAGAGAGCGCTCAAATGCCAGCACTCCCTTAGTACAAATTTGTTGAGAAGTCCTTTTGCTTTGAAACCACAAAACCCCAATGCCTCAATCCCTCACTTTTTCCCCAATCATCTCTGTATTAATGACTATCTTCTTCATTTTCATTCTTTGTTGAATTAGTTCAATTCTACATTATCTTCTTCCCTTGGGTCCTTTGACCCATTTTTGTAATGTTGATCTTACCCTGCCAATCTTCAGCTTTGGATAACCCTCATAATATTTTGCATAAATGCTGCTGAACAAAGTTGTAGGAAAGCACAAAATGGTACTTGTTGGGTGCAGTAAAAATTAATGCTACAAAAACCTGAGTTGGACCCTCACTGTAGTAAATTATATGGCTCTTCTTTCCTTTTTTCCCTCAAATCTCCTGTGGTTCTTTTCCTTTCCACCCTCTCACTTGAGAGCATTGTCTCATATTTTACTGAAAAATTTGAGGCTGCTTGCCAACAGTTTTCTGTTTTCCCATCACCCAGATGCCTTCTGCCACTATTTCCTCTTTCATCCCATCTCTCTGAATAAGGTGGCAATCCTCCCTACATATACAAGTGATCCCATTCCATATATTATTTTTTCCACAGATTGCTTTTTTTTTTGATAATCCCTACTCTCATATATCTTCAGTCTTTCCTTGTTTACTAGCTACTTTCCTATTGCCTAAAAACATGTCCCCCAACCATCAAACAAAAAAAATCTCACTTATTCTTTCCATTTTAGGCATAATCCCATATTTCTGATGACTTTTGTGACTAAACTTTTCTAGAAGGCTATAGGTACTTCTAGTTCTTTTCCTCTCACTCTTCATAACTTTCTGTGGTCTGGCTTCTGATTTCATGCAACTTTCATTCATTGGTCTTAGTTTTTCCCTCTGGGACCAAGCAAAATAAATCTAATCCTTCATTAATGTGATATATCCCTTTAAAGAATTATATGCCCCAAAACACTATGTCTTCTCAATGACAATTTTTAAAGTTTTTTGTTCTCTATCCCTAGTTTCTTCAGTTAGTCTTCATATGGTTCTTTACCATTTTGGGTGTTTTTCTGGATGAGGATATCCAGATATTCATCTGTAAAATGTGGTATTTGGGCCTGACTATCCTTAAGGTTTTTTAAGCCTGAAATCTCGACTCTATGATCCTAAGTAGATAGTATAGGTATAAATCCTAAGTAGATAGAATGGATATTATCACCACTTAAGTGAGAAAACGTAAACTTTGGGTTTAAGGCAAATTTCTCATGGATACATAGATAGGAGGTATCAGGTGTAGATAGGGTGTTCAGGGAGGGCTAGCCCTCTGGAGTGAGGGATTGATGAACCTTTTTCAGGTTTGCTTATCCATCTTTTATCCAACTCTCACCTGTGGTACTAGGAATCTGGGAAGAGTAGTGGCCACACCTCAGTAAAATTGTCTTGGCAGATGAGCTAAACCAGGTTGAGAATAACCAGTGGTCCTCAAACCCGTTGCTGGGTTAGGGAGATGTTTATTCCAACCATGTGAAGACTTCCTCCAGGGGAATGAAGTAGGTGCTACAGAATGCTTAGAGCTCGGTCAGTTACCCAAGATGCTAAGGTCATCCACTGCATCTTGACTTTTCCTGGCCACTGGACTTTGATGGCCTGGAAGAGATAGTGAGGCTGATGACTTTGTGCAACTATTCCTCACTTAAATGCAATTTATGCACAAGTTAAGACATCACCTTTTGCTGTGAAAAATGAAGGATGAACTAACATAAGAGATTTTAGAAAGAGGGACTTAAACTTAGGTCTTCTGACTTAAGGTCAAATAGTACCAATTAATTGTTTTCAGAATGTCACTTTCTGCTCTTTTTTATTTTGGTCTATAGTTCCTTCTTCTGTGGTTGTTTATGTCCTCTGGTCCAAAATGAATCACATTTCTATGTATGCCAGCACAAATAGTTATAAATTTTTATGTAGCATGTAAGTATCTGCAGTTTCCAATGTTTCTACTATGACTACTATTTAGAACCAATTCTGAATGAATGCCAATGTGCAGGTGAAGGCCACTTCAATAGGTTTGTATGTTTTTTCTATGTAATATAAAATTCAAAGATCAGAAGATAGACCATCCATTCAAAATATCCTTCAATTTTATTGAAGCATAAATGGAAGAGAATAAGGAAAGTAATGAAAAATCATATTTAGAAGTGAAGGACAAGCAGATGAAAAATTGTGCCTATTGGTCACTAGGGAATTCACATAAGTCCTAAATTGTGGTGAGTAATTTAATTTGATGTTTTAAATCAAACATCTTAAGTTTAAAAAGACTCAGCTAAATATATTAATAGTATAATTTTGATAGCCAGAAGCACACAGAAGTACATTTTATTTAGGAAGTATTTAAATTTTTTTTCTTTAATTATGAAATCTTTGTTCTATTGATTTGAAATGCCAGTTTGTAAGCATGAGAAATAGGTGTTTTTCTATTTAAATGGAAAATAGCCTAAGTACAACAAAAATACTGCCATCATAATTTTACTCATGGCATATCTGTGCTAGGACATTCATAGATGATCAGATCTAGAAAATATGAGGCTGACTAGCTTTCAGGAGATCTAATTTCCTGCCCAGATTAAATAGTGGGTCACTATGTACTTAACCCAATGTAACATTAAAAACATAGTGAACATTTGTGAGCAGGAGAAAATATATTTCCCTGGAGTCTCAATGAACAATTTGGACTCAGGAAAAGAGCTAATTTAGAGGGAAGGGAAAGTTCTTTGGCCCCATTAGATAATTGAATCATTCTGTTATATTTGATAAATCAAAGTTGTTATTGGGGGTACGAGAGATGTTTCAAAGGGAAAATTAATAGGTCTTAGCAACAAACTGGATATGGGAGGTGAGAGAGTGAGGAGTTGAAAATGACATATTTTCATTGGTTGGTTGAATGATGGTATCCTCAATAATAATTGGGAAAGTAGGATGGGGGGGGAGACTTCTTTTATGAGGGGGTGGTAAAATATGAATCGAGTTTTCACCATGTTGAGAGATGTAAACAAGCAGTTGGAAATGTACTTGATGACAGTATAGATTTGAGAACCATTGGCACAGAGATGGTAATTGAATGGGAACTGTTGAGAATACCAAAGGAAATAATATGGAAGGAGAAGGGAATCCAGGACATGGGGAAGTCATGGGGAAGAACATCTATGATTAGGAAATACGATCTGGGTGAAGAAAAGGAAAGGTCAGATAGGTAAAAGTAAAACTAAGTGAGAATAGTGTCCTAAAAACTAGAGAGAAGATAAGAAAGGTAAGAAAATAATTGAGAGTATCAGAGGTTACAGAGTTCTCCCCATTCTTCAGTGGTGGCTTGGATCAGAGGCACATTTTTCATGTACTCAAACTCACATTACTGGCTCCTGGCCACTGTTTCATTTTCTATCTCTCTTTTTTGGAGTGGAAATCAAAGACCCATGATATTTCTCAAAGGATGGCAATACCTGAGGCAGGGGTGTGCTGGAGCTAGCTCCAATAGCTGCTAAGAGTAGATTATTAATTTTTCAGTGTGAACATTTACACCCTGAAAATCAGAAAATATTACAAATAGGAGCTTAATTTATTATTTTGTTGTTGTCTAAACCCAAGAAAGTGTGCTATCACATTCATCACCTGAGGACAGAATTTATGATAGAGGCAGAAAGATCGTTCCCCATGTGGCCTGAGAGGGAAATCCTTGAACTATTTTGTCCTGCACCCCATCATTCTAATTAAAGAAGGGAAATATCCTCCAGCAGTTACCTCCAAGTTTGAACATTTGAGCAACTAACATATTATTGATAGGATGGGAATTTCTTGGAAAGAGAAGATGATTTCTATAGTCACTTTTGCGAAGATATTCAGAAAGGGACTAAAGCCATGACATAGAAAAGCAAGAGACCTAGACCTTGCTCTCTCCTATGACTATTATTTTGATGTCGTAGGTCCAGTGGAAGGGGGAGGGATGCCTTTTATCTGTATATTCTCTTTGGGCAAAAGAGGGAGTCACTGAAATACCAGTTTTGCTTGTCTATCCACCTTCAATGTATTTCTCTTCTTAATGAGTCCAAACTCTTGAAGTGTTATAAGGTTGAATGTCTGCATGGGTCTCTGTGGGTTTAAAGAGGGACTCATGAGATTTACACGTATGATTATCTATAACCGAATCTCCAATTGTCTGCTATTTCCTTCCATCAAGATGGTTGAGTTTTGCTTTCCTCTTAAGTTTACTACTGTTGTAGGAGTGTGTAGGTTATGCCATTGTGTCTTAGTCCAAGGCTAAATGATTTGCTAGTATCTCTGTTCATTGCTTTGATATCATCTCATTAGGGGATACTTTTGAAATCAGCAGTTAGATCATTCTAACAACTTGAAATAAGGTCACTTTTTGAAAAGAGATATCAAGAAAGAATGTGAATTAAAAGCATTTAGAAAGAGAATCTTAGAATTTTGAACTTATTTTAAATTAGAGATAATCCCTTTATTTTATAGGTGAGGAAATTGAGATGCACAGAGATTTACAGAAGATTACACAATTTTTAACTGACAGACCTTTGACTCAAAGTGAGGCCTTCTGTTTCTCAGTTCAGTTTTCTTTCCATTTCATCAAGTTATTTTCCTTTTTTTTAAATTGTTGGACTATTCCAATTTAACAAAAAAATAAAAATACTAACCAGTAGTTTTTAGAAGTACAGCTATACATGTCAAACTGATAATGTAATACTTTACAAAACAATAATAAAATAGTTTATTTGAAGAAACAAAATATAATGAATATCAGTAATGGAGAATATTACTATAAAATAGGAACCAAGGGAAACCTCAAACTATATTTAAAGCAGAAACAATCAAAATTACTTAATAGTATTTAAAATATATAAAATCATGTCAAGTATTTTAACATAATTAACATGTAGTGGATATCCTGCCATCTAGGGGAAGGGTGGGGAGTAGGGCGGAAAAATTTGTAACAGAAAGTTTTGTAAGGGTTAATGTTGAAGAATTACCCATACATGTTTTTTTTGTTTGTTTGTTTGTTTTTTTTGCTTTTTGCTGAGACAATTGAGGTTAAGTGACTTGCCCAGGGTCACACAGCTAGGGAATGTTAAGTGTCTGAGACCTGATTTGAACCCAGGTCCTCCTGACTTCAGGGCTGGTGCTCTATCCACTGTGCCACCTAGCTGCCTCCATACATGTTTTGCAAATAAAAAGTTTTAATTAAAAATAAAGTAAAAATAAAATATATAAAATCAGATAAATAGAACAAACTAAACAAAGAAGAATTGATTACAATTGAATTAAATGGGGAACTATTCAACATTTGTGAAAAGATAAATTGTCTAGAAAATAATTCATATTTGATGGGATCTACTGAGAATACTGGAAAGCAGTCTGATAGGAATTAGGCTTAAATTAACATTATACTATATGTGACAAATATTACAAAATGAAGATATGACCTGAATATTAAAGAGCATAGCACTTTTTTAAAAAATGAAGAGAAGCAGATCATAATCTTTTTATAGTTGTGGGCAAGAGCCGAATTACTAACTAAACAAGGAATGGAAGAAAAAGCAAACAATAAAATGTTATTTTGATTACATAAAATTTTAAAAGTTTTTGCAAAAATCAAATGAACAAATTTGGGTAAGAAGGAAAACAGTACACTGGGGAAAAGTTTTTTTTTTAAATAAAGGCTTGATATCCAAAATAAAACAATATCTAATAGAAATACATACAACCAAAAGTCATTAAACAATGACTAGATGCTCAAAGGAAATGAATAAAAGATTCTCTGAAATTATAATAGTAACAGAGTCATATGCATGAAGGTTCTAAATCACTAATAATAAAAGAGAAATGCAAATATAAACAGAGCTGGAGTGTGGGGGTTATTATCTCACCATCAGTAAACTAGAAAAAAAATTCCAAAAGATGGGAAGTCAATGTTGAAAAATCTGTGGAAAGTCAGAAATATTTTTGTGGATCTATGTCTTAGTACAACCAAAGTTGAAAGCAATATTAAATTGTATAAATTTTTAATCATAGACTTTTTTTCCTAGTAAATTTATTTATTTTTAATATACACTGCTTGTATATATATATATATATACATTATATATATACATTATATATATACATTATATATATATATATATATTATATATATATATATATATATATATATATATATATATATAAGTCCATTGTGATTACTTTGGATCACTGAATCATTGAGAAGAATCAAGTCTTTCATAGTTGATCATCACACATTCTTGTTGTTATTGAGTACTATGTATTCCTGGTTCTGCTCATTTCTCTCAGCATAAGTTAATTTAAATCTTTCCAGGTCTTTCTTTTTCTTTTTTCTTTCTTTCTTTTCTTTCTTTCTTTTCTTTTTTTTTTTTTTGCTTTTTTTGCTGAGACAATTGAGGTTAAATGACTTGCCCAGGATTACATAGCTAGGAAGTGTTAAGTGTCTGAGGTCACATTTGAACTCAAGATTTCCTGACTTCAGGGCTGGTACTCTATCCACTGCATCCCTAGATGCCCCTCCAGGTCTTTCTATAATCAGCTTGTTCATCTTTATTTTATAGAACAATAATATTCCCTTACCTTTACATACCACAATTTGTTGACCCATTCCCCAATTAATGGGTATATACTCATTTTCCGATTCTTTGCTACCACAAAAAGAGCTGCTACAAGTATTTTTGCACAGGTGGGTCCTTTTCCCTCCTTTATGATTTCTTTGGAATACAGTGATGACACTGCTGGGTCAAAAGGTAGGCACAGTTTAGTAACCCTTTGAGCATAGTTCAAAATTGAACTCCAGAATGGTTGGATCATTTCACAACTCCACCAACAATGCATTAGCTTCCCAGTTTTCCCACATCCTCGACATTTATCATTATCTTTTCCTATCATCTTAGCTAATCTGAGAAGTGTGAGGTGGTTTTAATTTGCATTTCTCTAATCAATAGTGATTTAGAGCATTTTTTCATATAACTATAGATGGCTTTAATTTCATCATCTGAAAATTGTTCATATCCTTTGACCAATTATCAATTGGGGAATGACTGGATTCTTATAAATTTGACATATGAGACCTTTATCAAAAACACTGGTTATAAAGATTTTTCCCAGCTTTGTACTTTCCTTTTAATCTTGTTTCTGTTGCTTTTGTTTATTCAAAATCTTTTTAATTTAATGTAATCAAAGTTGTCCATTTTGCCTTTCAGAAAGTTCTCTAGTTAAGTTGTTTTCCTTATTCCAAAACAACTAAACTCTTCGGTCATTTTAGCTAATCAATGTAATTAAAACAATAAAACTAATTAAATGGTATACAATTAATTTTGCTATTTGGTTTCTACCAGCAAGTGATTGGCTTCAAGTTTTACTTTTTTTTTTAAACTGATTTTGTTATCTGAGTATGGAGCTGGAGCCATTTAGTGCCATGGGAAGGATCATCACTGCCAGACCATGGACAGATTTTTAAACTTTCTTTCTTTGAGTGGAAAAATCTATGGTTTATGTTTTAGCCTTTTCTGCCATGTCCAAACACCCATTTAACCTTGGACTTTCTGTAATCTTAAAATTATACAATCTATAAGTTTGAAAGGCATTTTAGGACAATGATAGAAACTCCCCAAGGACAAGGACCAAGTCTTACACTTCCTTTTTATCCCCTTTTGTACTTGGAATGACATCTAATGGATAAGTAGATGATATTATTGAAAAGAAATACAGAGTGATGAGACATATTTTGGCCAGACAAAGTGTCTGACAAAGAAATTTGGCTCTTTTCTAAGGGACTGGTAAATTCTGGTCTTTGCTATTTTGTTTGTTTTTTATGTAGAGAAGCTCCTGGGCAGTCTGTTTACATACCATGACTTCAAGGTCTTGTGGTACCCAGGGCTTGGAAAGTAAAAAAAAAACACTATTGACAATTGTCACCCCATTTTCAGATATCATCTGAGGGCACAGTCTGATACATTTTTGAGCTCTGTAATACTTTGCTTCTGCCCTGGACCTTGAAGCAAATATATTTCTGGCCACACCCAAACCCAGAAATGTTCCCTTCTCTGGAGTGAGTGAGAGACTGAATATGTGATCTCTTATTGGAATCTTCATCACATAATGATAATAGATGTCTAGCTAGTGTGCTTTATATATGTAATATCATTCAATCTTCACCTGGGAGGTAGATGTTACCTACTGCTCTCCCAATTGTAGAGATGAGAAATTTGAGGTGGGCAGAGATTAACTGACTTGCCCAGGGAAAATCTGTCTGAAGAAGATTTGGGCTCTGGTCTTTTTGATGTCCATCATGCCATTTAGCTGCCTGATTGTAGAAGCTAAAGGGAGCATCTCCATGGTATGTCTCCACAGAGACTGCTTCTCAAAGAAATGGCTGGGGAAATTATACTGAAAGCACCACTTTCCCAAGGCTCTTGGATTCAGGATCTCAGGTTGTGTCCATCAGATTCTGAGAGAAGATGGCAATCAAGATGCTGATGATGGTTTGACTGAACACATATTGTCTTTATTTCTCTGTGTCTCTCCATGTCTCTCTTTCTGGTTTGTCTATCCTGTGGGGAACAGTTGTCTGGCAAGTGGTGGAGATGGTTGGGAACTCTGTGCTTCCGAGAAAAATACTTGTTATTACTTGTTTGTTACAAGGGAAGATTCTGTTTAGCAGGGATGGGTTAATTTGTTTCTTTTGTTTGTTTTTCCTAAGAAATAACTGTTACATAAAGACAAAAGGCATTTTGACAAAAAGACAGATAAAATACCAGAACAGTAACTGTCAGGGGGCCACAAGGACCCAGGAGCACAAATAAAGAATCATGAAGACTGTATCTAGGGCAGCTAGGTGCCACAGTGGATGGAGTACCAGCCCTGAAGTCAGGTTCAAATCTGGTCTCAGACACTTAACACTTCCTAGCTGTGTGACCCTGGGCAAGTCACTTAACCCCAGTTCCCTTGGCAAAAAATAGAAAGAAAAGAAAAAGAAAAAAGAAAAAAAAATCTGTATCTACCTTCCTGCATCCTTTAACAGACATGTCAAGCATGCATACACAAAATTCCTGAAAGAGACCCAACCAGATTAAAATCTAATTTGGAAATGTTTAACAAAATAAATTAAAATGCCAATACAACATAGATAATGTTAATTTGTGGTTTTCTAAATAGATATGAAGCCATAGCTTTCCATTTATATTTGAGTTTGACACATGATACGAAATAAAGGTGTCGGGAGACCTTCAGAAGGCATGTGGCTGCTACACTCCACCGATGCTGCCCAAAACAGATTAAAATGAAATTGGAAAATATTTAACAAATATATTTAATATTTAACAAATATATTTAAATATAATATATTTAACAAAATTATAAATATATATATATAATATATATTATAAAATAATATTTATATCAAATATATTTATATCAAGTTATATAAAATATATCAAACACTATTTATATAATATATATTATATAATATATAATACATCATATATTATATAAATATACCACATATTTATATAATATACATTATATAATATATAATATGTTATATATTATATAAATATATGATATATTTATATCATATATTTAACAAAATATAGATTACATTTTAAAAAATTTGAATTACATGTAAAGATAGTTTTCAACATTTGGTGTAAGGTTTTGAATTCAATTTTTTTCTTCCTTTCTCCCTTACCTCCCCTCTCCCTAAGACAGCAAACAATATAGGTTTACATATATATATATGTGTATCTTCAATATATATATGTCTTAGATTATTTTTTAAAACTAAGTCAATATGCTCTTTTTTTTTTTTTTTTTTTTTTTTTGCTGAGACAATTGGGGTTAAGGGATTTGCCCAGGGTCACACAGCTAGAAAGTGTTAAGTGTCTGAGACTAGATTTGAATTCAGGTCCTCCTGACTTCAGGGCTGGTGCTCTATCCACTGCGCCACCTAGCTGCCTAGTCAATATGCTCTTAACAAGGATTCCTCATTTCTATATGAATTTGACACTACGTCTTACAACATGCCTTGTTCCCATTTTGTTCATCTTTGCTAATTAGAGTATGAAGTAAAAGATTAGATTTGTTTTGATTTTTCTCTTATTAATGGTTTAGAACATGTTTACAAGCACCTACTTATAAGTTTCATTTCTTTAAAAATTGCTCATATCCTTTAATCTACTGGTGAATAATTCTTGTATATATTTTGGTAAATTACTTTTATATCTTGGATATTAGATTTATAAAAGTGACATTTGATGCAAATATTATTTCTATATTAACATTTCCTGTTTTGTCCTCATTAAGTTTATTTGTGCAAAATCTTTTAAATTTTATTTATATTTTGTCTTTTATGATCTATCTTATCCATTATTTGGTTAAAAATTTACCCTTTAGTCATAATTGAAAAAAAAAGCATCTAGTCTCATTCTCTTCTGATTTATTGATGTAAGATCCTTTTCATTTAGGTTATGTGTATATTGTGATATATGGCATAAGATGTTGATATAAAATTTTTGCTGAACAACCTTACAGTTTTCCCAGGCATTTTTTAAAAGCAGTAATTCTGTTATTCATCCCCTACTATTCCTAAATAAGTTGTGTGTTTGGAGTTTATCAAACACTAAACAACTATTGTGATTAATTTTGTTTCTTTCTTAACTCTATTCACTGATTTAATTTTCTTTTTTTAAATCAATACCAAATAGTTTTAATGAGTATTTTTTTATAATATAGTTTGAGGTTAAGTATTGATTTGTCCCTTTCCCTTTTCTTTATATCATTGTCTCCATTGTGATTGTAGATCTTTTGTTCTTTTAAATGAATTTGGTAGTTCTCTTGTCTAGTTTTATAAAGTGTCATCTCTGTAACTTAGATATTACAACAAATCTGTAACTTAATCTAGCGTTTTTATTATATATTGACATAATCCAGCCTCAAGTGACTAGTGTTACAATTATTAAGACTTCTTTTATTTTTCAGACTAAAAATAAAAAAAAACCAATCCTCTGAAAAATAAAGAAAAACTTAATTGAAACACTGGTCATGAGGTTGGGTTGATAATTTAGCTTCTAGATATTTTTTGCATTTTTTATTTTGGATGGAATTTCTCATATCTTTGTTTCTTCTTGGTGTTTGTCAGTATGAAAGGAGAGATGCTAATGGTATTGTGGATTTGTTGTTTATTTTTCTACCTTAGTGAAATTATTGATCATGTTAATTATTTTCTTCAGTGATCTTGAGGTTTTCTAAGTGTGCTATCCTGACATATCTGAAAACAGCAGTAACTTTTGTCTTCTCTTTGTCTCTCTTCTCTTTGCTGATTTTTATACCTGTGACTTTATTCTCTTGGGTAACTGATACAGCCTTCATTTTTTATATTTGGCCATTAATAATGAGGAGGGGGAGAATTCTTACTTTAAGAATACTCTTTATGGGAAAATGTCTCCATTGAAAGTCATGCTAATTTGTGATTTTGAATTTAAGTATTGAACCATATTAAAGACCTTTCACGCATGATTTTTTTTTAAATATGAAGGAATGCTGTATTTTGTCAAAGATTTTCTGCATCTACTGAAACAATTATTTTTTATTTTTATTTTTTACGTACTTAATTATGCTAATAGTTTTCATACTGTTGAACTATAATTAAACTTGGACATAGTGAATTTGTTCTATATAAAATCATTTCAAGGATTTTTATCAGCATTTCAACATCTGTTAATCAATATTAATGAGGTTGGTTTATAGTTCTCTTTTTCCATCTTGTCCCTGGACTTAAATATTAAGACCATATTTGTTTAATAAAAGGTGTTTGGTAGTATGCATTCTGTTTTTGGGAATTTGTTGTTGTTGTATTGGTATTACTTGCTTATTTCCAAGAAATGCTGTTTTCTTTTCTTCCCCCTTTCCTAATCCTTTTCCCTTTCTAAATGTTCTAGGATCTCTTCCCAGATAAGTTAATTCTTGATGGAGCTGTCAGAATTCAATGGAAAATGTTCTATAATCCTTGTCCAATGGAACTGATCTTTTACCTTTTTTCTTATTCATTTTGATCTCAGGATGCCATCCCTACCCCCTCCATCCTTTTTAGACTATTTGGGTTATTCTTCAGGTCCCAAACAGTTTCTTATCTTTAGTGCAAGTTAGAAGAGTTTAATGAACTTGCCTTATAGGTGATTTTCTGAATTATCAAAACAAAACAAAACAAAACAAAAAAACCTCCAGTACAAATGATTGCAAGACCCTTATTTCATCCATGGAGCCTCAATGATATTGCTTTACAGTGGTATTGAATCATTTTATTTCTGCTTGCTATACCCCAGATCCCACTTCTCCTTCTGTAATCTGTCACTCCTTTAATATTCTGTCCTTATTCTCTCACTACCCAGAATGATAAAGGAAGAAATTTTGAGTCTCTCTTCCATTTTTCTCTTGAATCCTGGACAGCTTTTATCTGCCTCTTTTCTCCCCATCCTACTCTGCTTTCCTCACTGAGTAAATTTAACCTAGATTGTTTTACCTCCTATAATTTTTTATTTTTGGTGAGGCATTTGGGGTTAACTGACTTGCCTAGGGTCACACAGTAAGTATTAGGTGTCTGGAATTGAATTTAGGTCCTCCTGACTTGAGGGCAGTGCTCTCTATCCACTGCACCATTTAGCTGCTCCTTACCTCCTATAATTTTTTTTTTTTTTTTGCTTTTTGCTGAGGCAATTGAGGTTAAGTGACTTGCCCAGGGTCACACAGCTAGGGAATGTTAAGTGTCTGAGACCAGATTTGAACTCAGGTCTTCCTGACTTCAGGGCTGGTGCTCTATCCCCTGCGCCACCTAGCTGCCCCTACCTCCTATAATTTTGAAAGAGGGAATAATATTTTCCTTCTGAAATGAATATTCCTTCACTTCCTTCACCTACTTTCCTGCTTTTTTTTCTGGTATACATTTGCTCTTTAGAATTTTTTTTATTGTATTGATCCCCTCCTTGACTTTTCAATCTCTTTTATATAATGTGCAATTAAAAAAAAACAAAATTAAGCAACACATTTTCTCCGTCTCAGTATCCTGTAAAATGATTTTTTCTTGTTTCCTGTCAAGTTTATTCTTTAAATATTATAGTTCTGCATTTTGTTAAGGATACTTTTTTAGTGAATAAAACATAGGATTCTTATTGATATCCTATAAATCTGTTTTCTGGTGTTAGATGTCAATATTGTTGGATAGGGTTTGTGTGTGTGTGTGTGTGTGTGTGTGTGTGTGTGTGTGTGTGTGTGTGTGTGATTGATCTCTTACAGTTTGGTATTCAGATTTTCTTTTTCATGATATTTTCCTACAAAGTTTATCTTCATTATATTATCTCCTTACCTCTAGTCTTTAGATTGATGTTCTTGTAGAGCTACAGAATACACTGTACTGCAGAGCATTAATTTTCTAAAAATATCCTAGTGACTTTTGGAGCTGTTCCATTGTTTCAGGGTCCCTGTAACATAATTTTATCTCCTTTGAAAAATTTTGATTCCATTTCCTTCCTTTTGAAACATTTGATCATTATATGTTTCTTAGAATGTTCCTGAGGAGTGAGTCTGACTATGAGCTATTACTATTGTAATGGGAAATGCAAGTGAGAAGCAGAACTTCCTGAAAAATCAGGACTTTGATTAAAGGACTCTCATCTATTTCTTTGTATCTTCCAAGTAATAGACCACATTTTGACTGTTTTATGCATCTCTACTTCTGAATATTTTGCATTTATTAAAAGGGATCTTGTTTCATTTTTGTCCTTATAAAGAAGTACTTTTCACATGTGGGTGCCTAATAAACACATATTGATTATATTGAATTATTATTTTAAACTTTGTTATTATTATTAATGTTTAATTATTTTTAGTCATTATTATAGCTCATGTTTATGGGTTACAGTTCAGTATATTGGGAGAGGCTTGCCAGAGCCCTTCAAGTTACCCTGGATCTGTGGTTACTTGATTATACCAGTTAGCATTTTTACAATTCTTTAAAAAGTTTGCAAACTTTTTTTTTGACATTTTATCTCATTTGAACCAAAACATTAGATAAGTTGGGGCTAATTATCAAATTATTTTAGATACGGTAATTCACAAAGTTACCTGCAGTCTCCATAGTTGGTTTCCAGTGTTAGCAGAAATTGTGCATGGTTTTTTCAGGGATATTTGTGCATTAATCAGAGATCATCCAAAATGAGAACTCTCCTGTCCAAACCATGACAGCTGGTTAACTTCAAAAGACCCTTTTCCAAAATGATTAGTTTCTTCTTTTTGTTTAGTGAAGTTAATAATTTTGAAAGTTTATGTTATAAGTTTCATACGCCAAGCAGGTAAATATTTTTGTTTAATTAGGTTTAGTGGAAGATGGTGTACACAAGAAAGAAGGGTGGGGTTCTAGAAAAGTATTTCAGTCTGTGCTAAGCATGACTGGCTGACATTTTTGTTTGAAAGAGCAGTTTTTGTTTTTTTCACAATTGTTCATCATCTTAGTTGCTACAGCCCTGATGAATTTTTTAACTGGCTGGATAGTAAACCATTTATAATGAGTGGAAGGTCACCCCCATGCTGTTTGTTTGCCCTTACTCTAAAGGAATCCCTGTTGGAGAGTACCAGTATAAAGAACTGCTTGGTGCTACCTCCCAGAGAGTTTGGTTGTCTCTAATTGTTGTAGTATTGCCAAAAAAAGAAAAAAAATCTTGTTTGTGACCACCATGTATATGTAGTCATGCTATGTATAATTGGAAGGTGGAGTCTCAGATTCTAGGCTCATAAGATCATAAGTGACTGAAACTAATTTTTTTTATGGTAAGATTAAAAATAGCGTTTTCCTCTAGCTGGGCAGGGAATAGGTTATTTGTATTGGGATTGCAGGGCATGGTGGGCATACATGGAATTATAGGTGATCCAATTCTACAAACTGGGTTCCATTGGTGAATGAATTATTGGCCCAGAATTTCCTGAATTAATCAATTCAATTGCTCCTTATGAGATAACTTTTGTTTATGGCCATGTTCTTTAAGCCTGTAGCACTGTTTACTTGAGAAACCATTTTTTTTTTCCTAATGAGTACAAATATAGACCATATCAGAATGAGCAAAACTCTGTGGTCCATAAGATGGATGATGTGGATGTTTGACTATTCTACCACTCCTCAGAGTTGTCAATTACAATATTTTCTTTAGAGTCAAATGAAAACCTAAAAACTTCAAAAACACTTGAGGTAATTTTTACAATTAGTGTTGGATTCCCAACAGCCTAGTTATGGTGTGATTCCCTTTCCCCAGCAAAGATAGAAAATAGGGTAGTGCTCTCAAACACACAAGAATAGGATGGCTGTTAGCATATGTCAAATTCTCTAGTAGTAAATTTAACAAGAATATGCATATAGATTCTATAAATTATGCTAATCTCAGGATTTACTTCCTTTACTCAAAATTTAATAGCGTAGTTCTGGTGAAAATTAGCTTCAGTGAAATAGAACTCTTGTCACCCATATTAGGCTTCTTGTCCTTCAAGTGGGTTGACTTATGGGACTGTGACTGGAAATGAATGGGTATTTGACCAGTGACTTGTGGACGTGACCTGTGTGTTCTATACTTTTGATATTGGTAAAGGAAGGAGCATTAATCACTTGTAATTCCTTGAAGGCATCTCTTTTGGGTGGGCCTGCCTCAGGCCAGTTACCTGGTAGATTGTAGTTGAATTTGGATTTAAATGACACACTTTTAGATCATCCAATAGTCAAAAATTGATTTTCATAGCTGTATCAGGAGAAATATATTTAACAATGATAATGCATTGAGGACATCTGGGTAGATTCAGCCGAGTAAAGTTTCCTTGATTGAGTTCCCTTTTTGATATACCAACCAAACACCAGAGCAAACCAAAAGCTCTTTTTTGCTCTGAAATTTTTATCATCTGCACACTAGTTTCCCATTTTTAAATTTGCTCCTCTAGATTTCAAATTTAATCTTTTCTTTCTTTTCCCCTCCTATTTTAAAGGAAGAAATATCCTTTCTTTTCCAGTGTAATGTTTGTAGTATGGATTTTATTCTCAATTTCTATTTGAGTAATTATTTACTCTTTTGTATTATCAGTCTCCTGTCTTTTTCAAAATTTTCTATCAACATGCTCAAATATCCTTTAATTTTTCTCTTTCCCCCATTAACAGCCATTATATCCTAATTTTTTGAGTAACCTATGCATGGTCATTTCTCCCACTTCTTCCTCACCCACTGATGCTTTAACTGCTATATTCTAGTTTATGCCCCAATCACTCAACAGAGAATACACTTTTGAAGTCACCAGTGATCTAAATGCCAAATACCAAAGTCATTTCAGCTTTTATCTTTCTGTAGCACACTACATTTAACACAACTAAATATCTCCTTAACACTTGCCTTTGGTTTGTGGTGTAATACTACATTACCTTTGTTCTTTTCTCTAACTTTTCTTGATTGGTTCTTCTTTCTTTTTTTCCTATTACTTAAATGTAGGAATTTTCCAGTGTTTTATCATCAGCCTTGTCTCTTTTCACTTTTTGTCTCAATGATTTCATCTATTCCACCTGCTTCAGCAGTTACCTTTCCCTATAGGGTATGCTGACTCATAAATCCTTACGCTCTGCCCTGGCATATCTCCTGTGATCTGGTTCTCTATTTTCAAATGCCTGCCAAACATCTCCAGCTGGATGTCCTCCTATCATCTTAAACTAAGCATATATAAAATTGAAATTATTTTCTTTTTTTTATGACCATGACTAGAGGAAGCTCTTCCACTGATATTTAGTTCTCCTCCAGGGAGGTGAGTGAGTATTTTCATTCACCTATCTCATTGTATCAAGTCATTCATTTCACATCATAAAATGCTAGCTATTAACTTTCCATCTAACCAGGAATCCCAGCTATACTACAGACTCTTGTCATCACCTTGTCACTTAACCACTCTATTATTTTACTCACTCTCTCTCTGACTTCAGACAGATATTCCCTTCTCAGGTGTGTTTCTATCCTGGGACATAGCACATTGTCTAGAACATAGTAGTAACTTGGTAAATCTTTTGGTATTTATTGACTCATTGATTCAAGATCACCTTTCCTCAACTTTCCTATTTTTGTTAATGGAAGCAAAATTTTCTTCCTCATGAGAGATTTAAATTTTTGGAGACCCTATTCCTCGTTTCCTCATCATGTTATATAATTCTCTTTTTTTCTATCTTTTCTGTCATCTATAATTTCTCAGGATCTTGAGCCAATAGTATTAGAAAAAAGACATCCCCAATCACTCAAGGACATTCCTAGAATCCAAATCATCAGTGTGAGAGGGATGTATTTCTCTAATACCATTAGTTTAAGCTTTCATTCTTTCTTAATGGCTATATAGTTAGTAATGTTCATATGTCATTGACCAAATGATTAGCATTGCATTATGGTTTAAACAGTGAGCATCCATTGGTTTTTATAAGGGAATATTTACTGAGAATATATAACAATTACAAGAAGAAACGTTTTCTTCCAATCAGAGTCACACTCTCCCCCATGCCACCAAGAAGTGAGTCAGATTTAAAGTAATTTCTTCAAAACATTTGCCCACCAAATTCATTTCTGAAATGTGACCTAATGGACTAATTGTCCTAGAAAATGTCATCTTGGCTGCTGAGTCTGATTTGTTGCTGCTCTGGGTTCCATAAGTTTCTTTTCACTGTTTTACTGGCATTCTAGATGTCCTTTTGTTCTTCCCCAAGCTTTTGAATTTCACAGGGTTGCAGCACTGTTCAAAACCCCTTCATCCTAGAGCAGTAAGAAACAAATGCAAAGAGGAAACTGGAATAAGAGATTGTCTTCTGGCAGCAGGAGGCTGCCACCATTGCTATTATTAGGGTTGGAAAGGGAATTAAGGCCAGAAGCAGGATTAGGTGTTTGACAATTGTAAAGACAATATATTGGAATAAGAATTCATTTATTGGTAAAAATTGTTGGGAAACTGGAAAGCAGTATACAGAAACTGAGCATAGAACAATAAATTATCGCATTTATCAACCTAAGGTCAAAATCAACACATGACCTAGGTGTAAAGAGAAATTTTTACAAGAAAATTAGAAGAATATGGAACATGTTACTTGTCAGATTTATGAATAGGCAAACAATTCATGAATAAATAAGAGATAGAGAGCAAAGTTAGGTATAAAATGGATAATTTCAATTACATTAAATTAAAAAGGTTTTATACAAATAAAACATATAACCAAGATTAGAAGAAAAGCAGAAAATTGGAAAAAAAGTTCTATAGACAGTTTACCAGATAAAGTTCTTATATCTAAAACATATAATTTTTCAAATCTATAAGAATATAGATTATTCTCCAATTGATAAATGGTCAAAGATATGAACAGTTTTCTGATGAAAAAATAAAAACAATCTATAGTCACATGAAAAAAATGCTCTAAATAATTATTGATTAGAGAAATGCAAATTAATCATTTAATATCTATTTAATTTATTATATTATTAGTTTAATATTATTTTTATTTCATTATTTATTTTAATGTTAATATTATTTATTATTTATATCTAACAGATTGGTTAAAATGATAGGAGAAGTGGCAAATGTTGAAAGGTTGTGGAAAAATTGAGACACTAATTCTGGAGAGCAATCAGGAATTATACTCAAAGAAGAATTATACTACTTATCCCCTTTGACCCAGTGATACCACTACTTTTTTGGGTTTTGGATTTTGGATTTCTGGCCCTCATAACTCCCAAAGTTCACTTTGTGTTTTGAAGCACTTAGGTTAGCTGATTTTTTAGGTCTAAGGTTTTATGATTCTGTGGTATCTTCATGGGGGATACCTTCCTCTACTTGTATTTACAAGCTGGGTCCCCAAAAAGTTGATAATCACAGGTTTGAGCTATTCTGTGGGTTCACACTGACTCTTATAATTTATGATCTCCCACTGTCTTGTTTACTTACAATTGTCAGCTAGTTAACAAAATTAATGCAAAGCAAAGGCATTTGCTGAAATGACATTACATGAAGAGTTGTAACAAAACTTTACCACCATAAACCTCTGGTACACTCTCCCATATTTACACCTATTATAAAAGGGAAGAGTGATCACATATGTACATTAGTAGAAAGCAACATAAAGGAAACTTGTGGCTAAGGTAACTCCTATTTCAAATATTTTAGGGCCTCAAATGCCTTTTTAAAAAATAATTTATTTTTATTTATGAAATAAAGCATTTTATAGCAAAGTAGAATTAAAAAAGATTATTGCACTTGAAACTGCAAATCTATTATGTATAACTTGCTATTCCTTCTAAATATATGTTATAAATTTCTTTTTCTTTTTTTCTTCCTTCCCACCTCTGTCTTAGAAATAAATGACTACCATTGTATTTGTGTGTATGTGTGTGTTGTGTGTGTATAAATTAATTCCCTACATCTTTTATCAATTCTTTCTCTGGATGAGAAAACATCTTCTTTCATATGTCTTCTGTAGTTAATTTGAGTATTTATGATAGTCAAAATGTCTTAGTCCTTGACCAAAGTTGTTCTTAAAACAATTTTACTGTTTACTGCATACAGTGTTCTTTTGGTTCCACTCATTTTCTTTTTAATTATTTTGTATAAGTTTATCCATGTTTTTTCTAAAATCAATGAGTTCATCATTTCTTATATTACATTCCAATTATATTCCACAACTTGTATAGCCATTCTTAATTAATAGACATCTCCATAGTTTCTGGTGTTTTGCTGCCACAAAGAGAACCAGTTCTCTTTTCTCATAGGAGATTGACAGTTTTCCCTCTGGGCTCAGCATCTGTTCTTGGCTTTTCAAATCTCAACTCTACTCCTCAGCAAAGTGTGATTTCTGAACTGGGCTCTCTGATTCTGCTGCAGGAAAAATTCCCTCCTTGATTCCCCTAGTTTGGGTGAAAAAGTAAAAGGTAAAGAGCAGTTTCAAGAACTTGGTTCTTTCTCCATAGTTGGCTTTCTTCTTATTCTTTTTTGTTTTCTTTTTTCTTTTTTTTATATTAAAACTTTTTATTTGTAAAACATATGTATGGGTAATTCTTCAACATTGACTCTTACAAAGCTTTCCGTTACAAATCCCCCCCCTACCCACCCCTCCCCTAGATGGCAGGATATCTATTACATGTTAATTATGTTAAAATACTTGACAAATCGAATATATGTATACCTATTTCCACACTTATCATTGTTGTGCAAGAAAAATCCTATCTACAAGAAAGAAAAATCAGAAAAAGGAAACACAATGCAAGCAAACATCAATAGAGAGCATGAAAATGTTATGTTGTGGTCCACATTTCACATCCCTCTCTCTGGGTGTATATGGCTTTCTTCACTGAACAATTGGAATTAATTTGAAACATTTCATTGTTGAAGAGAGCCATGTCCATCAGAATTGATCATCATATAGTATTATTGTTGCCATGTATAATGATCTCCTGGTTCTGCTCATTTCACTCAGCATCAGTTCATGCAAGTCTCTCCAGGTCTCTCTGAAATCATCCTGCTGGTAGTTTCTTACAGAACAATAATATTTCATAACATTCATATACCATAATTTATTCAGCCATTCTCCAATTGATGGGCATCTATTTAGTTTCCAGTTGCTAGCCACTACAAAAAGGGCTGCCACAAACATTCTTGCACATGTGGGGCCCTTTCCTTCTATTATCTCTTTGGGATATAAGCCCAATAGAAACACTGTTGGGTCAAAGGGTATGCAGTTTGATAACTTTTTGAGCATAGCTCCAAATTGCTCTCCAGAATGGCTGGATCCGTTCACAGTTCCACCAACAATGTATTAGTGTCCCAGATTTCCCACAATCCCTCTAGCATTCATCGTTATCTTTTCCTGTGATTTTAGCCAATCTGACAGGTGTGCAGTGGTACCTCAGAATTGTCTTAATTTGCATTTCTCTGATCAATAGTGATTGGAGCAATTTTTCATATGACTAGAGATGGTTTTGATTTCATCATCTGAAAATTGTCTGTTCATATCCCTTGATCATTTATCTGTTGAAGAGTTGCTTGAATTCTTATCAATATGAGACAATTCTCTATTTTAGAAATGAGGCCTTTATCAGAAACCCTAAATGTAAAGATGATTTCCCAATTTATTGCTTCCCTCCTAATCTTGTCTGCATTAGTTTTGTTTGTAAAAAACCTTTTTAACTTAATATAATCAAAATTATCTATCTGGTGTTCAATTAAGCGTTCCATTTCTTCTTTGGACATAAATTTATTCCATCTCCATAGGTCTGAGAGGTAAACTATACTATGTTCCTCTAATTTACTTATAACCTCACTCTTTATATCGCAATCAGGAACCCATTTAGATCTTATCTTGGTATGTGGTGTTAGATGTGGGACAAACCCTAATCTCTTCCACACTAGTTTCCAATTTTCCCAGAAGATTTTGTCAAATAGTGAGTACTTATCCCAGAAGCTGGGGTCTTTGGGTATATCAAAGACTAAATTGCTATAGTTATTTCCTAGTTTGTCTTGTGATTCTATCCTATTCCACTGATCGACTACTCTATTTCTTAGCCAGTACCAAATGGTTTTGATGACCGCTGCTTTGTAATATAGTTTTAGATCTGGTACAGCAAGGCCACCATCATCAGCCTTTTTTTCATTAATTCTCTTAAAACTCTTGACCTTTTGTTCTTCCAAATGAATTTTGCTACTATTTTTTCTAGATATGTAAAATAATTTCTTGGGAGTTTGATTGGTATGGCACTAAATAAGTAAATTAGTTTGGGTAGTATTGTCATTTTTATTATATTCGCTCGCCATACCCATGAACACTTGATAGTTTTCCAACTGACTAGGTCTGATCTTATTTGTGTGGAAAGTGTTTTGTAGTTTAGTTCATATAGTTCCTGACTGTTCCTTGGCAGATAGATTCCCAAATATTTTATACTATCAACAGTTATTTTGAATGGAATTTCTTTCTGTATCTCTTGCTGCTGCACTTTGTTGGTAATATATAAAAATACTGCTGATTTATGTGGATTTATTTTGTATCCTTCAACTTTGCTAAAGTTGTTAATTGTTTCTAGTAATTTTTACGTCAGGTCTCTAGGGTTCTCTAAGTATACAATCATGTCATCTGCAAAGAGTGATAATTTGGTTTCCTCATTACCTATTCCAATTCCTTTAATCTCTTTTTCTTCTCTTACTGCCAAAGCTAACATTTCTAATACAATATTAAATGATAATGGTGACAGTGGGCAGCCTTGTTTCATTCCTGATCTTATTGGGGATGGTTCTAGTTTGTCTCCATTACATATGATGCTTGCTGATGGTTTTAAGTAGTTACTACTAATCATTTTAAGGAAAAGTGTTGGCTTTCTTCTTGAACTGCCCCAAGTTGCTCTGACAAATTGAGAATGACTGACAGATTTTCTTTTCAAAGACCATCAGGAGAGTGAGAGATCATTCAGTCAAAAAATGACTTCTTGATACCCTATATTTTCATTGTTTGATTAACAGACTTCATACAGCAAACAACAGTCAATAAGCATTTACTGTACAGCAGAAGCATTAGAGAAACAAGGGGACCTATATGAGAGAGATCACGAAAGTACAATCAGCAAGACTTGGCAGATTTGATCTGGGGAATGAGAATGTGAAGAATTGAGGATGACATTTAGTTTTTCAGGCTGAGTGACTGGAAACATGGTGATGCCCTTGAGAGTATTATGAAAATTAAGAAGAGGGAATATTTTGTGGGGAAAAAAAATAACACATTTACTTTTGGACACATATAGTTAGTGTCTGAGACATACAGTACACAAAATAGTTGGAGATTTGAGGTTGGAGATCAGGAGAGAGTTTAGGATTGGATAAGTAGATCTAGGATTGATCAGCATAAAGATAATTGAATCTATTGGACCTGATAAGATCATCAAGTAAAATAATATAGTGGGAGAAGAGACAAAGAAATATTTGTATTTTAAATTTCCATTTCCCTTGTATCTCATTGATAGTTTTATGCTCAGAAGTTTCTCCATTATTTTCACTAAACTGCATTGTAGGCCCTTCCTGAACCTGGCCCATATTTTTCTTCCTCTAACTGTCTATTTATAACCCCAGAATGA
>JAJPUD010003222.1:0-27333 GCA_023553655.1 Myrmecobius fasciatus
GGAAAGAAGGAAGGAAGGAAGGAAGGAAGGAAAGAAGGAAGGAAGGAAGGAAGGAAGGAAGGAAGGGGGGAGGGAGGGATACTATTATTATTCCCATTTTATTGTTGAAACTAAGGTAGTTTAGTACTGCCATAGCCACAGAGGCTCCTGTCTCAACATATCCTTCCTTCTCCATCAGTCTTTTAAAACTAGAGAGCACAGGTGGGGAGATGTCATCAATTTGAAAAGGCCAGCTCCTGACATGGAACTTCCTATCCCAGCAAATATTCCTTGCTTTCTAGCACTGAACATGAGAGGGCCACTTTAACTCTGCTTCTTCTCTAGAACTAGATTCATAGCCCTTCTTGCCAGAGAATCCATGACCTCTGGTGGAATAAACATATAATCTGTACTGGGAAGTGCCTGAAAAATAAATAATACCTCAGTCTTGTATTGCCATTCAGTCCCTGGGGCCTTAGGTTTAAATGTTTTTTTTTTTTTGTTGTTGTTGTTGTTGGTTTTTTTTTTGTCCTTAAACTTATTGCCATGCATGGAGATATGATCTAACTTGCCTTACTCTGCTTCACTGGACCATGTAAGATAAACAAGAAGAAATCAGCTCTCAGGGGCTCTCTAGGTATCTCATCAGACAGTTTCTGTCTAGGATCAGAGGCTAAGACACTGGGCTTTAAAGTTTATGTTATGTGTACAAGATATTTTCTGAGGATGCACTGTTCTTTGTCATCTTAGAAGGAGAAAAAAGAAGAAACATGAGTGTCAATTCAATCAGTCCCCTAGGAATAGGATGACCAGATATTCACTTATTTAGAGGCCCAAGTTCCCAATCCATGTAATGTTCCTGATGAAAAGTTCGGAGAAGAATCAGCAAGAAAGGAAACCATGAGGAAGATCATGAGGGCTTATTTATGATGGATGTCCTGAATTATGGAAGTTTCATAGTTGTGGAGAGGGGTGATTTTCTATTCATCTAGAGTTATTTTTAGCTTCTTTATTTTTTGAGAAAGGGAGAGAGTAGCCAGGATAATATTATAAGTCTAATTAATGTTAACTATATATAATTGAGAGGCCAAGATTCAGTAAGAAGTCTTGACTATCAAAAATCAGTGTTTCCCCTTTATGGGAATGTATTAACTGTAAAATAACACAACACATATCTGGATGATTGTAGATTCTTAAGGCAATGTGGAAGGTCACCAGAGAAGGATGAAGAATTGCCTTGGTTATCTGTAGACTTGGGTAAAAGTCATTTTCACTGAGACTGAGTGCTTACATGGAAAATGAAGACCTTGTCCCATTTGTCATGGAAACTTAAGCACAAGTCAAAATTTTATGATGCCAGTGAAAACCTTGAATAGAAGTCAAATCTTCTCTGATCAAATGGTCATACTTCCACCTATTAATTTTTTACTCCTGACCCTTTATTTTCTGCAGTGTCTTATTTCCTCCATTGCTCCTTGGTGTCTGAGACAATGATCTTTACTCTGGTCTCTCTTTCTTCTCTTCATAGTCTAAACCCAGAAATTGACAGTTCAACTCTATATTGCCCTTTCCCCTGGAAGCTCTTGCTCTACTTCACTCTTTACTCAACTTCACTCTTTTATTGCTTCCACTATATGCTTTCTCGGTTCCAACTAAACCACTGGAGGCTTCAGTAATAAAGGTCTTCTGAAGAGGATTGAACCATCCTTTTGAATATGATCTTGTGTTGAGTGGATGCTGATTCTATTTCTTTTTGTTCTTGTTCTATTCATTGCTTGACTGAGGTTTAATCTCCATGATACTTGTCAGGTATCCAGGAACTAAATTAGTTGAACCTTTAAGTTCTTATTCAACTCCTCCTTAAAAATCCCTAAATGCAGTCTCTTTCCAACATAAAATCACTTGTAATTTTTGAAATTCGTGATTTAAACTACTATTAAGAATTATAGATTTTTTGAACTCCTAACTTATCATTCCTACATCACCTTTCAATTTGAGTACTCAAACATCACTGAAGACTCAATCTTAAAACACACATCATCTTCCAAAAATGGGTTCTCTTCCAAGAAGGGGATTCTTCAAACTGGAAGGAATATTTTCTTATCAAGAAAGTGACCTGAACCTGATTTGTCATGAAAATCTAAGGTTGGGTTGTTAAATACTAGTTTACATTGAATGCGGGTTAATTTCATGCCCCCCTTTAAATATAGGTAGCAATATAGTTTGGGAGTTTGGGAGTTACAAGTAATCTATGACACTAGAAGGAATGGTCAAAATTATGGAAGATCAGAGATTTGAAGCTTAGGAGAACCTTTGGGAACAATTAGCCTAACCTCTCTAACTTTTTAGATTAAGGAACTAAAATAGGTAAATTGAATGAACATTAGCACAAGACCTGACCCTTTGATCCAGTAGTGCTACTACTGGTATTGTATCATGAGAAAATCACAAAGGAGGGGGAAAAGACCCATATGTGCAAAAATGTTTGTAGCAGCTCTTTTTGTGGTAGCAAAAGAATTGGAAAATGAGTAGATGCCATCAATTAGGGAATGGCTGAATGAGTTATGATATATAAAAGTATTATTGCTCTATAAAAATGATGAACAAACAGATTTTAGAAATTTTTAGAAAGATTTACATGAACTGATGCTGGGTAAAACAAGCAGAACCAGGAATATACTGTACACAGTAACAGCAAGTTTGTGTGATGATCAACAATGAAAGACTTGTTTTTTTCCCAGCTGTTCAGTGATCCAAGGCAATCCCAATAAACTTTGGATGGAAAATGCCATCTGCATCCAGAGAGAGAACTATGGGGACCGAATGAAAATCAACCATGTTCACTTTTTTTCTGTTTTTTTTTCCTCTGGTGTTTTTCCCCTTTTGTTCTGATTTTTCTCTCCCAACATGATTCATAAGCAAATGTGTTTTTTAAATGAATGTACATGCATAATCAGAAGAAAATAAAAATGATTTAATTTTTTTAAATGCAGTTTTGAGTTCTAAATTCTTTCTCTCCCTCCTGCCTTTCCCCCTTCTAGAGAACTTCAAAGTACACCCAAATCTATAAATATCCAATTTTGATTAATCTGATTATTTACTAGCAGCAATAACTGCTCTTTCTCCTTTGGATAATTCAGAAGTAATTCACCAGCTTGACATCAATAATAGTGTGCTGCCCCAGCCTAGCCATTGCGCTGATTTAACTCTCAAATCTTTACTGCTTTCCCTAACCATGATACTGAGAGGAAGGTGGTTGAATCTTATTTAAATTTCCCTGTAGGTGAGCAGGAGCAGTGGGGGCAAGGGGAGAAATCAAGCTGCATGTAATTAGCTATTGATTTGTTCCAGAAGATTTTCACAAAAGTTTAATTTAAGAAATAAAGTCCTTAATATCTAAATTATTCTTCCAAAAAAGCCTTTCAAAACTTGGAAACACTATAAAATCAATTGACAAGAGTTTATTGATAACCTTCTTTTCTATATGTCTAGCACTGTACTGGGTACTGTGAATGGAGAGGAAAAAAGAGAAAAAAGAATCGAATGAAACATCAGAAGAAAAGTAAATTCTAAGGTGTAGCTTAGAAAAAATTGACACCATTTGTTGCAAACGGCATACCTATTTCAGTATTCTCTATTTTCCTCTTCTATCCCTATATAATATAGCTATATATTTTTTCATGCTATTCATCAGTATCAATGGACTCAAAATATGTCCCTCTGTCAATTAAATTTGATAAATATTTATTATAGTTTTGTCATGAGTAGAGCACTATGTTAGGTACCAAGAAGAAGAGAAATACATAAAGATGACTAATGAAAGCTCTTTACTCCCAAGAGATTTGAAATTTAATAGGGGAGTTCCCACACATATAAAAATAACTATAATACAAAATAGATTAAAATAAATTAATAAGGGAAACACCAACAAATTGTTATCTATATTCTAAAGAAAGATCATTACCCATAGGAGAAAATAAGAGAAGGTTTTAAAAATACATGTAAGCCCTTTATAGATTTATATAATCCTCTCTGGAAATGCTCCTGGCACATAGTACGCACTTAATAATTGCTTGTTGATTGACTGATTGATAAGTGTCTTTCTCTCCAACAAAATTCAATATTAATACTCTCTTACATTTTATATAGCAATCTATGGTTTATTAAGCATATTCATACCCATTAGCTCATTTGGTCCCCATGGCAACCCTGTGAGATAGGAAGGGAGGAAAACAGAATCTTAGAGGTCTCAAATGACTAGTAGAAGTCACATAGAAAGCAATTAAAAGAAAGGAATCAAGTATTTATTAATTATCTACTAAGTGCCAAGTACTGTGTTAAGTACTTTACAAATGTTGTGTCATTTGATTTTAACAACAAGAAGATACTGTATACAAGAAAAAGATACTGTTATTATCCCTAATTTATAGTTGAGTCAACTGAGATCGGATGAGATTAAGTGTCTTGCCCAGGATCATGTAACTGGCAAATATCAGTGACTGTATTTGGACTCTACACTGTCACCTAGGCCACCATGCTCTTTTAAGAGGACAAAATGGAATCCAAGTTTTCTGATACTTTTGCTGGTACTCCTTTCACATTGCCTCTTATCAAATTGATTGTTGTGGAAAGTGGAAAGCTCTTAGGAGCTTGATTTGAATTTGAATAGTGAATGAATACACATTTAATTTATTGTCTGTATTGAATCTTAGGATAAAGTAGAAAAACCAAGGAAAAGAATCCACAAGATGCCACAAGGATAGCAATAGAATGCTAAAATATCAATTAGGAGAATATCATGAAGGTCTCATGAAGGAATGGAAAGTAACCAAGATCCCAGTCTTTCACCTCATGTACTCTATAAGTCTGAGTCCACTTTCTCCTGCACTCTACATACTTGTGGAAATAATATACCAAAGACTTTTGAGGAAATAATTATTTATAGCAACTATTCTTACTATACCACTTTGGTAAATACCCATTTTCTAAATGTTAATTGTGTCTAATTGAATAACTGATATTAACTAATAATTATGGAAAGAAATCCCACTAGTGGGAGAGAGTAAGTTATGACATTAAAAACATTCTCCCAGTTTCTTAAGGCTATTTCTAGAACCTTGAGAGGGAAATACCACCTATGCTCTGGTAATTCAGCCTCCAATTATGTAGAGAGTTAAGAGTAATTTCAGAGCATAGTTTGTGTTTAGATACCATTTTGGAGGTCCCCAAATTTGCAATTCTCTCATTGGATCCTCACAAAATCCTGTGAGGATAGCTACTACAGATAGTATTTCCATTTTACACATATGAAATCTGAGACATGGAAAGTTTTAATGAATTGCTCATAATCACACAGCTAATTTCTGAGTCAGGAGTAAAAAAAAAATCTTGTTTTCTGACTTTGAGTCTAATAGTCTTTCCTCTATACTCTGTATGCAAACATTAAAACCAGGAATTCTGGAATCTGAGGTAAATTCAGTTAAGTGGGGCAAAAGATCTGAAAAATGGGCATTTCAATTCATGGGTAAGGAATAGAGATAAAGGTCAGGTGAACTGAGGAAACTGAGGAAGTGAATAACCAGTCAGCTGGAGTTAGTATGGCAAAGATAAAACTACCCTTCCCCCAAGTAATGACCTTCTTAAAGAGGAAAGTGACTTTACAAGATTATAAGGGAATTTAGGAGCAATTAAATCCAATGCCCTCATTTTGCAGATGGGAAAACTAAGGCATAGGACCACCAAACTAATAAATTTCTGAGAAAAGATTTTATCTCACATCATCCAGATTACAAGTTCACTATTTTATATTTTGTAAAAAAAATTGTCAGTTGTTTGAGTAATGGTGACTTAAAGGAGGTTCTAAAACTCTTTGGAACTAAAGAAGGCTAGTTTACTAGTATTGAATGGGCTATGTGAGAGAGGAAAGAAGAAGCATATTTTCCTCAGCTCTCCCTATTCCCCCGCTCCCCATACCATGATCATCACCAGCATCTGGCCAAAGCCTAGACATCTTAGCTCAGCACCCAGCAACAGTAGTTCTGGTCCTAAAGTCAAGAACATCTAAGTTCAAATTCTGCCTTAGACACTTACTAGTTGTATGACACCGAACTTCAGTTTCCACAGCTGCAAAATGTTGATAATAATAGCATCTACCTCACAGGGTAAGATCAAATGAAATGATAAACCCTTAGCACAGTGTGTGGTACACATTAGGTACTCTATAAATGCTTATTCCCCTTCCTCCATGGGTCTGACTGAAAGCATCATTGCCTCTAAGTTCTTGTATCATTTTTCTATTCTGCCCCTAAAAGCTTCATCTGATGATCCTCTAAGTCATTGCACAGCCAACTACTTTTACAAAAAATGCATAATAAAATCCTCAGTTATTTTCAGGAAAAAATATTTCTCTTTTCTTTAGGGGAAAAAACTCTGGCAGTGAACTCAACCTACTTTTTTCCCTTTCTCTGATCCCTTTCAAGTAATAGCTTTTCAAGGCCCTATGTGGGGGACAGTAGTTGCTCCAAGGAGGCATTGTCTGGATCTAAGACTTACTTCTTTTTTCTCAGGCGTCCCTTGGTTACTGCAGCATAAATACAGAACTGCTTCCCACTCCAGTTCCTGACAAACTGTTCCTATCTTTTTCTTTGAAGAGCTTCAATTCTCACATTCCATATGTCCAATTGAAATGAAGAGATCACTTTTACTTATTTTCAATATGAATCTCTTGCCTTTTCTCTTCCCCCATTCCTGGTCATAATACTTTCCATTTATGGACTGGAATATTAGAGGTAGAAGGTATTTTAGAGATCATCTAGTCCTCTCCCCCCCCATTCCTTACACAGATCCATAGAAGAGATAGAATAAATTAAAACTAATGAGAGAAAGCATAATTTAAAAAATAAAATCTACTTGCAATATCAACAAAATTTGATCAATAATGCAACAAATATTTAAAACAATTGATCAACAGGTATATGTATCATTATTTTGTCATTATTTCACTCCCAACTTTATTTTCTCTCTGGACTTTTCTACCTCCTCATCAGCAGCCTTCCATTTTTTAAAAATAAATCCTTGGCCTGGAATTCTGTTTCATAGATTGCCTCAATCCATGTTAATTTCACTCTGTTTCCCTGATTCTCTGAACTTTGGTCTTCTCATAAGTCACCTCATCTTCTCCCTATACTGGCTTTCCAGCTTCTCTTTATATATTTCTTCCTCTCAATTTGGAATCTAAAGGCTTGTCTCTTTGGACTGTATCCATAATCCTAACACATAATATCTGGTATATAATAAGTGTTTGACAAATATTCTCTTGTCTATCTCTCTACTTATCTATGTTCTATTTATCATTTATTTATCTATTCACCTATCCATCTATCTATCAACATCTAGTACATTAGAAACTATGATAGGCACAAACACAAATAATCTCTATAAACAAAGAACTTATATTTTAATGGGGGAATAGCAAGCAATGTAAATACACACAGAATAAATATTTTTTTATAAAGCTTTTTATTTGCAAAACATATGAGTGACCTTTCAACATTGACCTTTGCAAAAAAACTTTTTTTCCCCAAGCTTTTCCTTTCCCTCCCCCCACCCCCCACCCCTAGATGACAGGTAATCTAATACATGCTAGATAGGATAAATTATATGACAAATACAATACATGTATACATATCTATACAGTTATCTTACTGCACAAGAAACATCAGATCTAGAAAGAGAAGAAGGAAAAAAAAAACAACCTAAGAAGGAAAACAGAATGCATGGAAATATTCACAGAAAGCGTTAAAATGCTGTGTTGTGGTTCACTCTCAGTTCCCACAGGCCTCTCTCTGGATGTACATGACTATCTTCATCACAGCACAACTGGTTTGAATCACATCATTGCCGAAGAGAGCCATGTCCATCAAAATTGATCGTCGTATAGTCTTGTTGCTGTGTATAATGTTCTCCTGGCTCTGCTGATTTCACTCAGCACACACAGAATAAATATTAAGTGAAATAAAGTGAATTAACACAAATAGGTACTCAGTAGTTCAATACAATGTTGTTTGAGAGGGAGGGCATTGGCAAATGGATGGATGAGAGAAGGCTTAAAGCAGAAAATTGTGCATGTGGGATTCTACGAGGCCCTAAATAGCAGTGAGGAGATTCAAACTCTGGTCATTTCATTCCAAGGGCAGAAATCAAATCTAGAAAGTAAAAATTATTATGAACAAATATACTCTGAGTGTTTAGAGAAAATCTCTTATTGTCCAATTTTGACAATCTCCTTGCCTTGTTAAGTGAACCTTCTTTGAAAAAGGAGTAAGCACTTGTCTCTATTTCTCTTGTTAAGTAAAAATAGGGCCATGTCAAAACTGAAGGTTTAAGGTTATCTTCTCATTGAGGCTGCCACTTGTTACCAGGTGATTGTCAGGAACAAGGGAGAGTTAATGCAAATAGTGTAATAATAGCATGTCTTCAGTGCCTTCCATTAGTGTCCCTGTTTGTTGGGTTAAATACACTATTTTTGCATGTCACATTTCTATTGTCCTGTCTCTCTTCTGTGCCACTGTACCAGACAGAAGAGAGTCACCCAGCTGTGGATTACTTATGGATTGAAGAAATGCAAGGATTGGAGGGCATTCTTTTAACTAAATGTTTCCCCTCTCTTTGAAAAGCACTCAAAAAAGCTTAGATTAAGCAATTGTCAATTCAGCTGTTGACAATGCCCAGCATTTGGGGAGCAAAGGTTACTTAGATGATTCTACCCTCCTGTTATAATTTCCCTGATGTTCTTGAAGAGTTATTGCAGACTTTTAAAGGTCAGGGAATTGGTTTACTGTCGTGGACTGCTATACAGAATTCTCTTTTTGTTCTTTTATGGAGAGACTATAGCCTGACAATGAGACTTCTGTGAGACGGGACAAGCCTGCACATTGTAATTATGTGCAATCAGAAGCCTAGATTTATGTTAGGCAGAAGGGTCTTGAAAGGTCACTTAACAGGGACCTGTCATTCAGCAAAATAATGGTCATATCAGTCCAATTTGATTCAACCAGCCACATATCTGCCATATGTCACCCACTGGGAACATGAAAATAAAAGCAAAATAATTTTTGCTCTCAAGGAGATTGTTTTCTTAGGGATGGAGAGCAAAACATATAGGCAGTTAAGCATATGAAAATGAATTAAAGGTAGTTTTTAGAAGAGAAGATAGCATTAACATTAGCCTTGAGGTTTATGGATCATGCAATGGATAGAACTTCCTGGATTGAATAGATATGAATTCAAATCTACCCTTAGACACTTAGTAGTTGTGTGATCCTGGCCTAGTCACCTTACCTCTGTCTCAGTTTTTTTTTTAATCTTTAAAATGAAGATAATAATAACACCTACCTCCCAGGATTATTATGAGAATAAAAGGAGATAGTATTTTAAAAATACTTTTCTAATTTTAAAGTTCTATATAAATGCTAGATATTATAGTATTGATTATTATTATTAAAATAAGAAGTAATGTCTTATGCTGAGTAAAGGAAGAGAGACAGTATTGGCAGGTATGAGAAGAAAGAATAATATTTGGGAAAGAAGATGTGGAGTAACAAAGTCACCTTCCTGATGGTTAATTGAAAGAATAAAAATACTGTTATAGAGCAGAGAAGGTCCAGTAGTGGTAAGACATTCAAGTATAGTTGATAGTACATTGTTCAAACTGGATAGTATAAAAGGAGGCAAGGGAGGCCAGAGCAGGGATGATCGATCAAGAATCCCTTGAATGGGCTGTGAATAAGAATTGTTAAGACATTTTAAAATATGAATCATAGGATTCAGAGATTGAAGGGATTTTTGAGATCATTCAGTCTAAGAAAGTCATTGTGCATATGGGAAAGCAGAGGTTCATAGAAGTTAAATAACGTGTTCATTGTTACAAAGGCAGGACTGGGATTTGAAACTTATCCTTTCACTCCAAATTCATTACTCTTTCTACTACATTATACTGACTCTTTTTCTTGGTTTAATATATGTCAGTATGTCAGAAAATATATTCTACTTCTCATTATGATCACTTTATTGGCACTACCATTTCCTTCATTGTCCATGCTTGAAAACTTGAAATTATCTTTCACTTCATCTTTTCTCTCCCTCACATCTCGTATCCAATTAGTTACCAAAGCTTACCAATTCAACCCCCACAATTGCTCCCATATCCATCTGCTACTCTCTATTTCTATTGCCATCACCCTACCTTTATTAACTTCAGTCCTTCATTATCATTCATCTGAACTATTGCAGTAGCTATCTAAAAGCTATTTCCTTTTAATCTATCTTTTATAAGAGTGCTGGACTAATCTTCATGCATCTCCTTTTGAAAACTCTGCTTGCTCACTGACTCCTGTCTGATCACCCTCTTTTAATGTGGCATATGTCTCACTATTTTATTGAAACTCTTCTATGCATAGTTCTACTCGTGTCATTCCTGTGCTCAAAAATCCTCAGTGACTATTACATAAAGTTTAGAGAAATCTTTTGTCTGACAGTGAAGACTCTCTTTAATCTGACACTATCCTATTTTCCTATCTTGTGTCACATTACTTTCCCTTTGTAGACCTGTAGTCCTATTGCCTAAGCTGAGTTCTTCTGCCTCTACTTTTGCTCATGTTGTTCCTCAACTTTACTTTCTTTATCTAATGAATTCCTATCAATCTATAATAAGAGCAGTATGTATTTTGTAGAAGCTAGGATGGTTTTCCTTTTGAAGAGCAAGGAGGTTTTCTTTTGTATTTGGATGACACAGAGCTCTAGAGCTTGAACAACTGGTATGGCTTCCTTGTTGCCTAAAGCATAAGCAATCAAAACCCATGGAGATATTTTCCTTAAGTTTGGCTGAATTCCTATTGCCCTGAAGGATATATTTCTGAGCCAGTTCTGCTGCCCTAGTGAATGTGTAGGCTGAGAAAGCAGCATATATTTGAACTGGTAAATGGAAGCTTCTAAATATTTTATTGTAAATAGAATAATTTTTATTGAATTTTCTGGTTAAAAAAAGGATTCCATTGCCATCCACTCTCAAGTCTGAATTACTGAACTTACCTGAGCTGGGTGTGGCCCTAAATACCATCTTTGAAAGCCCAACTCAAATCCCATATTATAATATCATATGTTTTATGATATTATATGATATAAGAGCTGAAAGGGATCTCAGGGATTTTCTAGTATATGTAACTCATTCCTCTTATAGATGAGAAAACTAGGAAAGTTAAATAACTTCTTTTTCTTGATCAATACTACCCCAGAAGTAGTAATAGTCAAAAAATCAGTAAGGCACTTGTATGGTGTCTTAAAGCCTAGAAAATATTTCTTCCCCTCAGACACCACATAGAAATTTTGTCTCTTTTCTGACACTTTACTGCATTACTCTGCCCTCTCTTATACTTAGAAAATAGTCCCTACTTCTCTCTGCTTCAAAAAATGTTAGCTTTCTATAAGTCTCACCTTCTTTCTGTTCCTGATTTGTTAGTACTTTCTCTCACTAAGTGGCTCAGTAGATAGAACAGTGGGCCTGGAGTCAGGAATATCTGAATAGAAATCCATCTTCTGACACTTACTAGTTGTGTGACCCCGGATAATTTACTTAATAATGTTTGCCTCAGTTTCTTTACCTATAAAATGAGCTGAAGTAGGAAATGGCAAACCACTCTATTATCTTTGCCAAAAAAAATCCCAAAAGGGATCACAGAGTTAGACAGGATTGAAAAATGACTAAACAAAAACAACAATCTCTTTCCTCAGATTTGTTTGCCATATTCCTCCCAATACACAGTCAATTGATTATAAACTTCTTGAGAACAGGTACTATGTCATGTTTGTTCCTAAAGCAGGACTTGGTACACAGTAGGCAATTAATGAATGTTTACTTAATTTAATTCAGTGCTTAATATATGTTTGTTGAATGAATATATATCGTTTACACCATTTGTCATGTCTAAGTCAGTGCTTTTAATATTGCTATAGTCTCCTTCTACTCACCCTCCAGCTTGCCTTTGCCCTTTGGATCACCTGAAGTTTACATCTTTCTGAGATTGTGTTTCACGATTTGCAGTTGAGAAAGCAAGCCATACATTTCCCTGTTTTGCACCTGGGGAAAAGAAAGAAAATTGAATGGAATTCTAGCACCAATAACATCAGTCACAAACAGGGTACATTCTCTACTTAAAGAAAATGTAAGTAATGGCAAATCCCAAGATCTGTTGGTCCACTATGAGGTTAAACTAAGTGTTAATGGGTCCAAATGCTTTAATTATTTACTTGATTTGGTTGGGATTGATTGCTTTTCAGAAGAGGGGAAGCAATTGCCTTCTTCTGGGTCAAGATGTACCATCAAAAACTGGTACCTTCATGGTTATCACCCACACATTTCCTGGCTAGGTTTGCCCCAAGTGAATATGCTTTGTTCTCACTTGTGCTTGAGATCTATCATCCTTATAATGCTGTCACATTCACCTCTGCTCTGACTGAATCAACAGCTGGAAATAACATTATCCGTGCAGCATGATCATATTTCTGTGGACTGATCTGGGTAATGGATAACTTGAAATATTTTCCCTGATAGATCTCCTCAGAAAATTTAGATGGAATGTACTACCTTGCCCCCAGAAGTCCCCAGGCAAGCATCCCCTGGGCTGGACATTCTATTAAATGTAGCTGTATGTCACTAAGAGGTGAGGATGCTGAAGAAATGCAGGGGGGATGGAAGGGCAAGGGTCACAGCCATTGACTAATGTAGAAAATGTAACAGTAAAGTCCAGGACATGTGTCACAGAGCCCCAGAGGTTTTTCTCATATATTGCATCAACAACTATATTCCTTTTCCCTTATATTTTCTGATATCTAATATGTGCTTAGTAAATGCTTTATCTATCTATCTAAATGTGTCTTTATGTCTATCTATTAATCTTATTTTCCCCTACTTTCCTATCTACCTACCTATTTAGCTAGTTAGCTATAATTTAACTATTTCATTTATCTATCATCTAACTAGATTCATCTCTCTATTTAACTAGCTATCATCTATTTATCTAATTTGTTTATCTAATGTCAATTAATCTACTTGCCTATCATCTATCTAATCTACATCTGTCTATCTATCTATCTATCTATCTGTATGTCTGTCTGTCTGTCTATCTGTCAGTCTATATATCTATTCAAATCCACTGTCTCGCATAATGCTTGAGGCTTGTTTTTTTAAATATAGGAAGAGGCTAGTGATTTCAGGGCAGTTACTGCCAGCTTCTTTAGACCAGAATCATTTAGCTTTCCCCTACAACAGATAATAGAATAAGAGAAATGACATGCCTGTGTTCTTTATCTCATTTAACCTATTGCACAATCATCTGCAATATCTAAATAAATCATAAATGAGTTTTTTCTTTTCCTTAAACCAATGTCAGCCACCTCTGCAGTTGCCAGTTCTTTTATTGTTTTAATTTTTAATTTGCTTATTTTTTAAATTCATTTCATCTTTCACGTTTACTATGCTTTTGTTCTCACCCCCTCAATATTTGCTGAGACTGTATCTCAACAGAAAGTTTACTTCCATTATTTGCTAATCCATCATTGCACAGTTGAAAGTAAATTAGAATTGGAATCAGAGGACATCTATTCAAATCCTGGTCTTTTTATTTACTAGCTTTATGATATTGGGCAAGCCTTTTTGCCTTTCTTGTAAAATGAAAATGTTGTACTGGACAATCTTTAATATCTCTTCTAGCTCAAGATCTGTGGTCCTAAGTCACTTAACCTTCTCAAGGCTCAGTTTCCTCATATGGACAATGAAGAAATTGAAAAGACATCTCCCAGCCCTAAATCAGTGATCCTATGATCTTTTCCATGTTCTTGAATATCAGATTGGGTCTTGCTATTGTGGAGTCATGTCTCACTCCTTTCCATTAATCAAGATAAGTCTCTTTCCTGTGAGTCTTCCCGAAGGTTTTGACATTATGCTTTTTCTGTTCTCTCAATATGCTTTTTCTTTTGAGGAATTGATCCTTTTCCTTAGGAACTCATCCACCCCAATGACTTCAATTTCCTTGTCCAGGCAAAATACCTTCCAAATGACCTCTTCTTCCTTACTACCCTAACAGCACATCAAAGTCCAATATCTCTGGTAGAGTGTAAGTGTAAGTGTAAAAGGTGGAGATGCTGCTTCTCAGGAAAGGAAAGGAGAATGCAAGCCTCCCCAAAGCCAGTGAAAGAGTCAGGAAGCAGATTACACTGAAATGAAAGTAACCAGATACAATTCTAGGAACAAAGATTTTTCTGGTATGCTATTGATCCTCCTCACCCTGCAACTGCCATCCAGACTAACCCAGATCTAAGTATAATTTCAGTGCTAGCAAAGAGCTAGCATAAATAAAAAATTTATGATTACATAAATCAAAAATCAGGAGAGACCTGAGAGTGCACCTTGTCCAACTCCATAATTTTGCAGTTGAAGTAACAAACTAAGCCCCCAAGTCATTAAGTGACTCTCCCACAGCCACACAGCTGGTAAGTGATGGATAAGATTCAGATAAAAATGCAAAGTCTAGTTCCAGAAAACTAATTAGATAGTGGAACTAGGGATAGACAGAGGTGACTTAGGGAGTCATAGTTGTCAGGACAGGTGATTTAACAAACTGCCCTTTCACTTGGCTGCTATGTCAGTTTGTACCCCAGGAGCATGGCCATGCCCCACCTCTTCCCTTTTCCTTCCTGCTTAATGTGCTGCAGCTGTGTTCTAATCTGACCCTGACACAAACTCAGTACATCCCCAAATTGATTATATTATTCTTTTCCCCTTCCCAACCCTTTGTCTCTTGGTTTTTCTATTTTTGTCAATGACAATACAGGCTAGATATCTTTGTGACTCTTGGAACCAATCTTTCCTGCATTCCATTCCTACTCAATCAGTTACCAAGTCTTATTCATTCCAATCCTGCCTGTGCTTCCTCCTTTTTTCTGGCTATTGTCAGTACCCCAATGGAATTCCTCTCAGTTGCATATCTTTGTTTTGTATAGTGTCTCCAGATTAATCTTCCACATTCATAGAGGTGATCACATCATCTTGGTGCTCCAAACTCTTAAACTTCACAATTAAACCATCTGGACTGCTCTTTACATCCCATTCAAAATTAACATTTTACCATTTTTATACTTTTGTTCATACAATTATCTATACCTTTACTAGTCCCATTGCCCCCATCTCTACCTATTGAATCCCTACCCGTTGGGAAAAATACAATATAAATGCCATCTTCTTATTGAAGTCTTCCCTCGCCATCCTAGTCAGAAATGATCCTTGGTAGAGAGGGGATGGATTAGAGGTAATTGTGATGATAATGATAGCTAACATTTATATAGCACTTATTATATGCCAGACACTGTTCTAAGTACTTTTAAATAATTTAGTCATGTAAAATAAGACATACATTTTCAGATGTGTCTAATGTGCTGATTTATTTTTCTTGACATTACTTATGTGGTTATAAGAAAAGGGTTCTATGAGAAGAGAATGATCAATAAGTAACTGATAGACACAAAAAAGCATCAAAGAATATCAATAGGAGACAGATCCAAGATGGTAGTATAAAAGCATGTAATACACTGACAAGGAAGATCAAAACACATACTCAATAAAAGATAACAAAGTAAAAATTCTTACATCCAAAGCCTCCAAGTAAATTAAAAATTGATTTCAGATCGTGGGAGAACTCAAAAAGGATTTTGAAAATCAAAAGAAGCAGGAGAAAAAATAGGAAGAAAAAAATGAGAGATACAAGAAAATCATGAAAAACAAGTCAATAGCTTGGTAAAGAAGATACAAAAAGATACTGGAGAAAATAACACTTTAAAATGCAGAATTGGCCAAATGGAAAGAGAGGTATAAAAATTCATCAAATCAAAAAACTCCTTAAAAATAATAATTGTTCAATTGGAAAAGAAGGTACAAAAGCTTACTGAAGAAAATAATTCCTTAAAAGTTAGAATTGCACAAGTGGAAGCTAATAACTTTATGAGACATCAAGAAACACTCGAGCAAAACCAAAAGAATGAAAAAAAATAGAAGATAATGTGAAATATCTCATTGGAAAACTAACTGATTTAAAAATAGATCCAGGAGAGAGATTTCAAAGTTATTGGATTACCCGAAAGTCATGCTAAAAAGCTGGGAGGAGGCTAAATATCATCTCTCAAGAATTTATCAAGAAAAACTATCCTGATATTCTAGAAACAGAGGGTAAAATAGAAATGGAAAGAATCCACTGATACCTTCTTCAAAGAGATCCCAAAATGAAAACTCCCAAGATTATTTTAGTCACATTCCAGAGCTCCCAGGGCAAGGAGAAAAATATTACTAGAAACCAGAAACAATTCAAGTATTTTGAAGCCATAGACAGAATAACATAATATTTAGCAGCTTCTATATTAAAGGATTGGAAAAGGCAAAGGAGCTAGAATTACAATGAAAAATCATCTACACAGCAAAACTGAATATAATCCTTCAGAGAGAAAATGGATATTTAATGAAACAAGACTTTCAATTGGTGAAAATACTAGAGGTGATTAGAAAATTTGACTTTCAAATAGAAGGCTCAAGAGAAGGAGGTAATCAGAAAAGTGATATCATAAGGGTATTAATAAGGTTGAACTGTTTATTTTTCTACATGGAAAGATGATATTTGTAACTCATAAGAACCTTCTCATTTTCAGGGCAATTAAAAGGAGCATATATAGAAAAAGAACACAGGTGTGAGTTGAGTATAAAGGGAGGATTTCTTTAAAAATTAAATTAAAGGGGCAGCTAAGTGGCATAGTGAATAGAGCACCAGCCCTGAAGTCAGGAGGACCTGAGTTCAAATCTGGTCTCAGACACTTAACATTCCCTAGCTGTGTGACCCTGGGCAAGTCACTTAACCTCAATTGCCTCAGCAAAAAAAGCAAAAAAAATTTAAATTAAATTAAGGGGTAGTAAAGGAATGTATTTGGAAAAAGAAAAAGGGAGAAGTAGAACATGGTAAATTATCTTAAATAAAAGAGGCAAGAAAAGTTTTTACAATAAAGGAGAAGGGGGAGCTAAGGGATAGTGAGTACCTTTTGCTCTCACCAGTATTGGTTCAAAGAGGAAATAATTTACACATTCAATTAGATATAGAAATCTATATTCTCTTACAGAAAAGTAAAAGGAGAAGGGGGTAAGAGAAAGGTAGTTAACAGAAGAAAGGGCAGATTAAGGGAGAGGTAGTCAGAAGCAAAACATTTGAGAATCCTCAAGGGGTGGAGAAGAGGATGGAGAGAATTATAGTTATCAATAGTAACTGTGAAAAAATTTTGAAGCAAGTTTCTCTGATAAAGGCCTCATTTCTCAAACTTAAAGAGAACTGAGTCAAATATATAAAAATGAGACATTCCCTAATTGATAAATGACCAAAAGATATAAACAGTTTTCAGATAAAGTAATAAAAACTATAGCCATATTTAAAAATGTTCTCACTATTAATTGGAGAAATACAAATTAAAATAATTCTGAGGTACTGCCTCATATTATTAGATTGGATAATAGGACAAAAAATGAAAAATGACAAATGGTGAGAATGGAGAGAAGGAGACATTAATGCCCTATTGGTAGAATTGTGGACTTATTAAACCATCCTGGAGAACAATTTGAAACTATGCCCAAAGGTCTATAAAACCATGACCTATAAAATCGTTTCACCTAGTATTACCACTATTAAGTCTTTATACAAAAAGATATTTTTTTAAAAAAAGGTCAAGGTCCTATATGTACATAAATATTCACAGCATCACTTTTCTTTGCAAAGAATTGAAAATTGAGGGATGTCATAATTTGGAGAATGGCTGAATAAATTGTAATTATGATAAATATGTATGTAATTATGATAAAATAGTATTGTGCTATAAAAAATTGTGAGTAGGAAACTTTCAGAAAAACCTGTAAAGACTTCCATCAGCTGATGCAAAGTGAAATGCACGGTGTACAAATAACAGCAATATTATAAGAAGGCCAACTGTGATTACTTAATTATTCTCAGTAATATAATGATTTAAGAAAACAAGTATTTATAATGAAAAATGCTATTTATACCCCCAAAAAAGAACTGATGTCTAAATACAAACTGAAAAAAAACTTTTTTTGCATTTTTTTATTTTCTTGAGGATTTACTTTTTGTGGGTTTTGGGGGGAAAATCTATGTTTTCTTTCACATCATGACTTATGGAAATGTTTTGCATAATGACCACATGCATCCATATTGAGATTTGCCATTTTTCACAAAAGTAGATGATATTCAAGTTACTCTAATGTAAAATGTAATAAGAAGTTGGTTGGTTGGTTGCTGCCTTTACTTTCTAAGAGAACCAAAATTACATCATTATGAGAGCAACAATATGTTTGACTGTGGCTGATCAGACCAACACAAGCTTGGAATGTTCTGCCACAGGTTGTATACAGATGGTCCATATGAATATTTTGGTGGACCCTCTAATTTTGCACATTACACATTTCTTTTGAGCTAATTCAATTCTGCTTTGCTCTTAAAGTATAGCACATTTTTTTTATGAGGGCATCATCAGATGGTCCTATGCCAATGTCTCATGTCATACAAGTAATTCTAAAGTTCTTAAAAGAGACCTTGAGACTGTTCTAGTTTAGCTTTTTGAATACCTTGCAAGTACTTGTCCTGTGAGTTCTCCATACCTGTAATAAGCAGTATAGCTCATTACAAATCAAAAACTTTGTTTATGCTCATTTTTCAGAGTGGAATGACCTTCCTAATCCATAATGTAGATAGTGAATGTGTACCTGTGTGTGTTGCCCATGTTGATTATATATATGTCCACATTTGTCTATCTAGATGTGGATTGTTTGGGAGGCATGAGAACATATCTCTAGAGTATCCTTTGACCACCCTTATTCAAAGAAAATAGTTGATTCCTGTTAGGAAGGACTCCTGTTAGGAGAGGAAGCAATAGACTGATACCAGAAACTGGCCTTTCTGCTGTCCTCGGAAAGAGGAGGTACCAGGCCAGAATTATATCCTTCCAACCTCCTAAATATTGTTAACCTAGGCAGCTAAGTGGTGCAATGGATAGAGTGCTTCAAGCCTCATCTTCATGAATTAAAATCTGGGCCTAGATACTGTTTGCCTCATTCCATCATCTGTAAAATGAGCTAGAAAAGAAAATGGCAAAGCAACCTAGAATCTTTGACAAGAAAACACCAAATGGGGTCACAAAGTGTGAAATATGACTGAAAACAACTGAACAAGAACAAAGACAAGTCATTTTTTAGGTTTAAGTTGAGCTCCTGTTCACTATCTAATGGGGGAGAACTCCAAGTTATCTATCCAAGGCTTGACTTCCTTACCATGAAAAAGTAGTTCTACAAAGAAGATATATAACAAATGCAATGAAACCTATTTATCCAGGTTGATACCAAACAAATCAGAGAAGGTACACAGATGATATACCAGAAAATATACAAAGTGAATAAACTCTCCCACCTGGAATGATGTACCTCAGCTCAACTGAGAGTTCCAAATCCTACTGAATGAGATGGGAAACTGAGGACTTCTCAGAGTAATGATTGTGAGAGATTAGTAGGGTTTTTCATTGGGGATCCTGTTGCAGGAAGAGAGATAAATTGTGGCTTTTTAGAGTATCAAAGGCAAACCAGAACCAGTCTGCTAGTTGCTGATTTGGAAAAGGGTCTGGTTGATATCAGTGGGCCTTGAGTGGGCGGGAAGTGCTTTGTTCTGAGATTGACAGGCCTGGCTTCGGCCAGGAGAGGAATGATTGTCCCAGTGAATTTGGTGAAATTCAAATAAACTTCTATTTTTCACTTTGAGAAATCTCTGAGTAATGATTTTGAATCGGGAATCGGATTTTTATCCCACACACTACCCATGGAGAAATTCCCCAAAGTTAATAATATAGTAAATTAGGAACAGGGTATGGACCATGTTACACATCTGTTTCTTCACCTGGTCTTTCTATCTCTTCAACTCTCCCTAATATGCCTTGGAAACCTTAAAGAATCATCTCCCTTAAATTGGAAGCCAGTAGACAAAGAAGTCTTTTCTTTCAAGCTTTCAACTTTACCCCTTAGGCAAGATTGGAACTAGGAGTAACCAAGTTATACCTGTGAAGTAAATCTTATGTAAATGTAGTTTGCCCTGAGGCTACTCACACATAGGCTGGGTATTAAGAGCTAAAAGCCACCTAGGAGACCATAGACTTTAACTCCTTTATTTTAGGGACTTAGTAGCTGAGATTTAGAGACTTTAAATGACTTGGTCATGGTCAGGCAGGCAGTTAGGTAAGAATAAAGATTTGAACTTAAATAGGCTCAGATCAAATAAAATATGGATGAGATCTCTTTATTCCTCTCCATCGATTTATATCCAGATCAAGTCTCATCTCTTTTCTTTTTTAGTTTTTAAATTGATATCTTTTGTGTCATTATATTTCTCCTAGAGAGCCATTCCTTATAATAAAAAATAAAAAAAGAGAGAGAGGGAGCAGTTTTACAAAACTTATCAAAATATCAAACAAGTCTGACAGCATATGTAATGTTCTACACCTATTAGATTTTCAACTCTCTAAAGAGGGTACATTTTCTCTTCTTTTGATCATTATAATTACATAATTTTTAATCCAGTGGGTTTTTTTTCCTTTTCTATTATACTGATGTATTCACTTGATGTATCATTTTCCTAATTCTGCTTACTTTGCATCAGTTCATATAAATCTTCTAATGCTTCCCTTTGTTTATATCCAACTCTTCTTTCATTGATATGTCTATGTGCCACAGTTTAGCCACTCCCCAATAATGTACATGTACTTTGTTACCAGTTTTTTGCTACTATACAGTATCAAGTCCCATTTTCACATTGAAGATTTCTCTCATAATTTGAACCCATATTGATGCCTTGCTTTTAAAAGTCATTTTAAAAAGAAATTTCTGTATTTTGCAATCTAATTGAATGGTGAACTACTGGAGTAAAAAAAGTATTGGACTTGGAGTCAAGAAACCTGGGGCTCAAATCTCACCTCTAATACTTTTAAATGTAACTTTAAATTTAATTTCCTCATCTATAAAATGGAGGCAATACTCATATTACTTATCTCATAGACATGCTCTGAGGAAATTGCTTTGAAAAATATTAAAATGCTATATAAATTTCAGTAGGCTCTCTCATAGGGGTTTAAATCCTTTAAAGTTGCAATAGTTCCAAAACCACGACAACTATACTCAGCCAGAGAACTAGCTAGCAGATGCCCTCAGGCTAAGATTGCCTGTCCTTTGGACTTTCTCCTATTTTATTTTAACTGAGTTCCTGACAACAGTCTATTACCATACTTGGCATTAATTTTTTTAAAACCCCTTTCACATTTCTCAAGCCATTATTAGAGATATGACTCAATAAATATACACATGGCAAATATTTGATTGATTAATTAATTGAATAAATAGTGAAAGACTAGATCTGAAGTCATAGAATCATAGTAGAAATGAAAGAAAAAATCAATCAATTTCTTCATTTTACAGGTAAGGATAGTAAAGCCTACAAAGATTGGGGTTGGGAGTAGAATTTCAACCCTATTCTCTTGACAATGTTGCTTTCACCAAGGATTGAATTTTGCTTGTGTTATTCATTGTTTCTGTCATTTCAGGAAAGTTATTTCTCTCTTCTAAGCATCAGTTTCTAATGAATGAGTTGGGTTAAATAACATCTAAGGTGGCTTCTGGAGCCAATGGTATGCTGGAATCAGTTCAAAAACCAAATTGTGGGGGCAGAGCCAAGATGGTGGAGAGGTCTTTCTAACCTCTTCCCACGACCCTCAGACTAACTAGCAAATCCAGCCTCTGAATTAGTTCTCTACTGGCAGAACCCACAAATATTGGGAGTGTAAGAAATTGCCAGCAGAAGACAATTTCTAAGATGTTCAGAAAAGGTCCGTTTCAATCCAGCATGGAGGGAGACAGGCCAAACACAAGCCAGTTGAGTACAAACACAGAGTGCAAGCAGCACACAGTCCAGGGGCAGTGTGGGCTTCATATGCTGGAGAATCTCCGGGAAGGAATCTACAGCAGTGTTGGCTACTCTGCCCTGGTTGCAAGCCAGTAGATCAGCAGAGATGTTATAAAACATTCAGCACAAATACAAAAGGTAAATAGTGAACCCCAAAACACCAGAATTTTACAATACCTGGCAACACCCATCCAACACCAGAAGTCAGTCAGCACTGACCCAGCATAGTCTCTGCTGCTTGTAGAGGTAGCTTGGATAATCTCCCTTGCCCTAACAACAGATCTCAACTCTAAAAAAAAATTAGTAAAAAACCAAAAAGAACTTTGATCATAGATAGTTTTTATGGTGAAAGAGAAGAACAGATTTCAAACACTGAGGAGATTAAAAGCAAATTGTCTCCAGATGAAGCCCCAAAGGATGATATAAATTGGTTCCCATCACACAAGGCTCCCCTAGAAGAAATTGAAAAGGATCTTAAAAGAGAGCTAGAAGAAAAATGGGGAAAGAAAATGAGAACTTTTCAAGAGGGTTTGGAAAAGGAAACAAATTATCTGAAGAAAATTCATTACAAAATAGACTTAGTGAAATGGAAAAAGCATATAACTCCTTAAAAATAGATTTGACAAAATGGAAAAAGAAAACAACTCCCTGAAAAACAGGATTTGTGAAATGAAAAAAGAAAACAACCCCCAGAAAAACAGAATTTGTGAAATGGGAAAAAAATCCCTAGAACAAAACAACTCATTTAAAAATTCAATTGGACAGGGGCAGCTAGGTGGTGCAGTGGATAGAGTACCAGCCCTGAATTCAGGAAGTCCTGAGTTCAAATTTGGCCTTAGACACTTAACATATCCTAGCTGTGTGACCCGGGGCAAGTCACTTAACCTCAATTGCCTCAGCGAAAAAGCAAAAATAATAATAATAATAATTCAATTGGGCAAATGCAAAAAGAACTAAAAAGTAAATGAAGAAAATAATTCACTAAAAATAAGAACTGAAGAAATGGAAATGAATGACTCAATGAGACATCAATAATCAGTCAAGCAAAACCAAAAAAAAAAAAAAAGAAAAGAAAAAATAGAAGAAAATGTAAAAGAAAACAATTGACCTGGAAAATAGATTTAGGAGAGACAATCTAAGGATTATTGGACTTCCCGAAAGCCATGTTGAAAAAGAGCCTAGACAATTTTCAGGAAATCCAAATCATCAAAGAAAACTGCCCTGATGTTCTAGAATCAGAAGGTAAAATGGCCATTGAAGGAACTCACTAAATACCTCCTGAAAGAGAACCCAAAATTAAAACTCCAAGGAACATTGTGGTTAAATTTCACGATCAAGGAAAAAATAATGCAAGCAACCAGAAAGAAAGAGTTCACATACCCAGGAGCCACAATAAGGATTGCCTAGGACCTAGCAGCTTCCACCTTAAAGGATCAAAGGACCTGGAATCTGATATTCTGAAAGACAAAGGATTTTGGAATGCAGCCAAGAATAAACTACCCCATTAAACTGAACATTTTCTTTCAGGAAGAAGATGGGCATTCAACAAAATAAGTGAATCCCATTTATTTCTGATGAAAAGACCAGAGCTGAACAAAAAATTTGACCTCCAAATATAGAACTGAAGAGAAGCACACAAAGGTAAAAAGAAAAGAACTGTTGAGAATTGTATCTCTGTTATGGGTATACAGAAAAAGTGCATGTATAATTTGATTTTACTGCTATAATATAAAAAAGAAACTAGAGGTGGAAAAGGGATTGTATCAGAAAAGGGAGAAAATGGAGATAAAATGAGGGAAATTACATCTCATGAAGAGGAAAAGAAAACTTATATAACTGAGGGAACGGAGGGAAGGGGATAAATATTGTGTGAATCTTACTCTCATCAGATTTAGCTCAAAGAGAGTATTAGACATATTTGGCTCCATAGAGAAACTTGTTTCACTCTATAGGGGAGTGGGAGGGGAAGGGGAAAAGCAAAGGGGGAGGCTAATAGAAGAGAAAACAGAAGTAGTAGGGGAAAGCTATAAGAAAGGGGGAGGGGCTATAAAGGGGAAGGGCTGTTTGAGGGAGGAGATGGTCAGAAGCAAATTCCTGAAAAGGAGGGAAAAGGGAAAAGAAAGAGAAAAACATAAATTGGAGTAAATAAGATGGTGGAAAGCACAGAATTAGGGTTTTTAACTGTGAATGGATATGGGATAAACTCTCCCATAAAATGGAAACAAAGAACAGACTGGATTAAAACCCAGAATCCTACAATATATTGTTTATAAGAAACACATTTAAAGTAGAGTGATACATTTAGAGTAAAGGTAAAAGGCTGGAACAGAATATATTATGCTCCAGGTGAAGTAAAAAAGAGCAAGAGTAGAGATCCTGATCTCAGATCCAGCAAAAGCAAAAATAAATCTAATTAAAAGAGATAAGGAAGGAAACTATATCTTGCAAAAGGGTACCATAGATAATGAAGAAATATCAATACTAGACATATATGCACCAAGTGCTATAGTATCTCAATTCCTATAAGAGAAGTTAAAGAGCTGCAAGATGAAATAAATAGCAAAACTATAATGATGGGCATTTCAACCTTGCTCTCTCAGAACTAAATAAATCAAATCACAAAATAAATTTTAAAAAAGTTAAGAAGGTAAATAGAATTTTAGAAAAGGTAGGTATGATAGATCTTTGGAGAAAATTGAATGGTGACAGAAAGGAGTACATTTTTTTCTTGGCAGTTCATGGAACCCTTACAAAAACTGACCATATGTTATGGCATAAAGACCTCAAAATCAAATGCAGAAAGGCAGAAATAGTAAATGCATTTTTTTCAGCTCACAATGCAATAAAAATTACATTCAATAAAAGGCCAGAGGAAAATAGACCAAAAATCAATTGGAAACTAAATAATCTAATCCTAAAGAATGAATGGATGAAACAGCAAATCATACACACAATTAATAATTTTATCCAAGAGAATGACAATAATGAGACAACATTTGTGGGATTTGTGGGATGCAGCCAAAGTGGTAATGAGGGGAAATTTTATATCTCTAGATGCTTCCTTGCATAAAATAGAAAAAGAGAAATCAATGAATTTGGCTTGCAACTGAAAAAGACTTAGAAAAAGAACAAATTAACCCCTCCCCCAATCAAATACCAAACTTGAAATTCTAAAATAAAAGGAGAGATTAATAAAATTGAAAGTAAAAAAAAAACTATTGAATTAATAAATAAAACTAAGAGTTGGTTATATGAAAAAGCTAACAAAATAGATAAACCTTTAGTTAATTCTATTAGAAAAAAGGACAGAAGAGACTCAATTGTCCAAAAATGAAAAGGGAGAATTTTCCACCAATGAAGAGGAAATTAGAGCAATAATTAAGAATTATTTTGCCCAACTTTATGCCAATAAATTTATTAACGTAAGTGAAATGGAGGAATACATGCAAAAATATAAATTGCCCAGATTAATAGAAGAGGAAATAAATTACTAAAATAGTCCCATTTTAGAAAAAGAAATAGAACAAACTATTAGTCAACTCCTTAAGAAAAAAAAAATCTTCAGGGCCAGATGGATTTACGTGTGAATTCTACCAAACATTTAAATAACAATTAACTCCAATACTATTTAAACTATTTATAAAAGTAAGGAAAGAATGACTCCTTCCAAATTCCTTTTATGACAAAGATATAGCACTGATACCTAAACCAGGTAGAGACAAAACAGAGAAAGAAAATTATAGACCAATTTCCCTAATGAATATTGATGCAAAAATCTTAAGTAAAATATTAACAAAGAGATTACAGAAAGTCATCCCCAGGATAATACACTATAACCAAGTAGGATTTATATCAGAAATACAGGACTGGTTCAATATTAGGAAAACTATTAGTACAATTGACTATATTAATAACCAAACTAACAAAAACCATATGATTATCTCAATAGATGCAGGAAAAGCATTTGATAAAATCCAATATCCATTCCTATTAAAAACACTATTTGACAAAAACTGCTGGGAAAATTGAAAACTAGTATGGAAGAAATGAGGCATTGACTCACACCTAACACTGTATACCAAGCTAAGGTCGAAATGGGTTCATGATCTAGACATAAAGAATGATATTATATTATTGTTCTGTGAGAAACGACCAGCAGGACAATTTCAGAGAGACCTGGAGAGACTTACATGAACTGATGCTGAGTGAAATGAGCAGAACCAGGAGATCATTATACACGGCAACAACAATACTATATGACGATCTATTCTAATGGACATGGCTCTCTTCAACAATGAAATGTTTCAAACCACCTCCAATTGTTCACTGAAGAAAGCCATATACACCCAGAGAGAGGGATATGAAATGTGGACCACAACATAACATTTTCATGCTCTTGATTGATGTTTGCTTGCATTGTGTTTCCTTTATCTGATTTTTCTTTCTTGTAGATAGGATTTTTCTTGAAAAACAATGATAAGTGTGGAAATATGTATACATATATTCGATTTGTCAAGTATTTTAACATAATTAACATGTAGTGGATATCCTGCTGTCTAGGGAAGGGGTAGGGAGTAGGGAGGAAAAATTTGCAACAGAAAGTTTTGTAAGGGTTAATGTTGAAGAATTACCCATATATATGTTTTGCAAATAAAATAATAATGATAATAATAAACATTTAAAATTTTAAAAAAAAGAATGACATTATAAAAAAATTAGGACATAGTCTACCTCTCAGATCTATGGAGAAAAAAGGAATTTGTGACCAAAGAACTACAAATTTTTCCTCCCTACTCCCCACCCCTTCCCTAGACAGCAGGATATCCACTACATGTTAATTATGTTAAAATACTTGACAAATCGGAAATGGGGGGGCGGAGCCAAGATGGCGAACTGCGGACAGCTTTCTCTGTGAACTCCCTCCGACATTCCCCCAACCCAGACAAAGCAAGCCTTAAAACTGGTTTCCGAGTGAGGTCCTCGCCAAGCATTTGGACTACAACGCACTTCTATAAAAGATCTACCTTGAAAGAACTCTGGAGAAGGTTAGCCTCAGGGGAAATCGGCCGCTGGTCGCAATCGGACTCCAGCCGGGGCGGAAGTCAGGGCTGCGATAGAGGGGCGGATTTTGGGCACCCAGGAAGCCCCTGGGAGAAGCCTGGGCCACTTTGCTCTGCTTGCGGGCAGGTGCTTTGGCAGATCTGCCTTTGGAAGGGGGTGGATGAGAACAGCTGAAAACGTGGTCCTGGTGCGAATCTAGCCCGAC
>JAJPUD010003222.1:37333-51668 GCA_023553655.1 Myrmecobius fasciatus
TTTCTTACAGAACAATAATATTCCATAATATTCATATACCATAATTTATTCAGCCATTCTCCAATTGATGGGCATCCATTCAGTTTCCAGTTTCTAGCCACTACAAAAAGGGCTGCCACAAACATTCTTGCACATGTGGGACCCTTTCCTTCCTTTATGATTTCTTTGGTATATAAGCCCAATAGAAACACTGCTGGGTTAAAGGGTATGCACAGTTTGATAACTATTTGACAAAAATTGCTGGGAAAATTGGAAACTAGTTTGGAAGAAATTAGGGCTTGACCCACATCTAACACCATATACCAAGATAAGATCTAAATGGGTTCATGACCTGGATATAAAGAGTGATATTATAATTAAATTAGAGGAACGTAATATAGTTTACCTCTCAGACCTTTGGAGATGGAATAAATTTATGTCCAAAGAAGAACTGGAACTCTTAATTGAACACCAGATAGATAACTTTGACTATATTAAGTTAAAAAGTTTTTGTACAAACAAAACCAATGCAGTCAATATTAGGAGGGAAGCAATAAATTGGGAAATCATGTCTACATTTAAGGGTTCTGATAAAGATCTCATCTCTAAAATATATAGAGAATTGTCTCATATTTATAAGAATTCAAGCCATTCTCCAATCGATAAATGGTCAAAGAATATGAACACACAATTTTCAGACTATTTATAATCATATGAAAAGGTGTTCCAAATCACTATTGATCAGAGAAATGCAAATTAAGACAACCCTGAGGTACCACTACACACCTATCATATTGGCTAAAATGACAGGAAAAGATAATGATGAATGTTTGAGGGGATGTGGGAAGGCTGGGACACTGATGCATTGTTGGTGGAGCTGTGAATGGATCCAACCATTTTGGAGAGCAATTTGGAGCTATGCTCAAAAAGTTATCAAACTGTGCGTACCCTTTGACCCAGTAGAGATCATTATTGTTCACAAAATAGATAATTTTGTTATATTAAGTAAAAAAGTTTTTGTACAAATAAAACTAATGCAGACAAGATTAAAATGGAAGCAATAAACTGGGAAAACATTTTTACATTCAAAGGTTCTGATAAAGTCCTCATTTCTATTTTTTTCTAAGTAGATGTTTATTTTTTATTTTTTAATATATAAAGCTTTTTATTTACAAAACATATGAGCGATTTTTCAACATTGACCTTTGCAAAAACTTTTTTTTCCCAAGCTTTTCCCCTCTTTCCCTCCAACTCCCACCCCTAGATGACAGGTAATTTAATACATGCTAAATAGGATAAATTATATGACAAATACAATACATGTATACATATCTATACAGTTATCTTACTGCACAAGAAACATCAGATCTAGAAAGAGAAGAAAAACCAACCTAAGAAGGAAAACAAAATGCATGGAAATATTCACAGAAAGCGTTAAAATGCTGTGATGTGGTTCACACTCAGTTCCCACAGGCCTCTCTCTGGATGTATATGACTATCTTCATCGCTGAACAACTGGTTTGAATCACATCATTGTTGAAGAGAACCATGTCCATCAAAGTTGATCATCGTATAGTCTTGTTGCAGTTTATAATGTTCTCCTGGTTCTGCTGATTTCACTCAGCATCAGTTCATGCAAGTCTTTCCAGTCCTCTCTGAAATCCTCCTGTTGGTCATTTCTTACAGAACAATAATATTCCATAACATTCATATACCATAATTTATTCAGCCATTCTCCAATTGATGGGCATCCTTTCCATTTCCAGTTTCTTGCCACTACAAAAAGGGCTGCCACAAACATTTTTGCACATGTGGGTCCCTTACCCTCCTTTAAAATCTCTTTGGGATATAGGCCCAGTAGAAACACTGCTGGGTCAAAGGGTATGTACAGTTTGATAACTTTTTGCGCATAGCTCCAAATTGCTCTCCAGAATGGTTGGATCCGTTCACAGTTCCACCAACAATGTATCAGTGTCGCAGTTTTCCCACATCCCCTCCAACAGTTATCATTATCATTTCCTGTCACTTTAGCCAATCTGACAGGTGTGTAGTGGTATCTCAGAGTTGTTTTAATTTGCATTTCTCTGATCAATAGTGATAAAGTCCTCATTTCTAAAATATGTAGAGAATTGATTCAAATTTATAAGAATTCAAACCATTCTCCAATTGACAATTTTCAGATGAAGAAATTGAAACTATTTCTAGTCATATGAAAAGGTACTCTATATCATTATTGATCAGAGAAATGTAAATTAAGACAACTCTGAGATACCACTATACACCTTTTAGATTGGCTAAGATGACAGGAAAAGATAATGAAGAATGTTGGAGGGGATGTGGGAAAACTGGGGCACTAATGCATTGTTGGTGGAATGATGAATGGATCCAGCCATTCTCGAGAGCAATTTGAAACTATGCTCAAAAAGCTATCAAATTGTGCATATCCTTTGACCCAGTAGTGCTTTTACTGGACTTATATCCCAAAGAGATTTTAAAGAAGGGAAAGGGACCCACATGTGCACAAATGTTTGTTTTATAGTGGCAAGAAACTGGAAACTGAATGGTTGCCCATCAATTGAAGAATGGCTGAATAAATCATGGTATATTAATGTTATGGAATATTACTCTTCTGTGAGAAACGACCAGCAGGATGATTTCAGAGAGCCCTGGAGAGAATTACATGAACTGATGCTAAATAAAATGAACAGAACTAGGAGATCATTATACACAGGAACAACAAAATTATATGATGATCAATTTTGATGGATGTGGCTCTCTTCAACAATGAGATGATTCAAACTAGTTCCAATTGTTTAGTGATGAAGAGAGCCATCTATAACCAGAGAGAGGATGAGGGAACTGAGCATGGTTCATAATATAGCATTTTTCCTCTTTTTGTTGTTTACTTGCATTTTAGTTTGCTTCTCTCTTTTTTTAACTGGTTTGATTTGATTTTTCTTGTGCAGCATAATCATTATAAAAATATGTATGCATATATTGCATTTAATATATATTTCTATCATGTTTAACATATATTGGACTATTTGCCATCTAGAGGAGGGAGTAGGGGAAGGGGATGGAAATTAGAACACAAAGTTTTGCAAGGGCTAATGTTGAAGAACTGTCCACACATATATTTTGAAAAATAAAAAGCTTTAATAAAGGAAAAAAAACAAATTGTGAAGTTTTCAGTTTGAGTATTTACAACCTTGTAAGTCTGCAAAGAGCACAAATCAGGCTTGATTTATTTTGTTGATTTCTAAATAAGCTTAAGAAAGCTAGAGAGAAAATTTTAATAAGCAAATAAATCATAAATGTTACAAATCAGGACTAGATTTATTGTTTTGTTGGTTCTCTAAACTTAAGAAAGTGATGGAAAATATATTAATAAATTAATAAATCATAAATTCTACAAATCAGAGCTTGCTTTATTGCAAGCTAAACTTAGTATCTAAACTTAGTGATGGTAAAAATGATAATAAATTAATAAATCATAAATGCCACAAATCAAGGCTTCATTTATCATTTTATTGGTGTCTGACTTTAAGAAAGTGATGGAGAAAATGTTAATGCTACAGTTTAAATTTAAATGGATGTTGTATGTGTATTTTATTTTTTTAGGAAGTCAGTTGTTAAACATTTCCCAGCACACTCACTCCTGAAGCAGTTTGTGGCAGGTCATAGACAGAGACAGGAGGTTGAGAGTAGAGGGAAGAAAATATTGCTCCTCTAATACTGCTAAAAAAATTTCTGAAATATGCACACTTAAGCATCAAGACAGTTAATAGGACATCCTTTCCTTTTCATATCTCCTCTTTCTTTCCCCCACCTCACTTCTCCAAAATACATTTCCATCTTCTTTTTCTTTTCTTTTCTTTTTTTTCGTGGCCACTTTTCTCCCTTCAAGGTTGCCTGTAGAATTTCAAACTGATTTCACTTGTACAAAAATGGTAGGAAATTCCCACTCAGACATACTGAAATATCATTGCCCTGGGTAGGGCAAAACACAAAACTCACTGACTTCCTTTTTCATGAATGCCACCTCAGAAAGCCTAGAAGCTTTTCTCCTCCAACTATTGTTATTATCACCCAGTTATTAAATGTCTTTCTACACTTGATATATCAGATTCAAGAGAAGAGGTGCCAGTAAGAAGTCACTTAGCAGGAAAGAGACCATGTCTGTACTAGCTCTGCTTGCGAGGAAAGCCTAATACAAACTAGATATGAAGAAGAATAGTGATGTCAGTGATAAACTCTGCTGGAAGACTTCAGAAAAAATAGAATTTATAAGCAACTATCAAGACACAAAAGATTTCTGTGATAAAGTTATATTAGCAGTTAATAATCTCACCAGCAGTAGAAAGCTTTCATCTCTGACTATGTGTATATTGGAGATAACTTCAAATTGAAAGATATCTCCCTTGAGGGCACTGCATTAAATTCAAGAGTAGTGAAAAAAGCATAATTTTAAGACATTGGAAGAAAAAGCAGAGATATTGGAATGGAAGAGAGATGTACTGGAAGAAAGAGGTCAAGTGTACATGTAGAAATATTCATATGTTATATAGATGATGGGGAATGATGAAAAAGAAATATGAAAGATGTGATTTTACCCCAGATAGAAACTTGAGGAAATACTTAATTACATATGGGATTCCTAGAAAGGAAATTGGGCCATAAATTGAGTTCATAGGAGCTGAGGTAGGGAAATCTGATTAATCAACTTGGAAGTCCTTAAATTAGTAACTAATGAGAAACAAATTTGCTTTTTTCTCTACTCATTAATTTGTATTATGTGAAGGAAATTGCATTGACAGTAAACAGTAAATAACTTAGTATTCTGCTAAAAATAGAGAATACCATTGAATTATTAAATAAATATACAACAGTCTTCTTCAATTAGTTGCTGTTTATAAAGTGCAATGAGATTCTGAGATGAAAGGTACCATAACATTATAAACTATTCTTGCCATCATTGTAATTACACTACAAATGAAAAAAAAAGATGTTTAGAATATATAGAAATGAATATTTGTACAAGAAATACATCATATAAATGGGGGTGGGAGGGGCCAGGATAATTATTATTATCTCATGATTCCTAAGAACTAAAATTCCCTCAGGGAGAATTGCAAATTCATATGCTCACTATGACAGATGCATTCTCTCTACTTGTTCTAAGGGCAAGGGGTGAGGGAAAAGAGGTTAAAGAGTACTGGTTAACAGCTGTACCACCTATGGATTGTTGGGGTTTTTTTCCATTCTGTTTCTCTCACTAGGGAATGGGGAAATTGACACAGATTCTGATAAATGTGCCAGAAGCACAGGAAATCTGATCAGTGTCACAGGGCTGCTATTCACATAGGGAGAATCAAAGAGTTAAGTCAAATAGAATCATGGGATGTTAAGGAGGAAAGGACTTTCAGAGGTCGTGTAACATTCCCGAATGGGGAGTTAACTGTGTGGATCTAGTAATAAAGTCATGAGTAAAGTGGGAAGATTGTTGAAGCAATGAGCCCGTAAAAAGAATTCTCCAAGCAAAGAAAAAATTATATCTCCCAGATATAATTGGGTTGAATACCATGGAAGGCAATTTGGTATCTGCCTATATGTACTTTTAAATTCATACTATCATTCTTCATTTATTAGGTACCTATGTTTGCAAACCACTATGCTTTGTGCTTAGGGAGGACATTTGGGGAAAAAACAGCATTGAATTTGGAATCAAATTACCTAGATGCGAAATCTGGAACTGGGATGCACCCATGTCTTTTTGGGCAAGTCAATTAATTTCTCTGAGCCTGAGTTTTCTCATAAGCAAAAACAGAAGTTTAGACTAACATTTAAAAAAGTGTGGCAACCACATCAAGGAACTATTTAGTTATGGGATATTGTGAATGGAAGAATCCTTGATGCACACAACAGCTAGTGACAATGACTCTGATAGTCTCCTTCTTCAAATCCAAACTCTAGAGGACATCATAAGGAATTAACTCAAAATGGAAAATTTATGTATTTTTTAATTGTAGTCCCAACTCTGGTATAGACTGATGTTCCTTATCCCACTGTGCTTAATTTTGATCCTAATTCTGTTTTTCTGTATTCTCTTATTAACTAATCTCATTTCTTATAAACATTTGTGGATAGCCCTATACTTGTGTTGCCTGATATCCCTTTATTTACATGATAGCCATATTATAGCCATAGAACTACCATAGGAGCTACAGAACAGATGTTGACCTTTCTTAACTCTAGAGAGTCTTTATTCTTCGATTGGGATTATCCATATGATCCATTTAATTCTTCCAAGGGCAGAGTGATCATGAATTTGAGTTACTAAGAAAAAAATTATCTTATACATGCCATCCCAATAGTGATCATAGGTAATGATTATTGTTGTCACTTATCCTTTGTTCTCAAAGAGGACCATTACTTCAGAGGGGTGATGATAAAGAGGGAAGATGATAAAAAGGGAGAGTTGATAAAGACAGGGAAATTAAAAAGAAAATAGAGAAGGGGAACAGGTATTGTGTGTAATTATGGCAAAATTTAGAAAAGACATAAAACATAGCATAAATGGGGCGGGGGGGAAAGACGCTATACAGTAGTGGATTTTTTCCCCTAAAATATCTCATCTTCTAGTGGCCACCTCTCAAGAAAATCTAGTTCTCATTTTAATACTTGTTTTTAGCACAGCAGAAACATTTGGCTTTCTTGAATTACAGTCTGCTTTATTCAGAGAAATGGCATATGAATAGATTGCCCACAACGTAGAGGATACAAAGGAAGGACCATTGAGAGAAATGAGTTCATAATTTTTTAAATATCTTATAGTTTTGAATAATTACTTTAAAACTGTATTTCTCTAAACTATTCATAAAACTAACATTAAAGGACATAAGCAATTTTGCAGGTATGAAACATGTATGCAGTATACTTTTACCCTTTAGATCAAGAGTTATAAAATTCCCTTCTTTAGCCACAGAATCCTGACCTTGCATCTCTCCCATTTTTATTCCTGCTGACCTCACTCTTCATATCTAATATGACTTCCAAAATCATTTACAAAATCTACAAAATTAAAATTTTCAAAATTTACAACAGAGCAAACTGTCTCAGCTATGTCTCAGTCCCATAACCTACAACTTTTTAATCAACAAGTAATGCACCAAATATAGTTATTAAAACTGCAACAAGAAGAGAAGATTGGAAAATACTTTTTGTAGTGGGGGTTATATTCTATTTAACATGCATGGGTTTCCTTAGATCTGAATAAGGGGAGCAAAGTAATCTCAGCCCCAGCTCCTTTCCTCTTGGAAAGACATCACTCTTCACAGGCCAAAAAAATATGAAGATAAAAATGAAATATGAGTAATAAAACACATAATTATGAACAATCTGTACAACAAAGTGAATGTTATCTTATTTGCATGGGATATGTTATAGGAGAGAGAGAAACATCTGAATGCACCTAAATTAAGTCAATCAATTGGCTTGGATAATGTGGTGCAAAGATGGTATAAAAGCATGTGGTAGAATAAAGTTACAGGTGGAAAGACTCTCAATTTGGAACTGAGGCTGCCAATTCCTGAGTCTATAGATATGAAAAGCTCAGCTCCATAGTAATAGGTTCTTCATTCCCAGCTTCATCAATATAAGTGGGAAGGGCTTATCCAAATTAATTTAATTCATCCCCATCCACCACTCAAAATGGAGGGGGGAGGGGAAAAGGAAATCATCACACTGGCTCAGAATCCTTGGTTCACACTGGATGAGTTTTCTCTAGTGAGTGTCCTGGGAGTGAGATGGTACCTGAAAAAGGATAACCGTGATTTTTTCTGGCTATCATGGGACCTTCTCTGCTACTGGGGTACTCTCTAGGTACTGGAGTACTGCAAAGACACACTCTTTTTTTGGATAAAACAGAGCCATTCTATAGGATTTGCAATTCCTTTATTTGTAGGAGGAAAATGACCAAAGGCATGGATCTTCCCTTGAACAGAACCAAATGACATTGGTTTTTTACCTAAAGGACTGAGGTTGTCCAGGGTCACACAGTCCGTAGGTGTCAGAAGCAGCATCTGAAACCTGGGGCTTCCTGCCTCTGAGTCTAGGTCTCTATTTACTATTCCATACTCATTTAATACTTTTTTTCTGCTTTTTATATTGTTTCTTTGGTGGAGTATTTCATTCTATCCTCAATATGAAATTGTGTATTGTTATGATTACATTGTGCTTGCATAATTCTATACAATTATATTTTGTCTACAAAGAACAAGGAACTATTCTTCAATCTTTCTTTGCAATCTCCTGCTTTTGTACTTTTATGTAGTTTATCTTCTAAATCTGGAATTCATCACCCTCTTCATGACAAGCCTATCAAAAGCCTTCTTTTTTCTCTTCCAATAACATTTATTTTCCAAATACATGTAAAGATAATTTTCAACATTCATTTTTGTAATACTTTGTGTTCCAAAGACAGCAAGCAATCTGATAGAGGTTAAATATGTACAATCTTTTGAAAACCTTCTTTTCCCTCAAAGTTCAACTTAAAAGTCAGCATTAACAGTGTTCTGTAAAAAGTAGGGACTTGATATACATTTGTTCTTATAAATAATAAGTGGAACAGTTGGTTGTCATTCGGTCATTTTTCAGTCATGTCTGACTCTTTGTGACCTATTTGGAGTTTTCTTGACAAACATTCTAAATTGATTTGCTATTTTCTTCTCCAGCTCATTTTTACATAATAATAAGTGAGGCAAGCAAGGTTAAATGACTTGCCCAGGATCACACAGATAGTGTCTGAGTTTGGATTTTAACTAATGAAAATGAGTCTTCCTGATTCCAAACACAGCATTCTATCTACTCTGACACCTAGTTGCACCTGTGCCACCTCGCTGCCCTTGATTCATCTAGTTGTAAATTCTCACCTAAATTTTTCTTTAGCTCTTTGTATCTTGATCTTGCATTCACCATATTCTACTCTGCATGAAAATTATTTGGAATGACTTGTAAACTCAAGGATTATACCCTTATTTTGCTCACCCCACATGCTCTCTCATTCAACAACATTCACTTTCTTTCTCTTTTTCATACAAGATACTCTGTCTTCAGATTTCCAGCATCTTCAGTGATTATCTGCCATGTATGGAATTTTTCTCTCTCTTTTTTTCTTTTTCATCTCTGCCTCTTGGGTTTCTTACCTTCTTTCAAGACCTAGTCAAAACCTAAAAAGAAGATTTTTCCTAATCCCTCTTAATAATAGTGACTTCCTCCCATTGAGTATCTCCAATTTATCCTATACATATCTTGTCTGTACAATTATTTGCCTGTCTCCCCTAATAGTGTGACTTCTTCGAGGGCAATGACTATCTATTGCTTTTTTATGTGTGTATCCACATTATTTATCACAGTTTGAGGCTCATAGTAAGTGGTTAATAAATACATGCTGACTAATTATTGACTTTAGGATCTTGATCTGCCTGTGAGCAAAGGGCATAGGTACAAGCATTGAACTTGTGTAATTTCACTGATATAATAAATTCTTATTTTACATGATAACTAAAATGACCAAAAATGAAAGAAAGATTGTAGTGGAAAATATAGAATTTAAGTTTGTGAAAGTGAAATATTATTTTCATTTTGACTTTACATACCAGTGCCTTGCACAAACTGTAGGTCTAATTCATATTTATTCAATGAGTGAAATAAATACATGTGAAGAGAAAGTTCCTGAGAGAAGAGAAAGATGATAACAATGGCTCAGGTGAGTAATTTATCTTTGGAAATGTAGATGTAAATCTCTTCTTTGAACATAGAAGGAAAGGGAGAAGAATGAGTGAAGACAGACAGAGTAAGATTGACATTTTTGCTTAATATTATATAGTAGTTTGGATTTTAGTTCCCTTAATTACTCCCAGTGCATATATTCTTGAATATTAGTCTGGTTGGAAAAAATATCATAAACAAGACATGGTCTCTGAATTTAAAATTTCCTATAAACGTACATAGTTGATGCTCCTGTTTGGGCATCTAGGCAGCACAGTGAATAGAGCACCAGGCCTGGAGTCAGAAAAACTCATCTTTTTAAATTCAAATCTGATCTCAGACAGTGGTTATATAACTCTGGGCAAGTCATTTAACCCTGTTCACCTCAGTTTCTTTAGCTGAAAATGGAACTACAAAAGGAATGGGAAATCACTCTAATATCTTTGTCAAGGAAACTCCAAATGGGGTTAAGGAGAGTTGAACACCAATGAAATGAACACCAATGAAATGACTAAACAATGATAACAAACTCTACAGGACTTAGAGAAAACTGAGAAAGAATTTGAGTATTGCATTGAGTTTTAAACAAGTAAAAAGAGTTCTTTGGTTAGGCGATGCCATTAGAGGGAGAATGCTCAGCAAAATTTAGATCTCTGAATCTAGAAGTTTTGGCATGGACTCTCTCAAAGTTAGTGATATAGTCTTTTTTCCAGATCAAACTTTTCAAGTGTATCAAACTTTTTCAAGAGGTCTCAGGACTAGTGACAAAGAGAAAAAAGCCAGCTCCTACTTTTATTTATTAGTTCAATATGTTTTCCTTTTAATTTTATTAAAGTCTCCTTTGATTTTCAGGATTTCTAACTTGACTTTCAATTGGACATTTTAAATGTATTTTTTCCAGCTTTTTTAAAGTTGAACACCTAATTCATTGATCAGCTCTTTCTTTTTTATTAACGTACACATTTAGAAATATAAATATTTCTCTAAATACTGCTTTGACACTATCCCACAAATTTTGGAATGTTGTCTCACTGTTGTCATTTTCTTTAATGAAATTATTGATTGTTACCATGATTTATTACTTGAACACTTATTCTTTAGCATTAGATTATTTTAACATATGCTTCCACAGCTCTTCTTTGAATATAATTTTTGCTTTGTTGTGGTTTGGGAAAAGTGTATTAAACATTTGCATTTGGTTGTAGTTTTTATTATCAATTTTTGTGAAAGTGCTTTATATAACAAGAATAAAGTATATTTATTTTCTTCTCATTCCATTTTTCCAGAGATCTATCACAACTAATTTTTCTAAAATTCTATTCAGTTCCTTGACTTTATTCTTATTTACTTTAAGGTTAGTTTAATCTAGCTCTGAGATGGAAAAGTTGAAGTCTCCCAGTAGTATGATTTTATTGTCTATTTCCTCCTATGGTTTATTTAATTTTTCCTTTAAGAATTTGGATGATATGCCATTTGATGCATATGTTTAGAATCTATATTATTTATTGTTTATGGTACCTTTTAGCAAGATGTACTTTCCCTGTTTATCCCTTTTAATTAGGTCTTTTTTTCCTTTTGTCTTGTCTGGAATCATGATGCTACTCCTACCATTTTTACTTCAGTGAATCATAATAGATTTGACTCCAGTCCTTTATGTTAACTCTATGTGTGTCTCTCTGTTTTAAGTATGTTTCTTGTTAACAACATATTGTCAAATTCTGTATTCTAATACATCTGTCATTTGTTTTTATTTTATGAGTTCATCCCATTCATATTCACAGTTATGATTACTAACTATGCATTTCCTTCTATCCTATTTTTATTCTGTTTATCCTTTTCTCTGTTTTTATCCTGTCCTTCCTGTCTGAAATCTGTTTTGCTTCTGACTACTGCATTCTTTTATCTGCTTTCCCTTTTATATTTTTCCTCCCTCTTTTCTCTTATTTCCTCTCCTTCCTACTACACTGTTGGATGAAATAACTTATTTCCAATTGAGTATGCATATATATTTTCTCTCTTTGAACAAATTTAGATATAAGAGAAGTTCAAGCATTGTCTGCCCTTTAACTATTTCCCCCTCTACTATAAAAGCTATTGCTTGCATAATACTTTTATGTGAGATAATTTCCCTGATTCTTCCTCTACCTTTCCCCCTTTCCCAGAGTATCTTTCTTTCTTATCTATGCATTTTTGTCATCCAAACATAATTGATTTACTCCTGCAAATGCTTTCTATGTACAATCTATGTAACCATGCTAATGGCATTTTAGAAAATAATGTACCATTTTCCCCATATAGGAAGGTCAACAGTTTAACCTTACTGATTCCTTTTTTTTTCCTGAGGCAATTGGAGTTACTGATTTGCCCAGGGTCACACAGCTAGGAAGTGTTAAGTGTCTGAGACTAGATTTGAACTCAGGTCCTCCTGACTTCAGGGCTGGTGCTCTATCCACTGTGCCACCTAGCTGCCCCTTTGATTCCCTTTCATGCTTACTTTTTTATAGCTCACTTGAGTCTTGTATTTTGAAAGTCAAATTTTCTATTCTACTCTGATCTTTTCATCAGGAATGCTTGAAAATCCACTATTTTATTAAATAACCTTCCCTAATCCTGAAGGATTATACTCAGTATTACTGGATATATTATTCTTGATTGTAATCCTAGCCTCTTTGCCTTCTGGAATGTAATGTTCCAAACCCTTTAGTTCTTTAATATGGAAGCTATTAAATCTTGCATGATCCTGATTTAATAGCATACAATACAATATTTGGATTATCTCTTTCTGACTGCTTATAAATATTTTCTTTTTGACATGTGTGCTGAGGAATTTGGCTATACAATTCCTGAGAGTTTTCATTTTGCAATCTCTTTCAAGAGATGATCAATGGATTCTTTCAATTTCTATTTTTATCTTCTGGTTCTAGGATTGCAGAGAAGTTTTTCTTGATAATTTCTTGAAACATGAAAATTTCAAGTAATCCAATTATTCTCAAATTGTCTCTCCTCAAACTATTTTGTAGGTCAGTTGTTTTTCTGATGAGATATTTCATATTTAATGCAATATTTTCCTTCTTTTGATTTTGTTTTATTGTTTCTTGATGTCTCATAAAGGCAATAAATTCCACTTGCTTAGGTCTAATTTTTAAGGAATTATTTCTTTAGTCACTTTTTGTACATCTCTTTCCAGTTATCTGATTCTTTTTTTTTTTTTTTTGCTTTTTGCTGAGGCAATTGAGGTTAAGTGACTTGCCCAGGGTCACACAGCTAGGGAATGTTAAGTGTCTGAGATCACATTTGAACTCAGATTCTCCTGACTTCAGGGCTGGTCCTCTATCCACTGTGCTACCTAGCTGCCCCTGATTCTGTTTTTTAAGGAGCTATTTTCATCAATATTTTTGTGCCTCTTCTGCCAACTTCTTTGTTTCCCCTTACCCCCACAATTTTCATCCTTTGCTTTCATTTCTTTATCTCAAATTTCTTCTATCAGTGTAATTTGATTTTGAAAAAAAATTTAGCTCTTCCAGGAATTCTTGTTGGGTTTCTGTCCAATTTGTCCAATTGAGGTTTTGCTTGTGGCTGTTTGACTTCATTGTCTTCTAAGTTTATATCTTGATGTTCTCAGTTTGCATAGTAGATTTTTATGGTCATGTTCTTTTTAAAAATAATATATCATTTTTACAAATACATGCAAAGATCATTTTCAAATTTCATTTTTATAAAATTTTGTGTTCCAAATTTTTTCTCCCTCCCTCCCTTAACTCCCCCTTTCTAAAATAGCAAATAATCTGATATAGGTTATACACATACAGTTTCTTAAAACATTTTTTATTTGTATCATGTTGTGCAAGAAAAAATCAGATATGATCATGTTCTTTGTTGTTTATTAATTTTTCAACCCTATTTCTTAATTTGGAATTTTATGTTAATATTGGAATGTATTCCTGGAGTGGGGGAAGATATAGGGAAGAGAAGGATTCTGAATCATGCTTCAGGACTCTTCATACTGCAGTTTTCAAGGTTATTTCTGAGGGTTTGGAAGTGTTTGCTGCTTCCAAGGTGATTTGATCTGAGGAGAGGTATGGTGACCTTTCTTGGTCTGCACTCTGGTTCTTACCAGGAAGACTTCTGATACCTTAGGTTTGCAAGTAATACTACTCCTTGGTATCTCTCCTCCCTTGGGACCCAAAATGATACTGTTTCTCAGCATCCCTGATCCCTTGGGACCAGAAATGATACTGTCCCCTCAGAGTTCTCACTTTCTCCTGGCTGAAAGTACTCCTCTCTGCCTTTGAACTGTGTCCCAGAAGTGAGCATTATCAATGGAGCTGCCAAACAGCATGTGGTCTTATATCTAGTGCTAAGACAGGGTGTTCTGTGTTATATATCTCTCTTTTGGACCTCCTATATTGTCTGGACCTTGGAGAATGTCTCACTATGAGCTTTTGTCTGCTCTGCCACTTCAGAATTCTATTTGAGGTATTATTTTAAAGTCATTTGGAGGGAAATGATAGGAAAGCTCAGCTTTATTTACTCTTCTATATTGATTCAATTCCTGGGCATCTCCACATCTAATGTTCTCATACATGAA
>JAJPUD010003222.1:57990-79401 GCA_023553655.1 Myrmecobius fasciatus
TTTTAATAGGAATGGGTGTTGGATTTTATCAAAGGCTTTTTCTGCATCTATGGAGATAATCATATGATTTTTATTAATTTGGTTATTAATATAATTGATTATGCTAATAGTTTTCCTAATATTGAACCAGCCCTGCATTCCTGGTATAAATCCTACTTGGTCATGATGTATTATCCTGGGGATGACTTTCTGTAATCTTGTTGCTAAAATCTTATTTAAAATTTTTGCATCAATATTCATTAGGGAAATGGGTCTATAGTTTTCTTTCTCAGTTTTCTCCCTACCTGGTTTAGCTATCAGCACCATATCTGTGTCATAGAAGGAATTTGGTAGTACACCTTCTTTCCCTATTTTTTCGAATAGTTTATATAGTATTGGGATTAATTGTTCCTTGAATGTTTGGTAAAATTCACATGTAAATCCATCTGGTCCTGGAGATTTTTTCTTAGGGAGTTGATTAATAGCTTGTTCTATTTCTTTTTCTGAAATAGGGCTATTTAAATAATTTATTTCCTCTTCTGTTAATCTGGGCAATCTATATTTTTGTAGATACTCCTCCATTTCATTTACATTCTCAAATTTATTGGCATAAAGTTGGGCAAAGAAACTCCTAATTATTACTCTAATTTCCTCTTCATTGGAGGAAAGTTCTCCCTTATCATTTTTGAGACTAATAATTTGATTTTCCTCTTTTCTTTTTCTAATCAAATTAACTAAAGGCTTATATATTTTGTTGGTTTTTTCATAAAACCAACTCTTACTTTTATTTATTAATTCAATAGTTTTCTTATTTTCAATTTTATTGATCTCCCCTTTAATTTTCAGAATTTCCAATTTGGTATTTAATTGAGGGTTTGTAATTTGGTCTTTTTCTAGCTTTTTTAATTGTAAGCCCAGTTCATTAATCTTCTCCTTCTCTGTTTTACGCAAGTAAGCATCTAGAGATATAAAATTACCCCTTATAACCGCTTTAGCCGAGTCCCACAAATTTTGGTATGCTGTCTCATTGTTGTCATTCTCCTGGATGAAATTTTCGATTGTGTCTATAATTTGCTCTTTCACCCATTCGTTCTTCAGGATTAGATTATTTAATTTCCAAATAACTTGTGGCCTATTTTCTCCTGGCCTTATATTACATGTGAGTTTTATTGCATCATGATCTGAGAAGGATGCATTTACTATTTCTGCTTTTCTGCAATTGATTTTGAGGTTTTTATGCCCTAACACATGATCAATTTTTGTATAAGTTCCATGAACCCCTGAGAAAAAAGTATACTCCCTTCTATCACCATTCAATTTCCTCCAGAGATCTATCATACCTAACTTTTCTAGCCTTTTGTTAACCTCCCTAACTTCTTTCTTATTTATTTTGGAATTTGATTTATCTAATTCTGAGAGAGCAAGGTTGAGATCTCCCACTAGTATAGTATTACTGTCTATTTCTCCTTGCATCTCTCTTAACTTCTCCTCTAGGAATTTGGATGCTATACCACTTGGTGCATATATGTTAAGTATTGATACTGCTTCATTGTCTATGGAACCCTTTAGTAAAATGTAGTTTCCTTCCTTATCTCTTTTAATTAGATCTATTTTTGTTTTTACTTGATCCGAGATAAGGATTGCTACCCCTGCCTTTCTTTGTTCACCTGAAGCATAGAAGATTCTGCTCCAGCCCTTTACCTTCACTCTGTATGTATCTCTATGTTTTAGATGTGTTTCTTGTAAACAACATATTGTAGGATTCTGGCTTTTAATCCAGTCTGCTACCCGCTTCCGTTTTATGGGAGAGTTCATCCCGTTCACATTCACAGTTAAAATAACTATATCTGTATTCCCTGCCATCTTATTTACCCAGAGTTATGATTTTCTCTTCCCTTTCCCCTCTCTCCCTTCCCCCCTCCCCAGTACTTTGCTCTTGAAGACCACCTCCCACCAATAATCCTCCTCCCTTTAGAGTCCCGCCCTCCCCTTTATACCTTTCCCCTAATCCTTCTATTAGTTTGTCCCTTTCCTTTTCTTCCCTCCCTCCTACCTTCCCACAAGGAGGGTCAGTGCTTTCTTTGAAGCCAAATGTGTCTGATATACTCTCTTAGAGTCCAATCTAATGAGAGTAAGGTTTACACAATCAATACTCATCGCCCTCCCTTCTTCCCCTCAATTATATTAGATCTTCTATGTCTCTTTATGAGATTTTGCCTTATTTTACCTCCTATATTTTTACTTTATTTTGCCTCCTTTTCCCCCCTCCCCCCTTTTTCTTTTTCAGTATGGTATCCCTTCCACCTCTAATTTCTTTTCCATTATTATCAAAGAAAAAACAAATTATACTGCCATTCTTTAAAGGATACCTATAGTAGGAATATAGTTCTCAAGAGTTTTCCTTTTTACCTTTTTATGTTTCTCTTGAGTTCTCTATTTGGAGGTCAAATTTTTTGTTCAGATCAGGTCTTTTCATTAGAAATAGGTGAAATTCTCCTGTATCATTGAATGACCATCTTCTTCCCTGGAAGATGATGCTCATTCTAGCTGGATAACTTATTCTTGGCTGTAATCCAAGTTCTTTTGCCTTTCGGAATATCTGGTTCCAGGCCCTTCGATCCTTCAATGTGGAAGCTGACAGATCCTGTGTAATTCTAATGACAGTTCCTCGGTATTTGAACTGTTTCTTTCTAGCTGCTTGCAATATCTTTTCCTTTGTGCGATAGTCCTGAAATTTGGCCACGATATTCCTTGGGGTTTTAATTTTGGGGTCTCTTTCTGGAGGTGATCGGTGAATTCTTTCAATGCCAATTTTGCCTTCTGATTCTAAAACATCAGGGCAATTCTCTTTCATGATTTCCTGGAAGATAGCATCCAGGTTCTTTTTTTCATCGTGGCTTTCAGGGAGTCCGATAATCCTTAAATTGTCTCTCCTGGATCTGTTTTCCAAGTCAGTTGTTTTTCCTAGGAGATATTTCATATTTTCTTCTATTTTTTCATTTTTTTGTTTTTGTTTAACTGATTCTTGAAGTCTTATTGAGTCATTTACTTCTATTTGTTCAATTTTAATTTTTAGAGTATTATTTCCTTCAGTTATCTTTTTTAGCTCCTTTTGTAGCTGGCCAATTGAATTTCTGGATTCAATGCATTCTTTTTCCATTTTGCCAGTTTTATTTTTCAGTGAATTGTTGTCTTTTTCCAATTCACCAATTTTGTTTTTCAGTGAATTGTTGTCTTTTTCCAATTCACCAATTTTGTTTTTCAGTTCACCATTTTTATTTTCCAGTGAATTGGTGATTTTTTCCAATTCACCAATTTTGTTTTTCAATGAACTGTTTTCTTTTTCCAATCACCAGTCCTATTTTCCAGTTTTTGATATTTCTGTTGCCCTGATCTCAATTTATTTCCCCATTCTTCTTCTAGCTCTCTTTTGAGATTCTTAATGCAATCATCCAGGTAAGCCTTCTGAAAGGGAGACCAACTTAAGTCTGCCTTTGTGGCTTCATCTGGGATTGTTTTCATAATGTCAGGATCTGGGGACTGTTCTATTTTTTCTGCGTAAAAGCTTTCTATGGTGAGAGCTCTCTTCTGCTTCTTGCTCATGATTTAAAGTTGGGATATTGGTCAAAAGCAGAGAAAACTGCAACAATTTATATTTGCCCTGGGGCAGTTTGCCGAGTTGACTTCCGGTCTGAGGCTGGTCGGGCTAGATTCGCACCAGGACCACGTTTTCAGCTGTTCTCATCCACTCCCTTCCAAAGGCAGATCTGCCAAAGCACCTGCCCGCAAGCAGAGCAAAGTGGCCCAGGCGTCTCCCAGGGGCTTCCTGGGTGCCCAAAATCCGCCCCTCTATCGCAGCCCTGACTTCCGCCCCGGCTGGAGTCCGATTGCGACCAGCGGCCGATTTCCCCTGAGGCTAACCTTCTCCAGAGTTCTTTCAAGGTAGATCTTTTATAGAAGTGCGTTGTAGTCCAAATGCTTGGCGAGGACCTCACTCGGAAACCAGTTTTAAGGCTTACTTTGTCTGGGTTGGGGGAATGTCGGAGGGAGTTCACAGAGAAAGCTGTCCGCAGTTCGCCATCTTGGCTCCGCCCTCAAACATCAATTAATTAAAAAAAATTGTACACTCTGTTCTAAAGACAATAGAAAGGTATATAGTGATTATGAATAAGGTAGAATACATCACCAATCAACAATTGTACAAGAGAAAATGACATAAAATATTTCATCAAAGACATATATGACTGAAAAGGAAGGTTGGGTTATGTGGCAAGAGTAAAGAATAATTGATAGACTGTTAAGTTAGAAAAATGTCAAAAGAAGCAAAGAAATGCTTATGAGAATTGGACTTCTTATGAAAGTTGACAAGACATAGCCAAGAATAAAATAAGTGGGTAGATTGTAATCTGTAGCATTGAGGCAATGGCCTCCATAATTAAGATAGAAATCCATGGAAATATCAAAATAACTTTACCTGATTGCTTGTCTATTTGTCCCTGTTTTGTTTCCTAAGCTGATTGGATATGCTAAATTGACATACTGTACTATCTGCAATATCTTGGGCTAGGAACACATGTTATCAAGCTAGGTTTTAGCAGGTGGCTATTTTAGACTGGGAATAAGGAGTAATTTTTTTTATTTTCACATTGTAATTTGTCCAAAAAGTTCCTGATTTTTGGTGAAGAGAAATGAAAATGGTAAAGTTCCCGCCATTCCCTGTTAATTCAAGAGTTTGGAAAGGAGAAACTTCCCTTGAACTCTTTTAAGAATAACGATTCTCAGCTGGCTGGTGGAGCAGAGCGAGCAGGTCAGCAGCTGTGGTTGGCAACGCCAAGTTCCTTCGTATCTCTTCACTGGACTCCCATTGGCGGAACCCATCGTCGGAGAGTCAATCTAGTCCGCTTAAGCCAGGCCTCCCAAGGAGATCGGAGACGCTGCTGCGGAGCATCATGAAATTCCAATACAAGGAGGATCATCCTTTCGAGTACAGGAAAAAAGAAGGGGAGAAGATTCGGAAGAAATACCCTGACAGAGTCCCTGTAATTGTGGAGAAGGCACCTAAAGTCAGAGTGCCTGACCTGGACAAAAGGAAGTACTTGGTACCCTCTGACCTAACAGTTGGTCAGTTCTACTTCTTAATTTGGAAACGGATCCACCTTCGTCCAGAAGACGCCCCATTCTTCTTCGTCAACAACACTATCCCTCCTACTAGTGCTACCATGGGCCAGCTTTATGAGGACAACCATGAGGAAGATTATTTTCTCTATGTGGCCTACAGTGATGAAAGCGTCTATGGGAAGAAGAAGGCATTGCAGGACAGAGCTGCTGGATTGGATGGGGGAAGTTTTCGACATGTATGATTGGAAGTGGGGATGGCACCCCTCCTTCCTGCCCTCTTCCCACCCTGTGAAATTAGCCCTTGTTGTGCTGGATAGAAGGGTCAGTTGTGGGGGGGGCAGAGTGATAGGTTGTTTTTGGATAGTCTGTCCAGGGAGGACTCCCCAGTTTTCTTACCCTGGGGGGTGGGAAACCCAGTTTGATACATTGGTAGGAGGGGTGTGGGTGGGAGAGACAGAAGAAAATGCTCTATAACTATCTCAGTATTTGACCAAATTTGTTTTTATCATCTCTACTTGGCGACATCTCTTCCATAGTCTTACTGCGGGCTTTATCCTCCCCCCATATCCCTAAGTATCATTCTCAAGAGGTGATTATGACCCTAGAGTTCTAACCACTATTGCTTGGCTTATTGGGCTTATCTCTCCAGACTTCACTTAAAAGTACAGAAAGATATGGAGTATGGAGGATAAGAGGAGAGTGTTCCTCTTGTCTTTTATGGAGATGGTGGGCTAGGAGCTTGCATCCCTGTCCCACTTGACATTTCCTTCTTGTCCTTCTAAATGGAAGGCCAGGCCTGGGGACCAAAGAGAAAGCTTGTTTGGCATTAGGACCCTAAAATAGAAAACAGAATTTCCCAGTAGTAGTGAAATCACTGAGAATGTGACTTTGGAAAGGAGAGTAGGCAGGATAAATCACTAAACTGAATTATGGAGAATCTTTATCCCAGCTTCTCTCTGGGTACCTTTTAGTACAGAACAAGATTTGCCCTGCACTTAATTATCTGCAAACATTCCCAGCTATAGGTGGGAACCTTCCTTATCATTCCTAAACCCCACCATTCTGGATACAGGGGAAAGTGGGGAGGGGGATTAGCATTCTTGCTCTTGTACACACATAAATGATTGATAAATTCCAAAAAAAAAAAGAATAATGATTCTTATGGTCTACTAATCATTATGGAGACAATATGCTAATAAGTGAAGTCAGAAATCCATGTAACATGGAAATTCCATTTGCTAGACATATAAATAACCCATGAGTCTCAACAGATATAAAATATGCTCCTATGATTACTGAAGGAATAGTTCATTCAACTATTAAGTTCAGTTTTGAATATTGAAAATTTTATTGCAAAAAAAATTATCTGAAAAGCTATATGTTTTGTATAATATATTTGTTGATAACTTAGAACCCAAGCCACTAATTTCTACTTTTTTTCATCTTACAAAGCCTGATCTCTCTCATTCTTAATTGCACTGATTGGCAGTATGATCACACACATGCTATTGATTTCATTACATACTTGTAATAAATCAGGTCCTGAATAAAAAATACTGGCACTCTTGAAAGTTATCTAGTATACTTAGTAATTTTTTTTAACAATGCACATTTTAAAACTCTGCATCTCAAAATAAATACCCAGACTCACAGGATCTCTGAGTTAAAATAGACCTCAGAGAAAATCTTTAGAGGTTCTTTACCTGAGGCTTACTAATTATTCTTTTTCCTTTACTCTGAGGTTCAGCTTCCTCATCTGTTAAGTGAAACTAAGGATAACCATCTTTCCTACTGTGCAAGATTGTTGTGAGCATAAATAATTGAGATATTTTTGTGAAGGTATTTTGAAAACTAAGTGATTTCCATATAGAAGCTTTTTATTTTTTCTGTTATCGGTATAAGTTATAATAGTGGAATCTCATTTGGGGTTTTCTTGATAAAGGTATTGGAGTGGTTTGCCTTTTCCTTTTCCAACGTATTTGATAGATGAGGAAACTAAAATAAATAAGATTAAGTGACTGACCCAGAATCACACAACTAGTAAGTATCTGAGGCTAAATTTGAACTAAGGAACATGAATTTTCCTGATTCTAGGCCAGGCACTCTGTCCACTTTACCACCTACCTGTCTTTGATGAATATTGTTTTCTAGCATAGTTTAGGATTTGGTAGTAAAGATGAAGTTTTCTTAGATCTTCTCCAGGTCAAACTTGGATTACAAATCTATCTGTTTCATTATAATTATTCTTTCTTTTTTTATAGGTACAATCATTGTATATCTCTCTTTTTATGTCCTCAGCACTTAGCAGAGTGCCTGCCACATGATAAATGTTAAATAAATGTTTATTGATTGATTGTGCTATTTTCTTGGTTCTGCATAATTCTGTATGTAGTCAAATAAATCTTTTTCTGCTTCTTTGAATTATTTATGTTCCATTTTTTGACAACACAGTCATGTCTCTCTATATCCATGTACCATGATTTGTTTAGCCTTCCCACAATTTATGGACACCTATCAGAGATCTGTTTTGAAGTAAACACTCACTAATTTGTGAGAGTCATTTGTTAAATATTAAGTCAAAATATCTTATTCATGCAACAGCCAAGAGTTGAGTGTCACTGGATCAAAGAGTACATGATGGGGAATGAAGTGTAAGAAGACTGAAAAGGTGAAAGGGGGCTAAGTTATGAAGGGCTTTGGATAAAAGAGGATTTTGTATTTGATCCTGGAGGTAATAGAAAACTACTGGAGTTTATTGAGTATGGAGTTGATGTGATGAACCTGAGCTTGAAGAAAATCACTTCGGTGGTTAAATGGAGGATCAGTTGGAATGGAAAAGAGACTTAAGTGAGGCAGATCCACTACCATGTTACTACAATAGTCCAGGTTTGAGGTGATAAAGCTGGCATTAAAGCACTAACATCATCAGAGTATGTTCAAGAGATGTTCCAAAAGATATAGTTAGGAAAGTGATAGTATTTTCACAGGCATAGTCCTATAATGGGCAAATAAACCTTAGTATTATAAAAATAATTTTGACTTTGTAAAGTCAAAGTGATTTTTCTTGAAAAAGAATCAGGATTGCAAATAAAAAGCTTTAATAAAAAAGAAAAAGAATCAGGGGACCTCCAAGCAATCTCCAGATCATACCTTGAGCACTCTTTAGTAGGTAATCTACTAAATCTACTACTGTCTGAGCAAAACTACTCTGATTAAAATGGAGGCATCCTGAGTGGCCTTTGGAGCATTTCCAGATCTAACATTGAAGCCATTATGTCACATTCAAATAAGTGTAGCCTCCTATAATTATCTGCCTTTTGGATGAAAAGAGTAAGGCGCTGACTCTGCAGAGCTCTGTCTCATTCAAATCCAGTCCCCTTGCAGTTCAAGACATCATTGGTCCTCTTCCAGAATATAACAATAACAACAACAAACAAGAAGATTCAGTCTAAGCATCTATACATCAAAAAACCTGCAGACACCACAAATCAGGACTTGATATATTGTTTTATTGATTGTCTAGATTTAAGTGATGGAAAAAATCTTAATGAAGATTAGATTTAAATGTATATCATGTGCATTGTTTTGTTCCACCCTGTAGATTACTTATCAGCACCTAGTACCTACTCTGTTTTCTGTTCTTTGGGCATGGCCTAGTATTGATGATGCCATGTTGGTTCTGAGAAAACAAGAAACTGAAGTTTCAAACTTGTAGGTAAAATAGAAACAAAGGTCTTAATAGTATAGCTAAGAAAATAGTTCCCAGACTGTAGAATAAGCTTCATCGACTAATGATGGTTTGAAGGTAGCAAAGGTGATAAGGATACACCAGATGCTATTTATTCTGAGTCTGTATTAAGATTCTAAAGCTGTTTGTTCTAGTGATTTGCAGTGCTTTAGGTCTTATCCTAGAATCCTTGTATAGACTTTATAATCCCTGGGTATCTTTAAACCAATTCCTGCTCCAAGCAAGACTAGTTATATCTCTTCCTCAGGGTTTCAGGGGCAAGCTTGAGAAGTGGGATGGGGTTGGGAAGTGGAGGGGTGGAGAGAGGAGAGAAAAAGGAGAAAGAAATAAAAGGGAGACAGGAGAGGGGAGGAGGAGGGGGAAATATTTCTATTGATATTGGCTTGAATCCCTTTTCTAGTATGTTCTCGCTTAAATCAATCACCAGAGATTAGTGCCCTGGTATCCAGTAATTAGCAATACTTTCCAAAGGAATGTTTGTTGAGCAGGTATGCAAGAAGAGAAATATAAATATCGCTCCTACTCCTCAATTGGGGGAAAACTTTCCTTTCTGCCACCTCAATCACTGGAAATAGTAAGCTCAAAATTAAAGAATTTGTTACAAATCATAGAGTTGACTTCTAAATGGACATAGTCAATGGGTGAAGTTAATTACTTGCTGATAGGATCCAAAGTCAAAGATCAAAATCTGACTCCTTTATTTGTAATCTAAAGTCCTTCTTACTTTGCTCAAACCTGGTTTTCCTGCTTTGTTTAATGCTCCTCTCTTTCACACACTCTCATTGAAGCAAGTTGACCTTTTTATTGCTCCTCACAAGAGAGATTTCATCTCTTTTATTCATGTCTTTGCATTGGCCATTTCCTGTGCTTGGAATGGATTCCCCCCCCCCTTCTCTACCTCTTAAAATCATTGGTTACCTTTAAGGCTTTACTCAATATACATAAAGGAATAGGGAGGAGGGGAGGAATAATAAGGAGGAGAAAGGAGAAAGAGGAAGAGGAGAGAATTTGGAATTCATAATTTGAAAAAAGAAATTGTTTTTACATAAATTAAAAACTCAATTGCTACCTTCTCTAGGAAGCCTTAACTGATTCTTCCAGATACCAGTATTTTCCATTAAAATACTTTTTAAAATCATTTTTCACATATATTTGTTGTTTTAATTTTCAATAGAATTAGAATACAAACTGTTACAACATTGAGACAGTTTCATTTTTGTCTTTGTAGTCCCAGTGCCTAAGACATAGTGTTTACTAAATGCTTGTTGATTGAACGATTATGAACTCTGGAAGGTCAGAAACTATATCTTATGTTACACTATAATTCCCATAATGCCCTGTACATAGTAATTTCTTGATAAACATTTGTTGAATGAGTGAATCCTTCAAAAATAAACCTTCCTAAAATTAACTTCTTCAATGAACGATATTGTGATAACTGAGAAGTGTTGGAATAGGGGCATACAAAGGGAGACATGTTTTGTTTAAAGAGTAAATGGTAGGAGATTGTGGGGGGCGGAGCCAAGATGGCGGAGTGAAAAGGTGACTTTCTGCCTCTCCTCCGATCTTCTCTCAAATCAACAATAAAATAAGCCTCTGAACTGATCTTCAAGTCAACGAACTCAGAAATTTTTGGACACTGCTCTCTGGATAACTTCATATCAGGTTAGTCGGACTCGGACAGAGAGATAAATAGACAACTTCTGTGTAGGCCGGAAGTGAGGGTGGGACTCAGCTCAGCTCATCGTGGCAGAAATTCCAAACTCCAAACTCCAAATTTCAAACACCTGGAGTTTATCTGAGGCGCTCGGGACACTCTGCCCTGATTGGGGGCAGGTGTTCTGGCAGACTTGCCTTGTTTAAGGAGTAATTCGGACTTAGTCCTAGCCCCCACTGGCCCAGCACCTTAAGTCAACTCACCGAAGTGCCCCAGGGCAAAGCTTTTTCAGCCGCAGTTTTTTTTCCCCTACCTTAAAGAGATATCCACACTGTCTAAAAAAAAATGAAGAAGCAAAAGAGAGCTCTCATCATAGACAGCTTTTATAAAGAGAAAGAAGAGATGATCACCCCAGATCCAGAGGTTCCTTTAGACAAAACTCCAGAGAAAATCAGCAAGGACCATCACTGGTCCCCTTTTCAAAAGGCCTTTCTGGAAGATTGCATAAAGAACCTCAAAAGAGAGCTGGAGGATAAATGGGAAAATAAACTGAAATCAGTGCAAGAAGGATAAAATATCTTTCAAGAAGGATATGATGCCCTGCAAAACAGATATGAAAAAGACACCAATTTATTGAAAAATAAAATTAGTGAAGTGGAAAAAGAGTGCAATGAACAAATTAGCCAGTTACAAAAGGAGCTTAAAAAGGTAACTGAAGAAAACAACACTTTAAAAATAAGAATTGAACAAATGCAAGTGAATGACTCAATAAGATTTCAAGAATCAGTCAAACAAAAACAAAAAAATGAAAAATTAGAAGAAAATATGAAATATCTCCTAGGAAAAACAACTGACTTGGAAAATAGATCTAGGAGAGACAATCAAAGGATTATAGGACTTCCTGAAAGCCATGTTAAAAAAAAGAATCTAAACACTATCTTCCAGGAAATCCTGAAAGAAAACTGCCCTGAGATTGTAGAATCAAAGGGCAAAATCACCATTGAAAGAATTCACCGATCACCTCCTGAAAGAGACCCCAAAATTAAGACCCCAAGGAATATCGTGGCTAAATTTCAGGACTATAGCACCAAGGAACAGATTCTACTAGCAGCCAGAAAGAAACAATTCAAATACCGAGGATCAATAATTAGAATCACACAGGATCTGTCAGCCTCCACACTGAAGGATCCAAGGGCCTGGAACCAGATATTCCCAAGGGCAAAGGAACTTGGATTACAACCAAGAATAACCTATCCAGCTAGAATGAGCATTATCCTTCAGGGAAGAAGATGGTCATTCAATGATATAGGTGAATTTCACCTATTTCTAATGAAAAGACCGGATCTGAACAAAAAATTCGACACCCAAACACAGAACTCAAGAGATGCATAAAAAGGTAAAAAGGAAAGGACTCTTGAGAACTTTATTTTTACTAGGGGGATACTTAAAGTTTGGGGGTATAATTAACTAGATACTACTTTGATAATATGAAAAAGAGAACTAGAGGGGAAAAGTTTGTCATACTAGGGAAAAAACGGAAAAAGTGGTAAAATAAGATCTAAAAAAAAGGAGGTAAAAACAAGGTAAAATCACTTGAAGAGGCAAAGAAAATCTAATATAATTGAGAGAAAGAGGGGAGGGAGATGAGCATTGTATAAATCTTACTCTCATCAGGTTGGGCTCTAAAAGTGTATATCAGACATTTGATTTCACATTGAAACTTGTCTGTTGCTAGAGGGAAGTGGGAGGGAAAAGAGGAAAAGTAAGGGACAAACTAATGAAAGGGAAAATAGAAGAATCAGGGGAAAGGAGTAAAAACAGGGGAAGGGGATCTAAAGGGTGGAGTATTGTTTGGGGGAGGGGGTCATCAAAAGCAAAGTACTGAGGAGGGGGGAAGGGAGAAAGGGGAAAGGAAAGGGGAAAACATAACTTGGGTAAATAAGATGGCAGGAAATAAAGAATTAGTTATTCTAACTGTGAATGTGAATGGGATGAACTCTCCCATAAAGCGGAAGCGGATATCAGACTGGATTAAAAACCAGAATCCCACAATATGTTGTCTACAAGAAACACATCTAAAACATAGCGACACATATAGGATGAAGGTAAATGGCTGGAGCAGAAAATATTATGCTTCAGGTGAACAAAAAAAGCAGGGATAGCAATCCTTATCTCAGATCAAGTAAAAGCCAAGATAAATCTAATCAAAAGAGATAAGGAAGGAAACTATATTTTATTAAAGGGTACCATAGATAATGTAGCAATATCTATACTAAATATATATGCACCAAATGCAATAGCACACAAATTCCTAGGGGAGAAATTAAGAGAGATGCAAGAAGAAATAGACAGCCAAATGATACTAGTGAGGGATCTCAACCTTGCTCTCTCAGAATTAGATAAATCAAACTACAAAATAAACAAGAAAGAAACTAGGGAGATAAACCAATTGTTAGAAAAGTTAGGTATGATAGATCTATGGAGAAAGTTGAATGGAGACAGTAGGGAGTTTACTTTTTTCTCAGCAGTCCATGGAACCTATACAAAAATTGACCATGTGTTAGGGCATAAATACCTCAAAATCAAATGCAGAAAGGCAGAAATAGTAAATACATCCTTTTCAGATCATGATGCAATAAAAATCACATGCAATATAAGGCCAGGAGAAAATAAACCAAAAGTTAATTGGAAATTAAATAATCTAATCCTGAAGAATGAATGGGTGAAAGAGCAAACCATAGACACAATCAATAATTTCATCCAGGAGAATGACAATAAGGACACAACATACCAAAATTTGTGGGATACAGCTAAAGCGGTTATAAGGGGTAATTTTATATCTCTAGATGCTTACTTGCATAAAATAGAGAAAGAAAAGATCAACAAATTGGGCTTATTATTAAAAAAACTAGAAAAAGAACAAATTAAAAACCCTCAATTAAATACCAAATTGGAAATTCTAAAAGTAAAAGGAGAAATTAATAAAATTGAAAATAAGAAAACTATTGAATTAATAAATAAAACTAAGAGTTGGTTCTATGAAAAAACTAACAAAATAGATAAGCCTTTAGTTAATTTGATAAGAAAAAGAAAAGAGGAAAATCAAATTGTTAGTCTCAAGAATGATAAGGGAGAACTTTCCTCCAATGAAGAGGAAATTAGCGCAATAATTAGGAGTTACTTTGCCCAACTTTATGCCAGTAAGTTTGATAATCTAAATGAAATGGAGGAATATCTACAAAAATATAGATTGCCCAGGTTAACAGAAGAGGATATAAATTATTTAAATAGCCCCACATCAGAAAAAGAAATAGAACAAGCTATTAACCAACTCCCTAAGAAAAAATCTCCAGGGCCAGATGGATTTACATGTGAATTCTACCAAACATTCAAAGAACAATTAATTCCAATACTACACAAATTATTTGAGAAAATAGGGACAGAAGGTATACTGCCAGAATCCTTCTACGAGACTGATATGGTGTTGATAGCTCAATGAATTCAAATTTCTATTTGAAAATAGAGAAAGAAAACTATAGACCAATTTCCCTAATGAATATTGATGCAAAAATTTTAAATAAGATGTTAGCAATGAGATTACAGAAAGTCATCCCCAGTATAGTACACTACGACCAAGTAGGATTTATACCAGGGATGCAGGGCTGGTTCAATATTAGGAAAACTATCAGCATAATTAATTATATTAATAACCAAACTAACAAAAACCATATGTTTATATCAATAGATGTAGAAAAAGCCTTTGATAAAATCCAACACCCTTTCCTATTAAAAACACTAGAGAGTATAGGAATAAATGGGCTTTTCCTTAAAATGATCAGTAGCATCTATTTAAAACCATTAGCAAGCATCATATGTAATGGAGACAAACTAAAACCATTCCCAATAAGATCAGGAGTGAAACAAGGCTGCCCACTGTCACCATTACTATTTAATATTGTATTAGAAATTTTAGCTTTAGCAATAAGAGAAGAAAAAGAGATAAAAGGAATCAGAGTAGGTAATGAAGAAACCAAATTATCACTCTTTGCAGATGACATGATGGTATACTTAGAGAACCCTAGAGACTCAACTAAAAAACTACTAGAAACAATTCACAACTTTAGCAAAGTTGCAGGATTCAAAATTAATCCACATAAATCATCCGCATTTTTATATATTACAAACAAAGTTCACTAGCATGAGATACAAAAAGAAATTCCATTCCAAATAGCAGATGATAGGATAAAATATTTGGGAATCTATCTGCCAAGGAAAAGTCAGAAACTATACGAACTAAATTACAAAACACTTTCCACACAAATAAAATTAGACCTAATCAATTGGAAAAATATTAAGTGCTCATGGGTAGGCAGAGCAAACATAATAAAAATGACAATACTACCCAAACTAATCTACTTATTTAGTGCCATACCAATCAAACTCCCAAGAAATTATTTTACAGATCTAGAAAAAATAGTAGCAAAGTTCATTTGGTCAAGGATTTCAAGGGGATTAATGAAAAAAAAAAGGCAGATGAAGGTGGCCTTGCTGTACCAGATCTAAAACTATATTATAAAGCAGCGGTCATCAAAACCGTTTGGTACTGGCTAAGAAATAGAGCAGTCGATCAGTGGCACAGGATAGGATATCAGGACTATCTAGGCAATGACTATAGCAATCCAGTCTTTGATAAACCCAAAGACCCCAGCTTTTGGGATAAATTCTCACTATTCGGCAAAATCTGCTGGGAAAATTGAAAACTAGTGTGGAAGAAATTAGGGCTTGACCCATACCTAAAACCACGTACCAAGATAAGATCTAAATGGGTTCATGATCTAGATATAAAGAGGGACTTTGTAAGCAAGTTAGAGGAATGTAATATAGTTTATCTCTCAGACCTGTGGAGATGGAATAAATTTATGTCCAAAGAAGACCTGGAACTCCTAATTGAACACCAGATGGATAATTTTGATTATATTAAGTTAAAAAGTTTCTGTACAAATAAAACTAATGCAGATAAGATTAGGAGGGAAGCATCAAACTGGGAAATCATCTTTACATTTAATGGTTCTGATAAAGGCCTCATTTCTAAAATATATAGAGAATTGTCTCATATATATAAGAATTCAAGCCACTCTTCAATAGATAAGTGGTCAAGGGATATGAACAGACAATTTTCAGATGATGAAATTAATACCATCTCTAGTCATATGAAAAGTTGCTCCAAATCACTATTGATCAGAGAAATGCAAATTAAGACAACTCTGAGGTACCACTACACACCTGTCAGATTGGCTAAAATGACAGGAAAAGATAACGATGAATGTTGGAGGGGATGTGGGAAAACTGGGACACTAATACATTGTTGGGGGAACTGTGAACGGATCCAATCATTCTGGAGAGCAATTTGGAGCTATGCTCAAAAAGTTGTCAAACTGTGCATACCCTTTGACCCAGCAGTGTTTCTACTGGGCCTATATCCCAAAGAGATCTTAGAGGAGGCAAAGGGACCCACCTGTGCAAGAATGTTTGTGGCAGCCCTTTTTGTAGTGGCTAGAAACTGTAAACTGAAGGGATGCCCATTAATTGGAGAGTGGCTGAATAAATTATGGTATATGAATATTATGGAATATTATTGCTCTGTAAGAAACGACCAGCAGGATGATTTCAGAGAGGCCTGGAGGGACTTGCATGAACTGATGCTGAGTGAAACGAGCAGAACCAGGAGATCATCATACACAGCAACAACAGTATTACATGATGATCAATTCTGATGGACATGGCCCTCTGCAACACAGAATTGTCTCAAACCAGTTCCAATTGTTCACTGAAGAAAACCATATACACCCAGAGAGAGGAAAATGAAATATGGACCACAACGTAACATTTCCATGATCTCTATTGACATTTACTTGCATTGTGATGCCTTTCTCTGATTCTTTTCTTTTTTCTTGTAGATAGGATTTTTCTTGCATAACTTGTCAAGCATTTCAACATTATTAACATGTAGTGGACTTCCTGCCATCTAGGGGAGGGGAGGGGACTGGGGGTAAAATTTGTAATGGAAAGCTTTGTAAAGATCAATGTTGGGGAACTACCCATACATATGTTATACAAATAAAAAGGTTTAATAAGTAAAAAAAAATTTAAAAACAGAGTAAATGGTAGGGCAGCTAAGTGGTGCAGTGGATAGAGCACCAGCACTGAAGTCAGGAGGACTTGAGTTCAAATCTGACCTCAGATACTTAACATTTCCTAACTGTGTGACCCTGGGTAAGTCACTTAACCCCAATTGCCTCAGCAAAAAAAAAAAAAAAAAAGAGTAAATGGAGAATAAAAACATGCAAAAGCTGCATGCCAGATATATAACCATTGGCTGCTTTTCTTTTTACTCAGTACCTGGGTGGTTTGATTTTATGTGAGTTCCAAACTCAGTACTACACATCTTTCTCCATAGCACATTTGAGCACTAGTGTTCAAAAAAAAATAATAAATCACCTCCTAAATGAGCTAAGCTTATTTTGCTCTAACACTAACATTTTAACATATTAATTGTAGAGCAAATTTGATTATTTGGTGTTTTCCAGAAGCAACCAAAATAATTGTGATCCCTTTTTAAAAACCTCTTTATTATTCTATTGAGGTTTTCTTTGGTATGTTAATTCAATTCAGAGTAGCATGCATAAATATTTATAAAAATGAGGTATACCTGTTACAAGAACCTAATTTCTACACATTCTGACTCATACATTTTATTTTGTTAAAGATGAATATGAAGGGCAAATGAAAAAGTATGTGTATAGTTGCTGAGAAGTATAATTAATATCATGTCATTGTGATTCTTTATCAGTCAATAAACATTTATTAAACACCTACTATCAATCAGGCATGATATTAAGAATTATGGAAAAGAAGAATAGCAAAACACATTCTCAAGAATCTCATGGTGAACAGGAGAAATAACACAACAGGATAAATTGGAGCTAATTAACAAAAAGAAGGCATTAGAATTAATATGGATTAAGAAACACTTCTCACAGAAGGTAAGAACTTAGCTGGGACTTGAAAGAATTTTGGAAGCCAAGATGCAAAGATGAAGAGAGGGAGAATTCCACCAAGCATGAAAGATAACTAGTGAAAATGCATGGAGTCGGGAAGTGGAGCATCTCCTGCCTGACTAACAATGAGAAGCCTACAATCACTGAATCTAAGCGAACATAGTGGTGGAAGAAAGGGGTCTAAAGCATAAGAAGGCTACAAAGATATGTGTATAGGGGTAGATTATGGATGGCTTTGAATACCAAAGAGAGGACTTTACATTTGATCTGGGAGGTGATAGAGAGCCACTTCAATTTATTAAGTGATGAAAAGGGGAGTGTCCTGCACTTTAGGAAGACAACTTTGATATTTATGTGAAGGTTGGACTGGAGTCTGAATGGAGTGTGTCAGGGAGATCATCCAGAGGTTATCACAAACAAAGGACACTGGGGCTATCTCACACACACTATCAAGAATACTTACATTTCAATGGGTCCATGGTTTCATTAAATGAATTATCTTTTCATATATCCATCATGGCCCTCATTCATATCTATTATCTTTCTTTAAATTTTCCACTGGGAATATAATTAATCCAGAAGTTTTCCTTTGGTTCAGTATAATTCATGTCAATCCAATAAGCATTAATTAAAGGCTATTATTCAGGGCAGTGCGGTAGGAATTAAAAATACAAAATGAAAAACAATTTCTTCAAGCAGCTTGCATTGAATTTAGATTTCTTGAACTTGTCATGGATTCCAGGGCAAGGCTAGGAGGTTAGAAGTAACAATATGCTGAGCGTCATGGAGAAATACACAGAAGATTATTCAACAAACAGGATATATTACAAATGATTTTTGGTGATGCCAAACTATAAAAAAATTGCAATTGCTTTGGGAACATAGAGGATGATAAAAGGAAGGCAAAAGTCAAATTGCTTTTATAAAGGTCAAGGGAAAAGTCACTGAATAGTGCAAACTCTTTGACCTAGATATATCTCTACTAGACATATTTTTGCAGAGATCAAAGAAAGATAAAAAAGACCTGATTGTAAAAAATATTTAAAGCAGCACTTTTTGTGGTAGCAATGAACTTGAAACAAAAGAGGTACCCATCAATTGATGAATGACAGGGCAAACTATAATATGTGGATATAATTAAATACTCTTTTGCTCTTTAGAAATAAAGAAAGAGTTGGTTTCAGAAAAAAAAAAACCTTAGATAGCTGATCCAGAGTAAAGTGAGCAGAACCAAAATTAAGCAAAAATGTTGTAAAGACTTCAAAAGACTTAAAATCCTTGCTCAACACAATGGCCAAACAGGATTCTAAAGGATTCTAATAGCGAAGCATGCTACACATGACCTCCTGACAAAGAAGTAATGGACCCAGAGAGTAGAATGAGATCTGTTCTTTAGGAATAGCCAATACAGAAATTTGTGTGGCTTGACTATGTAAGTTTGTTTAAAAAGGGTCTGGGTTTTTCCTTTATTCCCCACCCCCAATAGGGGAGTAATGGTGGGAAGGAAAGAAAATTGAAAAAAATTAATTCCAAAAAAATAAGGGGAAAAATGATTTCTATTGACCTTGGTTCAGATAATTGACAGTAACCCAATTTAATAAATATTTAGCATTGTTAAGCCCCAGTTTCTAGACTTGTAATTTTATTGGCATGAGAAACTCCTAGAAATGCCCTTTACTTATGCAATTTATTAAGGTCCTCTAATGATCCAGGCATTGAACAAAAGAACAAAACCTTTACCCTTAAGGATCTCCCATTCTATTTGCAAAGGGAGAATGGCCATAGGAATCAGAAAAGCTTAGTTTAGAAGATAGTCCTTGAATTGAACTTAGACATATACTAGGGATTTTAAGAAGGTGACATGAAAAGGGAATGCATTCCAGACCTCCGAGACAGCTAGTTCAAGGGTACAGAGAGAAGAGATGGAATGCTGTAGATGCAGAATAGGAAGAAAGACTGTTTGATTGAACAATGGAGTTTGAATGGAGGTAATGTTTAACAATGTTGGGAAGGTAAAAAGAGTTTTAAATGCTAAACAGAGGAGTTTATAGGGAACCAGTGGGGAATAGGGAGTCAATGAAGTTTACTGAACAAGTGGAGATGACATGACCATAGCTACGCTTTAAGAAAATCACAATAGGCAGGTGAACAGATTAAAAGCAGAAGAGACTTGAGGAAGTAAGACCAGTTAGGATGGTACTATAATAGTCTAGGTGAGAGGTAATGAGTGTCTGAACTAAATTGATAAATGATTATAGTTTTTACCTGCCTTGCTTGCATACAAGTACCATGGAAGAGACAAAGTTTAAGATTTATTCCATGCATTCAAGGAAAGAAACAGATGAGAAATAACTAGAGGAAACTTAATGACATTCTGCCATTACTCCTGTTTATCAGTTAGTGATTCCTGATGTTGAAAATAAGGAAAGGAATGAATGATTCTCATTCATCACTTCAAAGCATCTGTATTTCCCTAAATATGGGTTTCCCTTCCACAGAGACAGATTACATACACTCTGTACTTTAGTATATGATCTTCATAACTAGTGACTAAAAAAATATGTTATATCCTGCTAGCCAACTTTCTGACTATGAACCTCTTCAAGCTTAGCTAGACTGGTCCTTTACTAGTGGAATACAGTTTATTGTGGGGTCCATATTCAAAGTCTTCCCAGATTGGTAGGATCTTCCCGGGCTTTTTCTGTCTGCTGGCATAGTCTATGATGGCAAATAAATACCTTATAAGATAATTCTTTCATGGTGATACAAAGTAAACATGAAACTGCTCTCAGTTTCACTTAATCATTTTCACAACATAATATAATAAAAAGGATGATTACTCATGAAACCACAAATCCAACATATATCAACTCGCTATTCCTTTTAAATGCAAAAGCAAGGATCAAGGAGGGAGCCATGGTGGCGGAGATCAGACAGGAGTCTCTGTAACCTCCTCTAACCTCCCCTCAAACCAACAACATATGAAGCCTCTAGACTGATTCTGAAGCAAAAAAATCCACAATATCTGGAGAACAACATGATTCTAGAAGAAGATACTCTGGAAGAACCTCAAAACAGGTCTGTTTTAATTGGGCAGAGGGGTGGTCTACTGAACCCAGACTGCAGCACAGGGAGACTGGGGCAGGGAGCTGGAGCAGGGAGCTGGAACAGGAGTCAGAACAGGAGTGGGAGAGTTGTGCTTTTCACACACCTGGGAGTCTTCTGCGGGCCTCTTGGAACAATCTGTCCTGATTGTGGGCAGGTGGTTTGGAGGGTCTGCCTTCTGAGGGGGATAGATTGTGAACCACTGAACCCCTGATGAGCATCGGACCTAGCTGCCATTACACAGCACCTTAAAGCAATCAATCAAACAACAGGACTGATCAGCACCAGAAATAATTCAATCGGCGGAGCTGCCCAGTACCTGAAATAATTCAATCAGCAGAACCGCCCCAGGGTGAACTAAAGCAGAACTGCCCAGCACCTGACATAATTCAATCAGCAGAACTGCCCAGTTCCTGAAATAACTCAATCAGCAGAACTGCCCCAGGGCAAATTAAAGCAGCTGTCCCACCTTTGCCCTAAACAGACCACACACCTTTAAAAAAATGAATAAAAAACCAAAAAGAGCTCTCACCATAGACAACTTTTATGGAGAGAGGGAAGAACAGACCTCAAATCCTGAGGCCCCCTAAAGGTAAAGCAACTCCAGAAAAAGCCCCAAAGAGAGACATAAATTGGTCTCCATGTCACAAGGCTTTCTTTGAAGATTGCATAAAAAATCTTAAAAGAGAGTTAGAAGAAACATGGGGAAACGAAATGAGATCACTGCAAAATAAAATAGAAAAAAT
>JAJPUD010003222.1:94414-104679 GCA_023553655.1 Myrmecobius fasciatus
GAAGGAAGGAAGGAAGGAAGGAAGGAAGGAAGGAAGGAAGGAAGGAAAAAAGAAAAACCCTTGAATTCCTCCGGCTCTCAAGGAGGTTACATTTAGCTAGGAGGTTCCAACAATAAATGTGAATTTGCTTACAAAATAACTCAAAATAATTTTTAAAAGGTCAATATGCTAATAATGAAGGTGATTTGGGAATCAAAGGAGACTTTGGGGGGGGTAGTAACTGGGCAATTCTTTGAAGTATAGCACTTAGGCACACCCAATCTTAGACAGTGTTTTGACCAGGCAATTCAGAGTACTTGATGAATCTATATCCAAATAAACCATAGTTCATATGTACCCAATTCATTTACTTTTATTAGTTAGGAAAGGAACAAAATTTAGTTTAAAGTGAAGACATTTAATAAATACTTTGGGAACAGTGTTCCCAAAATACAAGGCAACATAATAAACCAGACAAACCCTGTTTGTTTTCTATACATTGCCCATACAAGCAGACTATTGTTTTTTTTTTCACTAGTAAACTACTTTGTAAGTAAACTTATTGGGGGAATGCTTGCAAACTGATTTCTAGATTTCTCACTAATGACAAAGAGAAATTGACAAAAGAAAAGACATCTGCAGCTGAAGACATTGAAAGGCCTCCTTATTCCCCAATAGATGGATAGTAAGAAGCCATGGTCTTTCCTTCCTAATCTTCATCACAGAATCCAAGAAGCTCAGAGATGGCCAGCTACTCAGAGACAATCTAGAACACAGCCCAAGTAAAAAGAATCCCCTCTACAAGCCATCCAAGAAAGGTCCTCCAGTCATTCCTCTGAGACTTCTAGGGAGGTGAAACTTTATCTCATTCCATGGTTCTACATATTGCTTGTGAAGCATTGATTGAAGGTGAAGCATCAAACTCCTCCCAAATGTGCTCCTTTACAGAGGGCAGAAACTGGACTCACATCTCACTTTGGAACAGAATGCCCCCCTCTGGTTCCTCTTAATGTCTCCAACTTCTCCTCCTCCACTTTCTTTCCTTCATTTATATGTTGTCTCATCCTTTAGATTATAAACTCTTTGAGGGCAGGGATTTCTTTTTATGCATTATATCCCCAGTGCTAGTACAGTGTCCAACACATAGTATACTCTTAATAAATATTTATCAGATTTAATTGATAGAGGAGTCCAGATTAGCGTCTTCACACATTCTCCTTTAGCATTTACGTCTTGGCATTTCTTTCTGAAACTTGGCTATGAAAAAGAAGAACTATAGATATTGCTCCACAGATGCTTAGCTGCTCCATGTGGTTGGAGGATGCCCCATCACCTCTCTTCTCTCTGTTTTCTCTCAACTATTTCAAGATTGCTATCATGTATCTCTAAGAGTATCCTCTTTGCTTCACTAAATATTTCTGAATCCTTCAAATGATAGCTTCATGTGCCATGAGTCCAGATCTGTTCTAGCCATCTTGCTCTCAATATCATCAGTGCTCTTCCAAAAATATCATCATCACCTTCTTCCCTAAGAAAAATTCCCAGCATACATGTTAGCCCTCAAGTGACCAGACAAATGTTCTCTAGAGTTAGTTAGCTCTGCATTAAAACTAGCCCAACGCTCTAATCACTAACTTTTCTGAAAAAACAAAAACAAAAGCCTAATTCATCCTGCTATTTAATCAGTGTGGGGAGCTCCCAATATGGGAATTCTCTCTTCATATTTGGAATGTCAACTCTTCTGTAAAGGGGGGGAACTCTTTAAAGTTGTGTGGAGAACCGAAAAAAAGTTCAACCATAACCAAAACCCATATCCCTTCTTATATTTGTTCCATGCCCCCCAACACAAGGGCAAAGATACTACTGCATGGAGTCACAGTACATAATGAGCTCATTCATGCTCATCCAGCCAAAACATTTGCTAAATGAGTTGCCATAATGAAAGGACAAGACAACAGCTTCCAAGTTTCATATATTGAATTAGAGTATTTCATAATACTGATGAAAGAAATTTTATTTGGGGAAAGTAAAAGCTAATGATCATTAAGGAAAAAGAAAGTTTTTTAATAGTAAAGGTGAAAAACTAAACCGACCCAATTCATCACATTTGCACAATCACACAAAGCAAATCAATCCTGAAGGATGAGGTGTGCATTTCTACTTGCCCTTCAGATCCTTTTACAATTTATTTTTTTATTCTTACATATAAAATGGACATACCAAAATCAATATTTTAAGGAAAAAGATCTCTACATTTCTCAGTTTCTATTGCAACAGTTCATAGATATTTTTAAGGAGAACTCGAGACTGAAAGATGAATACCCCAAGGAACAACACAACCACTGTTGATAATCCCCAAAATGAACTTTGTGTTTTGCTTTTCTGTCTTCTTTATTTTGTTATTCCTTTTTTCCCCCAGAACAAGTTATGCTGACATTTTGAACAGGGCCATTCAGATACTCTGTACTGATACTCTGCATGCAAATTAGGTAAAAATGCCAAAACATAATCCATGAAAAAGTTAATACTAGGGAACAAAAAGTTGATATTTTAAGCCAGTCTTCTGTCTACCTTCTACTAAGCAGAAAGGCATTCCTGGTTCTCACATCCCCCCCCCCCATTTTTTTTGTGGAGTCTTTTTGTGTGCATTATATATATGTGTGTTTGTAGGAATGTGTATTTGTGTGCCAGGCATGCACACACTATGCAGATTCTTCCTTAAGGCAAAATCATTGTTGTCAGAATATCAAATGAACTACTTCTGGGGCCCCATTAGTACACAATTCAGCGTGAAGTCCAGCTGACAAGATAATCAATATTTTACATACTTTTCTACCTGCAGGAATATTGATGATACCTCATTCAAATGCTAATTGTTTGGGAGGATCAGGAAAAAAAGGAAAGGAATTGGAAAATTTTCTAGGTAGCAACCATAGCAAAATGAGGAAACTCTTACCTTTGAAGGTAAATCTCAAGGCCTCATGAGGGGGAATTTTTTTTGGGGGGAAGCAATATAAAGAATACAGTTAGAACCCAAATTTTCTGATTACATATTTAGTTTCTTTCCACAAAAAGATTCCTTCCGCCTTTCCTTCTTTGGCATCTTTTTCTATATTCCCCACCAGAAAATGCCCCGAGAAATGACATAGTACTATATCTTCACCCTACTGCATGCCTCATTAATTGGAATATTTGAAAAGTAGTAAGTGGAAGAATGAGGTGCCTATAACCAGGTTCTGTGGCTCAGAAGTTGCCAACTTTTTATGCTTCCTGTACCCTTTGGTTTTCATGAGACTTTCCTATATCCTCTATTTAGCATGAAAAGAAATATATTCTAGAATTTATCATGCATGTGCCCAAGAAATAAAATACAGAGATTAATTAATCTGTTATAAAAGCAGAGTGGGATGTGTTTTTTCAAGAGTACAAATAGAAGCTTGTGTCTTTATTAATTGGAAATTAATTTAAGAAATCAAATAAAAATATTTTCATTGCTTCTTTGACAAACTTCTTATATGGATGTATACGTACATTAGATTTGGAACTCCTGGCCTAGGGTTTCTGGAAAAGGTCGCCTGACATTTGTGTGTTCTCTTTAGACCTGGAATGAATCTGGAACATACCCATATCTGAGGGCAACATTTTTGTGACTTTGCTGTTCAGTCATTTTAGGGGTGTCTGACCCCATTTGGGGTTGTCCTGGCAAAAGTACTCAAGTGCTTTGTCAGTTCTTTCTCCAGCTCATTTTATAGCTGAGGAAACTTAAACAAACAGGGTGAAGTGACTTACATTTAACAGGGTAGTAAGTGTCTGAGGCCAGATTTTAATTTAGGAAGATGAGTCTTCTTATCTTCAGGTCGGCACTTCATCCACTGTGTTAACTGCCTTTATGTGGCTTGAGGGATTTAAAAAGTTGCTTAAGATTGGAAAACTCATGGCCTTTTACTTGTTTCTCATCTGCTTCCCAATCTCTCAGTATGAGTGCTCCAAGACTCTCTCCTTTTTTTCCTCCTTATTTCACTTCCTTAGCTTTTTCATTCATTCCCATTTTTAATTTCCACCTTTACGAAGATGATTCCCCTATTTTTATCTCCAGTTCTGCCTTTCTTGTGAATACCAGGCCAACACCTTCATTGTCCTCAAGATATTATAATTTATCTTTCACCAGTATCTTTCACCCCATTCCTACTATCAGGGTTCTAATTTACATATATATATATATCGTTATATATATACACATATGTATATGTATATAAAATTTACATATATATTCACATACACATGTGAATGTAATCTAATATAACATGACAATACAATACAACATAATATAACATAACATGTTATATACTATACTATATACATTATAACATTATACTATAATATGATCAATTTGTAGTATTATATAATTATGTAAAATAGCATATTAAAATAAATTCTATATTATAAATTATGTTGTTACATGCTATATTAGAAATATATTGTAAATTATATAATAAATAAATCATATATTAATTATGTTATTGCTTTTATGAACTACTGTAATGGCCTCTTTAGTGGTATTCATGCCTCCCTTCTTTCATTTTCATTCCAACCTTCACCTTCTTCTAAAATAATTTTGTTTATGCCTAAATTTGAGCAAATCACTTCTCTGCTCAAATATCTTCCACAATTCCCTTTTACCTACAGAATAAAATCTAGCTACTTCTACCTGTCAGAGACACTATTCTGCTTTTCCAGCATTTTCTCATTATTATTTTTTATCCATGTGCTCTATATACTAGATAAACTGAACTCAAATCTCATATTTTCATACCTTTGATCATGTTGGTCCTTGTGTCCAGGATGCTCTCCTACCCATTCTTTGGCTCATTTAATTTTTATGCAATATAGAAAATCCAACCCAGAAGGAACTTACCCCAATGCCTTCTCTGATTACTTGGTCACTTTAACCTTTGTCTTGAAACCTCAGATGGAGCCTTGGTTTTTTAACTCTAAAATGTACTTATATGATAGCATTGCATGGTACATAGAGAAAAGACCCCCAATTCAGGAAGATTTGAATTTAAGAGGACAGTGAAATGGTGCAGTGGACAGAGTGCCAGCCCTGATGCCAGGAGAACCTGAGTTCAAATCTGCCCTCAGATATTAACACTACTAAGTGTGTGACCCTTGGCAAATCATTTAAACCCTAGTACCTTGCCAAAAAAATAAAAGATTTGAATTTAAAGTCTGCTTCTGACATATGTGAGAATAATTTTATACTCTTACTCAATTTAATCAATAGTTACTCGATCTATTGTGATTTATGGGCATCAGTGATTGCCTATAAGTAAGATAAATAGGATATAATTATATTTAGTTGTGAGAATAAAAATTATGTAGTTAAAATTAATTAACTCATTATGTATTGATGATTAAATAATTTATAAGACAAATGTATGTGATAGTTTATTTAGTCCAGAAATAGAGAATTGCTTCTTAACCACCCTCCCCCCTCCACACACACACATACACTGCACCCTAAAAGTTTCTGTATTATAGAACACCACAGTTTCCCTATCCTTTTGCATTTTATGGTCATAACAAAGAAGCCTCAGAAATCTGTTGCCTAGTCATCAATTAAACACTCATGAATGATAACATGTGGAAAGTTTGATGATTAAATATTAGTGATTAATGAACATCTCCCTTGATCAAATGGGAATTCCTTCCTTTAGCCAAACATGGAATTATACATCTTCCCTTTGACCAATTATGTGGACTAATCCCTTCTGACATTGACCAATAGAAGAGCTATATCACCAAAATCTATTTTTGTAATCCCCTAGGGGCTATTAAAAAAATCATAGCCGCATGGTAGAGGGGTTGATGTTTGCAGAGTAGAGTTTTAGATCCCATTTCTTAGGGACCATGAGTTTTTCTAATAAATTGAAAATGATTGGAATGCCTTAGTATCCTTTTGTTGTATAATGGATTGTAATGTTGAGACCACAGACCTTGAGCAAAATACTTAATTTTTCCTCAGTTAACCAAGATTATAAGTTGTACAATGGATACCAGTCTACACTGATGGAGTGATTTTCTTCATTGGAAGTTCCCTACATTCAAGGATCATAGGATCTAGAGCTGGAAAAGACCTCCTCCAATTCTTTGTAGTCTGGAGGGGCACCCCAACTCATACGAACTTTGTTGCTATTGTTTAGTTATTCTATCTGCCCATTATCTTCGTGCATACATATAATGTTTTAGGGATTTCCCCTTATGGTTTAGGACTTGCTGATGCCCTCTTGTTATGGCATCACAGTGGTCTTGGCTGGGTGCCACATCTTTGAATTATTATTTCTGTAGACATTTCTACTGATCTCAAAGGAATTAAGCTGCTTTTTACTACCATCTGCTCAGTTTCAGCTCTTTGGGACTATTGCTCCTAACTATTGAAGTGGTTGTGGTTTAGTCATTCCCATCAGTACCCAGTCAATCCCACTGATTATTCATGATCCCATTTGGGATTTTCTAGGAAAGATACTGGAAGGGTCTGTCATTTCCTTCTCCAGCCCATTTTACATATGAGAAAGCTAAGGCAAACAGTTAAGTGCTTTTGAAGTAGATACAGATAATAAGTGTCTGAAGCCAAATTTAAACTTGGGTCTTCCTGACTGTATGCCTGGTGCTCTACCCATTGCACTATATAGCTATCCTATGTATTGAAGTATAGAGGTTAAGAAGCATCTCTCTGTCAAAGACAGATTGTTGGTCTTTAACTTTATAGCTTAGCCTATAATTCACCATAGTTAGTCAATCAAGCAACTAATAGAAACCAGAAGACTTTTCCTACACTATGATCAAATTTATTCTTTGTACTGCCTTTGTCTGGCTAGAATCAAGGCCTGTAGTCTCTGACAGCAAGTGGAAATAGGACCAGAAAATTACGAGGAACTATATCCCTGGTTTTAACTTTTAAGAATAATAAAAACCTATTTGGACAATCTTTGAAAACAGACCTTTCAAGAGCTATATAGAGCCTAAAGCAATGAGATAAGCCTCAGATCAGGTTTCAAGTCCCCTTTTAATTGCTTTTCTTTTTTTTTTTATTAAAGATTTTTATTTGTATAACATATGTATGGGTAGTTCCCCAGCATTGATCTTTACAAAGCTTTCCATTACAAATTTTAACCCCCAGTCCCTTCCCCTCCCCTAAATAGCAGGAAGTCCACGACATGTTAATAATGTTGAATTACTTGACAAGTTATGCAAGAAATATCCTATCTACAAGAAAAAAAAGAAAATCAGAGAAAGGCAATACAATGCAAGCAAACATCAATAGAGATCATGAAAATGTTATGTTGTGGTCCATATTTCATATCCCTCTCTCTGGGTGTATATGGTTTTCTTCAGTGAACAACTGGAACTGGTTTGAGACAATTTTTTTGTTTCAGAGAGCCATGTCCATCAGAGTTGATCATCATGTAATACTGTTGTTGCTGTGTATGATGATCTCCTGGTTCTGGTCGTTTCACTCAGCATCAGTTCATGCAAATCTCTCCAGGCCTCTCTGAAATCATCCTGCTGGTCATTTCTTACAGAGCAATAATATTCCATAACATTCATATACCATAATTTATTCAGCCACTCTCCAATTGATGGGCATCCCTTCAGTTTCCAGTTTCTAGCCACTACAAAAAGGGCTGCCACAAACATTCTTGCACAGGTGGGTCCCTTTCCCTCTTCTAAGATCTCTTTGGGATATAGGCCCAGTAGAAACACTGCTGGGTCAAAGGGTATGCACAGTTTGATAGCTTTTTGAGCATAGCTCCAAATTGCTCTCCAGAATGGTTGGATCCGTTCACAGTTGCACCAACAATGTATCAGTGTCCCAGTTTTCCCACATCCCCTCCAACATTCATCGTTATCTTTTCCTGTCATTTTAGCCAACCTGACGGGTGTGTAGTGGTACCTCAGGGTTGTCTTAATTTGCATTTCTCTGATCAATAGTGATTTGGAGCAACTTTTCATATGACTAGAGATGGTTTTAATTTCATCATCTGAAAATTGTCTGTTCATATCCCTTGACCACTTATCTATTGAAGAGTGCTTTTAATTGCTTTTCAAAGAAAACTAGGGTCCAAAATAAAAGTCAGATGGAGAAGGTAAGCTGATCTGCTTTACTATTTTTGTTACATGTTCCTACCTTTACTATGAATATATGTCAGCAACAAAACCTCCATTAGTTTTCCCATAATTCTTTCCACTAACATCTTCACTAATGTCTAACTCTTGTGTTTTCTCTTGGTGCAATCAATTAACTCCCAGGAATAAGGAGTAATTTGGTACTAAAAATTTTGCCCGTAGAACAAAAACTTTGATAAGTCCCATACAAAAGTAGAAAGGTTGTCATTAGGAAACTGGTTATGGATAGGGCATCCATTCTACAAGGTTTGACTGAGTGAAATACAAAACTTCCCAAGAGGATTGATTGATTGAGGTTATAAGAGTTGGGGTAGGGCAAGAATTCTGAAATGAAGAAGAGTTTTTCAGTTACATTAATTCTAAAAGATTATTTACTATGTCATGAAAAGAGTTAGGATATAATTCAAGGGAAGGAGTACCCAGACCAGTGAGAACACTGATTCTGCAAATGTTGGTATCATCTCTCTAATGATTATTAGCACCACAAAAAGAAAGGTCATATCTTATCTAAGTTTTGAACATATTAAAATGCATAAAATAGTATTCTTGTATCCTGTATATATCTTGTTTGTGTATAGTTGATTGCATGATGTCAATCTCCTCTATGAGATCCTTGAAATCAGGACTATTTTTTGCTTTTGTTTGTTTATCACCTAGAACAATGTGTGACATAATAAATGCATATAAGTACTCAATTAATTGCATGCTGGATAGTGGAAGGAAAAATTCATTCTCAGAATAGCATGGTTAGGGAATAAATCTATGATTTCACCATTATAGGCAAATTCAAAATGAAGAAAATCACTACAAGTCAGCTCCTTTTTGCAACTTATGTAAGTGACTTAGCGTAACTGGAGGTTAAGTGACTTGCCAAAGGTGATCTAACCTACATCTATTAAAGGGAAAAATTGAACCAAAGTCTTCATGGTTCTAAATCCAGTTGTCTATCCACTCACTCATGATTCCTTTAAGAATGTTATGTAAGTGCTAAATTCTTTTTTTTCTTTCTTTTTTATTTTTTTATATAAAGTTTTTTATTTACAAAACATATGAGTGACCTTTCAACATTGACCTTTGCAAAAACTTTTTTTTTCCCAAGCTTTTCCCCTCCTTCCCCCTGCCCACCACCCCTAGATGACAGGTAATATAACACATGCTAAATAGGATAAATTATATGACAAATACATGTATACATATCTATACAGTTATCTTACTGCACAAGAAACATCAGATCTAGAAAGAGAAGAAGGAAAAAACAACCTAAGAAGGAAAACAAAATGCATGGAAATATTTACAGAAAGCATTAAAATGCTGTGTGGTGGTTCACTCTCAGTTCCCACAGGCCTCTCTCTGGATGTATATGACTATCTTCATCTCAGAACAACTGGTTTGAATCACATCATTGTTGAAGAGAACCATGTCCATCAAAATTGATCATCGTATAGTCTTGTTGCTGTGTATAATGTTCTCCTGGTTCTGCTGATTTCACTCAGCATCAGTTCATGCAAGTCTCTCCAATCCTCTCTGAAATCCTCCTGTTTGTCATTTCGTACGGAACAATAATATTCCATAACATTCATATACCATAATTTATTCAGCCATTCTCCAATTGATGGGCATCCTTTCAATTTCCTGTTTCTTGCCACTACAAAAAGGGCTGCCACAAACATTCTTGCACATGTGGGTCCCTTTCCCTCCTTTAAAATCTCTTTGGGATATAGGCCCGGTAGAAACACTGCTGGGTCAAAGGGTATGCACTGTTTGATAACTTTTTGAGCATAGCTCCAAATTGTTCTCCAGAATGGTTGGATCCGTTCACAGTTGCACCAACAATGTATCAGTGTCCCAGTTTTCCCACATCCCCTCCAACAGTTATCATTATCATTTCCTGTCATTTTAGCCAATCAGACAGGTGTGTAGTGGTATCTCAGAGTTGTCTTAATTTGCATTTCTCTGATCAATAGTGACTTGGAGCACCTTTTCATGTGACCGGAAATAGTTTCAATTTCTTCGTCTGAAAATTGTCTGTTCATATCTTTTGACCATTTATCCATTGGAGAATGGCTTGAATTCTTATATATTTGAGTCAATTCTCTATA
>JAJPUD010003222.1:105079-124525 GCA_023553655.1 Myrmecobius fasciatus
GGTCACAAATTCCTTCCCCCTCCACAGGTCTGAGAGGTAAACCATCCTACATTGTTCTAATTTGTTTATAATATCATTCTTTATGCCTAGATCATGAATCCATTTTGACTTTATCTTGGTATATGGTGTTAGGTGTGGGTCAATGCCTAATTTCTTCCAGACTAGTTTCCAATTATCCCAGCAGTTTTCCTCAAATAGTGAGTTTTTATCCCCAAAACTGAGGTTTTTGGGTTTATCAAACACCAGATTACTATTGTCATTGAGTATTTTGTCCTGTGAACCTAACCTATTCCACTGATCCACTACTCTATTTCTTATCCAGTACCAAACGGTTTTGGTGACCACTGCTTTATAATATAGTTTTAGATCTGGGACAGCTAGACCACCCTCATCTGCATTTTTTTCATTAATTCCCTTGAAATTCTTGACCTTTTGTTTTTTCCAGATGAATTTTGTTGTTATTTTTTCTAGGTCAGTTAAATAATTTCTTGGGAGTTTGATTGGTATACCACTAAATAAATAGATTAGTTTAGGTAGTATTGCCATCTTTATTATATTCGCTTGACCTATCCAAGAGCACTTGATGTTTTTCCAATTGTTTAGATCTGACTTTATTTGTGTGGGGAGTGTTTTGTACTTTTGCTCATATAGATCCTGACTTTCCCTTGGTAGATATATTCCCAAATATTTTATACTATTGAAAGTTATTTTGAATGGAATTTCTCTTTGTATCTCTTGCTGTTGCATTTTGTTGGTGATTTATAAAAATGCTGATGATTTATGTGGATTTATTTTGTATCCTGCAACTTTGCTAAAGTTGTGGATTAATTCTAATAGTTTTTTAGTTGATTCTCTAGGATTCTCTAAGTAGACCATCATATCATCTGCAAAGAGTGATAATTTGGTTTCCTCATGACCTATTCTAATTCCTTTAATCTCTTCTTCTTGTCCTATTGCCAAGGCTAGCATTTCTAATACAATATTGAATAGTAATGGTGATAGTGGGCAACCTTGTTTCACCCCTGATCTTATTGGGAATGGTTCCAGTTTATCACCATTACATATGATGCTAGCTGATGGTTTTAATTAGATGCTAAGTGCTAAATTCTTAATTTTAATTTAATTTCAAGTAGAATTTCTTAAGTTTTTAAAACCTTATTTTCCTCACAAATAAAATTTTAAAATAAAGAACTTTTAAATATTTAAATATATTAATTGTTCATGAAATCAAATTTTAAAAAATGAACTTGTCAGGTAGTTTTTGAAAGGTTGACAATCTCTCTCTTATTAGATAGTAGTATAAAATATTAATATTACATCCTTAAGTTATCCTTACTCTAAAAGTAATGGAAATGACTTCAAAAAAAATTCCAGAACACTTTAGAAATGGCCTTGTCAGTTATTCAACAAACATTTATTAAGCATTCATTATGTATCAGGCATTATGATATGTCCTGATGACAAAAATAAAGGCCAAATCACTGTCTCTCCCTCAAGGAGTTCACATTCTTTTTTTTTAATTAAAGCTTTTTATTTGCAAAACATATGTATGGGTAATTTTTCAACATTGACCCTTGCAAAGCTTTCCATTACAAATTTTCCCCCCTAGTCCCCACCCGTTCCTTAGATGACAGGAAGTCTACTACATGTTAATTATGTTAAAATACTTGACAAATTGAATATGTGTATACATATTTTTATAGTTATCTTGCTGTGCAAGAAAAGTCAGATCTACAAGGAGTTCACATTCTAATGGAATGGAGTGGGAAAATATGTTAAGAATTATATAAACACACCACACACCTATATATGTAGATATATAATGTATATGTAGGTATGTTCACATGTATATATGTATGTATGAATATATACATGTGCATACCTATATATATATATATATAAACACAGGATATATTCAGAATAGATGGAAAACAATATTAGAGGGAAGTCACTATCAATGACAAGAGCAGAAAAAGCCTCCTGAAGACAGGTAAGTTTAAGATTAGTCTTAAAGGCAGGCAAAAAAGCTAAGAGATGGCAATGACTATCTGTTATGGGACACAATCAGGGCAAAAGCTTAAAACTGAGTTGGAAGGACATGTGAAAGGATATACCCATTGGCCACTGTAGGTAGGCTCATCCAGCGTATGGAAATGAGTAAAGTATAAGCATACTGGAAATATAGAAAGGAGGCAGATGGTTAAGGACTTTAAAACAAGGGTCTTTGTATATGATTTTGAAATTAATATGGAGTTTCGACTGTACCTTCCTGCTTCCTAATAAATCACAGGATCAAAAATGTATAGTTTAAAAGGACCTCAGAGTCTATCTCTTTATCAATCTCCTTACTTTAAAGGTGAGGAAACTGAGGTGCAAGACAGTTGCACAAATAATAAATAGCAAATAGAATTTTAACACAGATCCTCTAATTCCAAGGACAATGTTTGTATTTTTTTTCCGTCTTACCATGCTGGACAGATAGTGGGGGTGCAGAATGTGGCGTAGCGGAAAGAATATTCTGTTTTGAGTTAGGAGACCACGTGAAAATCATTTAAACTCTTAGAAATTCAGTTTTCCCATCTACAAAATGGCAACAACAAAAACTCTTCCTACCTCACAGGGTTGCTATGAATAAACTTCTTTGTAAAACTTTGTTTCATATAAATGTGAATTGTTATTGGGTTAATTCAGGGAGGCAGTGATGGCAGGAAGAATTGGAAGAACTGAAAAGGCCTCAAAGGCCTGCAACTATTGGTTGACATACAAATAGATGATAAATAGATAGATAGATATATAGGTAGATAAATGATGGATGAATAAGTAAAATATAGATAATAGATAAGAAATCAATCAGTAGTTTGATGAATGAATAAATTAATATGGCTATATACATATACATGCATATATGTACACATACATTTGCGTGTTTATTATATATATCATATATACAAACATATATATGTGTATTTCGATATAATTTGTCTCCTTTTGCAAAACAAGTTGATATACCAGGATTGGGTAAAGGTAGCTTATCCCTGAAGCAATGGACAAGTTTTACTCTAACTACAATGGTGTAGCAATGGAGCCTTGCTAGCTGCTTAGACTGGCCCTCTCAGAGTAATTTTAGTTTAATGGAGTCACTACAGGTCCTTATGAACTTTATGGCCTTAGCTATATATATTCAGAAATTCAAATTTTGTCATTTTACCCAGAAGTGATGAGTCTCTCAGGAAATGAACAAACATAAGAAAATGACTGACAAATCAAATATTGATGCATTAATATAAAAAGAGAAATATAACTGCTAGAACACTCATATTTCCTGGTAGGTGCATCTTCTTTCCATATGAAAGTCTAGAAAAACACATTCAGGAAAATAAGCTGCTTGATCAATACAGAGTTAATGGGAGTTGGATCATATTAATAAACAATATCAAGCCATGATAACCTGATGTCCCCAGCCTCCCTCTAAGTATATTCATACCAAACATCAACAAATTCAGTTACTGTCTCTCTGGGACAGGGCTGAAAATACACTGGAAAATCCTTATTTTGGGGCATCCTTATCTAAATTCCATCAAGACACATAACATATTTTTATGACAATGTTCACTCATTCAATATGTTTTAAGCACTGCTATGTGCAAAGATGTATTCTAATTACCAAGAGGTATACAAAAGTAAACAGCCCCCCTCTTCCTGCATTATTAAGTGCTCTTTTTTGAAGCTTACAAAAACCTCAAGTTTTTTATTATTTTTTTATGGCTCAGACAATAATTGCCAGTGTCATGGTAGGGGTAGAAAGGAATTAACTAACCCTAATCCAGCTAAGAATTTGGGCTCTAGTATTTTTCAATGGGGATAATTAGTAAGTCATATAAAAAAGATCTTGGCAACCATTTAAGTGTTAGCCAATTCTGGTAACCATACTTATCAAAATATCTTACTTATATAGTACTGATAAGTACTAACCATACTTATCAAAATATATAGAGATGTAGTGATTAGCATTGTTGATCTTGGCCCCAAATGCCATCAGGTTAGCTGAACAAAGTCTCACAAAGGAGCTAGAACACCTCCTAAGAATAAAGCACTGCAGAGCCGGCAATAGAAGACAGCTACTTCAGGTGTTTCTTGGGGTCCTCAAACTCATACGGAAAAATTTTCTGAAACCATTCTTGAAAGGATTCAGAGTTGGGTAAATTGTGTGCATTGCCCCTTAGCACATACCACATACATTCTTTTTCTCCATGGCTTCTTCTTCACTAAAGCATTAAACTAACATTTCAAAGTTTTTTTTTTTTTTTGGATGGTTGGCAGGAGTGATAGAAATGGCAATTTTATTACATTCTTGACTTTACATAGTAAAAAACTCTTCTTACAGTTACTTGTTGATTTCCTAAGTGGAAATTTGGTAGATAGTCTAATCTTATGAGCAAACTATTAATAAACCATCTTTTGAGTTGGATTATTGCTTCAGTTGGCTAATCTAAATGTCATATGGGAAATTCCTAATAGTTTCAGTTTAAGAGAGAAACACATGCTATTCATCTTTAAATTCTTGGAATACATTATTTGGAATCCATAGCTTCCTTTACATTATCTTCAAGAGACTATCTTATATATTAATATTGCCCAGGATTAGCATGGTTTGGCTAGATTTGTAGGCTAGGTAGGAAAAGCATGGTTATGTTGAGAGGAAGAAGTATTTACATTAGATATAATCTAGAATTTTTAAATAAGTTAATTTAAAAAAATATTTGGCTAAAGCTCATCCATTTATAGTAGGAGAAATTTGGCCTAGGGCCCTGGTGGATAGAGAGCTGGACCTGGAATAAGGAAGATCTGAATTCAAAGCTGGCTTCTGAAACTTGTTGTTTATGTGATCCCTGGAAAGTTCTCTGTCTCAGTTTGTTCATTTGTAAATTGTAAAAATACAACCTAATGGGATTATTGTAAGGATTAACTGAGATGATATTTGTAAATTACTTAGCTTCATACCTGGAACATAGTAGGTACTTTATAAAAAATTACTCCCTTCCCTTCCCCTCCAATGTCCCAGTTATGCAGTCTAAACTAGCTTTTCCTAAAGCTCTCTTTATATAGTCAGGATTAATTTTTTTTCCCTAAAAGGGTATTTGAAACTTTCTTTGAAAGTTGATTGGTTCAGGAAACTGGCTCTATTTTTGAATAGATTCCTATTCCCTGACTATAAAAGGCCAGGGAATCTGATCCCTTAGATTTCTGATCATGGTCCAATATCATGACCAAGACCATGAATCTGTTATAAGATGAATTAACTTTGTGTCCTCAGTTAATATCTTTTTTGAATGTCTTTAGTTTGCCTTAGATGAGGGAGCTACCTTTTGTTAACCACTGAATGATCTACAATTATTTCATTTCCTCTCCAATATCAGACCTAAACCAATGGGGACTGACCTGAGTCAGATCCATTCCATAACAAAATATAAGCTAGATATCAAATTTGAGTTAAGCATTTTGGATTGGGGAGTGGGAAAGATGCATGGATGAATCTGTGAAGAACAAAAGGAAGATCAGGAAGTAGAATCAGGAGGGTGAAGAAGGGTTTAACTGCTCATCAAAGCTAGAAACTAAGCAGGATTGACATCATACATTTTCGTGTGAATTTAAATTCTAGTTTCTCTGTTCCCTCCACTAGCTTCTCCTGTAGTGTGGTATTTTAGTCTTTCATGGAAAATTTTGCCCCTACAATTGTAACAAGTTTAAAAATGTGTTAAGGGAATATATCCTAGTTCTCTCAGCACTCCCAGTTTTACTCATCCAGAGAAGAAAGAATGTCTTCAGATAAAATTATCATTGGGTGGGGGGGGGGGAAGAGGGGAACTGGAGAGTTGAGATTTGGGAGAAGGGGAAAAGAAAATGTTTATTCATCAAAAATGTGAGAAATTCCTTTCGAAGGGCACACATTTAAAAAAAAAAGAGTTCCTATTAGATACTTTCGAGGATTAAAATATCTTTTACGTTGTAAACAAACTTTCTAAATCTTTAGTAGTCAAGCTAAACTAAGATAATGTAGAGCTGGAAAGATCTTTAGACACATTTAATCCAATCCCTTCCTCCTTACCTCACCTCTCTCTATATATAATATGTCAAAGTTTCACAACTTTTAATCTTAAGAGTCCACTAACAGGATTACCCAGGAAAATAGACTAGAATTTAGACATTATTGTAAAAATATTGCCATTACTAACCTTGTGACTGAGTAACAATAACCCAGTTCCCTTTCCCATGAATCACCTATCCACAAAAAAAGTCTCTCCCTTAATCCATCTATTCCAATTAGCTATCTTTCTTTTATCTTTTGTTCTTAGGTAAATTCCTAGAAATAACAATCTACCTTCAGTGTTTACACTTCTTTTTTCACTCTTTTAACTCTGAAGACTACTTCTTACTCCATCAGCTGAAAGTATTCTCTGCAAAGTTACAAGTGATTTCTTGTCATATCTAATGACTTTTTCTCAATCCTCATATTTACTGGTGTCTCTGCAGTCTTTGACACTGTCAATCACCTTCTTCTGCCCAGCGTCTATGTTTTCATGATTCCCCTACTCTTTTCAGTCTTTCTCAGTGAATCTTTACCCAGACCATGTTTACCAATTTTGAGTGTTCCCCAAGACTTTTTCCTGGGCCCCCTTTCCTTCTCCCTCTATTCTACTTTGTTTGGTGGTCTCATCAACTTCTATGTATTCAATTATCATTACTGATGATTCTCAGATCTACATAGTCAGCCTATGAGTAATATAGTATAGTATGATCATCTCTATTTTACAGTGAAGGAAAAGGAAACTGAAATTCAAAGGGTTAAGTGATTTATTTATCAATAATCCTATAGCTATAAAACCCCTCAACCCCCATGAGCCTGAGTTTCTTCATCTGTAAAATGGGACCATATCTCTGATAAGTCAACTCCATGTCTGCTGACTCACAATTGATTGTTCTTTTCACTACACCACATACTTATAAAAGAATTTTGTATTAAATTGTTGTGATTCATTCAAACATTTTCAAGCTCTTCCCACTAGCAACGCATGGCATTCCATACAGACTATAAGATACTTCAAATATTTTTTTTTTTTAGTTTTGTAACCTAGGGTATTTTTCTTCCCTTTCAATTACTATAAATAGCTACTGTTTCTATTTAGCACAAGTTCTTAATCTGGGATCCATTAAGTTTTTTCTAAAAAGTCATTTTGATAACTATATTCAGTAGAATTGGTTTCCTTTATAATTTTGTGTTTTATTTTTGGCATTTGAAAACATGATTCTGAGAAAGAGTCCTTAGGCTTCAACAGACCGCCACAAGGGGCCATGACTCAAAAAAAAAGTTTAAGAACCTGTGATCTAAAGAGATGTGGTGTGACAGACCTGTCAGGAGAGGGAAAGAGGAGTGGGTGCAGTAAAGGAAAAATCAAGGGAGTTCAGGAATGAGGGGGTGTGAAGGCAAGAGGAGATGGAAGGGTGATTAACATCTAATTAGTGAGTTGTTGATTTGAGCCCATCTAGGTTATGTAAGTCATGATTAATTAGCTTCTTTCCTGCTTCAGTACCAAAGACAGCGATCATATCTCAGGTTTGGTTTGGCTTCCTCCAATGGTCATGTCAGAATTGTTGTATTTAGTAAATGACCAACAAAAAAGAAGGATTAATCCATAGTTTTAAGGAAAGGATATCTGGATAAAGACTTCATGTGGAAAAGATTGGAGAATGTTTGTGCACTGAAAATTCAATATGAGTCAGTGTGAATGATGAGGGGAAAGCTAAAAAGATTTCAGTCAGTCAACAAGCATTAAGGGCTTATGTAGACATTAGATTAAGTACTGTATATACAAAGAAGAGGAAAAAGCATAATCCTTCCACTCAAGGAGCTCTCCTATAAATATCTAGACATATACACTATACTATACCATATTCCCCTTACCTTTTTAGTCTCTCTCTCTGGATTTTTACCCAGATCACCAATTATGAGTGTTCCCCAAGACTTTTTCCTGGGGCTCCTTTCCTTCTCCCTCTATTCTACTTTGTTTGGTGGTCTCATCAACTTCTATGTATTCAATTATCATTACTGATAATTCTCAAATCTACATAGTCAGCCTATGAGTAATATAGTACTAATAAGATCTTCCCTATCTTACAGTGAAAGAAAATGAAACTGAAATGTACTTTACCATATAGAATATAATTTTATATATTATAGGTATTGTATAATTATATATTATATTATAGAATAGTGTATCATATAGAAAATAATTTCATTTATATAGAATATATTATGTAATATATATCATAAAATTAAATTCTATGTGATATAATATAGAATTATGTATCTATATTTATTTATGTGTTGTTTTCCCCGCTTAAGCATAATATATTTACATATATGCATGCATGCATACATACATGTATATAAATATATATGAAAAAAAGAGGGAATGAGGGAGAAAAAGATAAAGACAGAAAGTCGGAGACAGAAATAAGACAGTGAGAGAGAGAGACAGAAGAGAGAGAGTACATGGAAAGTATCCTCAAAGGGATGACACTAAATAGTAGTAAGCAAGACCAAGAAAGGCCTCTTGCAGAAGGCAGTGTTTGAACTGAATGTTAAAAGGGACCAACAAAGTTAGAAGTCAAAAGTTAAGAGGGAAGGCTCTCTAGAAATGGAGAAGAGCAGCACAAAGAAGAAAAATGGGAGAGGAAATATTGCAAGTGAGGAACAGTAAGATCAATGTGGCTGAATAATAGAGTATGTGGAGGGGGGAAATTTTCAGCCTGAGTTGGAAGACAATTCAGAACAAGGGAATATTTTCACCATAGTTTTTCCTAGTCAACCATAATTTCATTATTATTATAATTTCAATAATTATATATTACACGATTATATGCTGGTACCATATTTTAGAAAGGACAAAAAGATAGACAACATTTAATGAAGAATGACCAGATTGGTAAAAGGTGAAATTAGAGGAAGACAGTAGAAGGGAGTAGTAAAACATGGAGGAGAGACCAGTATAAAGAGAAGTCATCTAAGTGTTGAATAAAGTCAGAATACTCAGAGGGAAGTCCTGGAGTGGGGGGTGGGGAAAAGGGTAGAGCTTACTACAGTGGAGAAAGAAGGAATGCTAAAAGGAGGGATAAGGCTTAGATGTGGGTCCAAGGCCTTGGGATTCTGATGCACTTACCTTTAACTCTTTAGGATGAATGTCTTGACTTATAAAATCCATGTTGAATCTATGGCCCATGTTTTTATATGTCTTCCCCTAAATCCCCTCTCAACTATAGTAGAAATAATTTGAAAGGTGTCACTATTTTAGTTAAGGCCTCACACAGATTATTCTGGTAGCACAGAAAAATCTGGAATAAAATGAGCTACTTGTAATTCTAACAGATGACTAAGGAGATTCACTTAGCCAAAGCATGGAAAATATCTTTTGTAAAGATATAGCACAGGTTGATATGACTCTGTACAGAAATGTTAACACTCAGGTGAGGAAAATGTGGTGCATAGTGTGTAGTAATTCAAATGGTTTGGGACAGTCCAGAGAGAATTGATTGTGACTGTATAGAATGGGCAATAGAAAAAAATTAGCCCAACCTATGGAACAGTGGTCTAGAAAATATTGTTCCTACCATGATGTTCATCTTTTAAACAAATCTCTTCCACTTACCACATATATTATATCTAATAAGCACTTAATCAATTTATTGCTCTAGAGAACATGAGAGTAGAGTTAGACAGATGGAGGCCTGGTTTAGGGCCTGGAAAGGACTCAGAGCCCTCTATGAATAGATCATTAGCTTATAGTAGCTATAATATGGGACACATCTTCCCCTTGTCTTTTAAAAATATCATCTTAAAGGCAATAGTTAGAAATATATGGGATTCTTTGAGGAAAAAAATAGTAGATGAAGTTGGATTGTTTCTCCTTTTTATCAATTTTTGGGTCCCTATGAAGTAGAGAATACTGACTCATCTCTCCTTAGATCCCTATACTGTGCAAGAATTATTGTTCTTCCTGAAATCTCTATTCAGAATTCTACATATCCCCCAGCAACAAATTCTAGATACAGCAGTTTCTATGAATGTCAGGAGAAAGCATAGAGATCGTGCCATATACCTCCTTTATTATTGTTGAGAACAAGGGGAGGGATGTGGATCATCAAAAGGGCCCCTTTAGCCTTTGCTTTAGGCCCAGAATTAAGACAGTGACAGGATACAGGTTCCTGAATACTAACCAGATGATCTCTGCAGGAAATTATTGGGCCCAGAATTAAGGTACTGTCAGGATACAGGATCATGAATAGTAACCAGATGATCTCTGCAGGAAATTATTTTCACAGTGAGAAGGCTGCTCTACTACCTTTAGGGAAAGGATTAGCCCAATTAAAGATAGTAAGAGAAGTCTAAAACTCTGATCTCCACAGAGACAGTAGCCCTTCCACCTAGAGAAAGGAGGCAATGTTGACTTCAAAGCCAAGGAATCAAGATCACAGCAAGGGAGACCATCATTCTGAATAAGTACAAGCTTTCATGCAGCAAAGACTCTGGCCTAGAAAATGCAGATAGATAGATATTAGTTCAATATAAAAAAAAGTTCCTAGTAGCCACACTTTTCAAAAGTAAATAGAATTATTTTCTATATAGTGAGGGTGTGTCTTTAAGCAAAAGCTAGTTTGGTTATTTGTTTTTATTTAATTCTTCATTTTTGTACATAATCCAAGCATGTGAATATTTTCCCTGTAGAATGAGTGAATGAGAACAATTTGTTCCAATGGCCATGAAAGTAGCTGAAGCAAGTGCTATTAGAGCTTGGTCTGACATCAAAGAAATCAAGATCATCCACTGTATCCTGGACTATTGCCAGTTATCTTGACTTTTGTCTTGCTCCTGGACTTTGATGAATGAAAGAAGGAGTAAAGCTGATGACTTTGCACAACTCAGCCTCACTTAAATCCAATTCATGCACAAGTCATTACCTGTGGTGTCCATAATCCTCTTTGAAAAAAAAAAAGGACAAACATAAAATATAGGTTTTATAGAAGAAATTCTTATTCAGAACATCATAAATATAATTGTAGAAGAGACCTTAGGTTGTTAAGTCCAAACTCCTCATTTTTACAAATGAGAAAACTGGACCCAGAGAAATTAAATGATTTGTCAAAAGTCACAGGTAAAGTGACAAACTGGGATTTTAACAAAGCTCATCTGAATTTAAACTCATAACTCTTTTTCTTTCACTGTGTTGGCTCCAAAGCATGGGTTAGACATGACTTGTGAAGTCTTACCTCTGGAATTCTTTTATCTAGTCTAACTCCTTGTTATATTAAGGACCAGGACCAGAGAAGTGGGACAATTTGCCTGGAAGTTCAACACTACTAGTTAGGGGCAGAGTCCTCTATAAATATATTATTAGGCCATAATAGCTGTCAAATGAGACACATCTTCCCCCTACCTTTTTAAAATACTATCTCAAAGGAAGTAGGTATAGCTAAATAGGATTTTAAGAGAAAAAAAAGAGTATAGGGTTGAATTGTTTCTCCTTTATCAATTTTTGGCTCCCTAGGAAATAGAACATTTCTCCTTAGATCTCTACACTGCACAAAAGCTTTTCAGCTTCCTGGAATTTCTATTAAGAATTCTATATATTCCCAGCAATAAATTCTAATGATATAATTGGAAAAGTACTATGGGATCTGATATTATATTAACTGGATTCAAATCCTGTCTCTGTCACTTATTAGCTATTTAACTATAGACAAATCACTTCACTCATTCTGTGCCTCAACATCCTTATTCTTAAAACAGGGGAGCTGCTTTAAATGGATTTTATAGTCCTTTTTGATTCTAGGTCTGTGATTCTGTAATTAGATGACCTCTAAGGTCACTTTTGGCACTAGAATAAGAATTTTAGCCTCCAGATTTAGCTATGCCCTTTGTCTACTCTATTCTTATCCCCATTAAAAAAAAAACTTTAAATAACATGGCTTAAGCATAAGCAGGACCTTAGATCTATCTTTGTTGTGACTCAGGGGAACTATTAAACAGCCTTTAAGGATAGGAATAAGAGGTTGGTTAGAGAATATTGTACACATCAACAACAAGATTATGTGATGATCAACTGTGATGGACTTGGCTCTTTTCAATAATGAAGTAATTCAAGGCAGTTCCCATAGACTTGTCATGGAAAGAGCCATCCTCGTTCAGAGAGGACTATAGAGATTAAACTTTGATCAAAACATAGCATTTTCATCTTTGTTGTTGTTGTTTGTTTGTTTTCTTACTTATTTTTTTCTTTCATCTTTTGATCTGATTTTTTTTGCACAGCATGACAAATATGGAAACATATTTAGATTTGCAAATGTTTAACCTATAATAGACTGCTTGCTCTCTATGAAATTAGATGGGGGATGTGAGGGAGAAAAATTGGAATACAAGATTTTGCAAAGCAAATGTTGAAAACTAACTTTATATGTATTTGGAAACATTAAAATTATTAAAGATAATTATTTTTAAAAAGGAGAAGGAGTTGGGAAAACTCCTCTAATTCACTGTTTTGTTTATTCACAAGCCACAGAAAGGGCACAGAACCAGAGAAGTAAATATCAATGTACTTTTTTACTGTTATTATTATATCCATACACTGATTTGTATTCACAAAAGCTAATGATGGATTCTTGCACATCAACAATGAAGAGGCCAAAGGCACCATGTTCAAAAAATCACCATAGTCCTATTAATGAGCATCACCTTGATTCTCCCTTTGTGATCTTTCATCTTCACCAGAAAACAAGTAAGCAAACAAACAAAAACCAGTTCTTTGATTGGAATTTCAGGCCCCAGGATGCCATCTCCCAACTAACAAAATATCTTCACTTGGGACTGGTGAAGAAAACCGGAGAGTGAGGGTTAGACCTGTTTTTCCCTGGGAAGATTCTGAGCTTTTATTTATTGATGAATCAATTGTACCAAGTGCTAATTGCCATCCCAAGATGTTGCTGAGAGAGAGACTAATTCTTTTGCAAAACACTACTGTTTTATGGCCATTGCGAATCGTGGGAGGGAAAGCTGTGCTGGCTTTCACAAGGATAAAAATAATTTGAAAGCTAGGCCTGCCTAGAATAATCACTGTCCTTTAGTTTCCAGGTTTTTCTGACTATTTACACTTTTATTAGTCTGTGTTAAGAATATATTTGGAAAATCTGTATTCTACCTGCCTCCTGACAGAGAGGTGATGGACTTCAATTACAAATTGAGACTTTTTTTTTGGTCATGGTCAATGGGGGAATTTGTTTTGCTTAATTATATACATGTTTATAGCAAGAATTTTGTTTTTCAAAGGAGAATTTTTATTAAAAATATTTTAATTTAAGATAAAAAAGTGCATTTAGACTGATTCAATGCAGATGACAAGGACATAATTCTTTTTTTCCCAAATCCAACAAATATTTATTTAAGCATCAACATGAATAATATACTAATAAACATGAGATAGCCTAAGTTTTCAAGGAACTTATCGAGAAGGACATAATTCTAAAACCTGATGGCTTTAGGTCATAGATTATACATTGTATGATACACCTCATTTAAAATGTTTGGGGCTTATATTCATCTCAATGAGGTAGCACAATAGATAGATCTCTGAACCTGGAGTCAGGAAAACCTGAGTTCAAATCCAGCCTCAGACACTTAGCTAGTTGTGAGATCCTGGGAAAGTCACTTAACCCTGTTTGCCTCTGTTTTCTCACCTATAAAATGAGCTGGAGAAGAAAAAGGCAAACTATTCCACTATCTTTGTCAAGAAAATCCCAAATGGAGCCATGGAGAGTTGGACATGATTGAAATGACCCAACAACAAGCTCATGTGTTCAGGAACATTAAGTTTAAGCAATTGTCTAAGAATTTGGTCATGTTTTTCAAGGCAGCTAGCTTGCCCATGGTCACTCAAATAGTAAATGTTAGAGATATAGACCAAGAGCTCCGGACAATATGGTGAAAGACTAAGAGCATTAAACTTGTAGCCCCAGAGACCTGGGGTAATCTCTCAGCTCTGCCACATATTGGGGAGGCAACCTTGGTCCAAGTTCCTTGATCTTACTAAGGTACAGTCTCTTCATCCTGACTTAATTTTCTACCCATTGTACCATCTAGTTGCCATAATATTGTAGGTATGGTATTAACTTGTAAGCAAAGGATTGAAAATCAAAATAAATACAAAATGCTTTGTTAGCATCAAATGTTTTGAAAGCTGCTTATTATGTTAGGATTCAGTAAATTGTAAGGAACCTGAGATAATAACTTTTCTTTATTTTAGGCCTTATAGCCCTATGTGCAACATTGTGCATGTTCTATTACCCCAGGATAATTTTCTTAATTTGCTGCATTATTGTGTCAAGATTCTCTTTTTGGTCAGAAATTTCTAGTAGTCCAATTATTCTCACATTTTCTCCTCTTGATCTGTTCTCCAGATCTGTCATTTTTCTTATAAGATGTTTCACATTCTGTTCTATTTTTTTCATTCTTTATAATCTGTTTTGTTATTTGATGGTTTCTCATAGCTTCAATGGCTTTCCCCTGCCCAAATCTAATTTTCAAAGAATTATTTTCATCCTTGAGTCTCTGTACCTCCTTTTCTAATTGGTTAACTTTCTTTTCATAATTTTCTTGTTTTTCTTGGATGGTTTTCATTTTTTTTCTTTGTTTTTCTTCAATGTCACTCATTTGATTTTAAAATTTTTTGAGTTCTTTTAGAAATTCTCTTTGGGTAGAGAGCCATTTCACATTACTCTTTGGGAAAGAAGCTTATTTTACTAAAGTGTCTTCCTCTGAAGATGAACCCTGGTCTTCCCTGTTCCTAAAATATGTTTCAATGGTGGGGTTCTTCCTTTTTTGCTGGCTTATTAGTTTTTTTTAAATAAGAGGTATTAGTATAAACCTCTAATCATGGGGTGGGAGTGGCACCTCAAGCTTCCCTTCAGCTTTGAAGTGGAGCACTCTGACCAGGAACCCCAAACCAAGAACTCTACCCTCTTATGAGTGCCTACAGACAGCAGCATCCCTGCCTGGCTGCCTCAGCATTCACTGGGTGCGGTTCCTTCTTGCCCAGGGCTCATCTCTGCAGCACAACTAGGCTTGATGTTTCTAATTATCTGAGGTTTACTTCCTCTTCCCATACTCAAACTCCCTCCTTAACAAACAGTCCAGGAGGTGAAAGTCTTTGTGGTTCTGGCTGAGCATCCAGCCACATGTAGCTAGCCTTTGGAGTCCCCATTTGAATTTTCTGCTGAGCTAGCCCAGAGGTGTTTGCAATTCACACAGGTTAATCCCCAGACCAGGGTCTTTCTTCAGATCTTCTTGGGTTGTATATGAAGGATCCTTCTTCTGTCCCAAGTCTTCTTGAGTTTTCACCAGTCTGCACTCAAGCTGAGGTGCAAATTTGTTCTATTTGTGGGAGAAATCAGGAAACCTACTGTGCCATTTTACCAGAATCCTCCTTTGCCCCTTAAATGTTGGTTGAATTTTGAAATGTCTCTCAATAGATATTCCTTCCTATAGTGTGATGAAATAAAAAAAGAACTGCATTTGTTGACAGAAGACCTGGATTTGGATCCTGTTTCTCCCACTTATTTCCTAAGCAAACATGGCAAATTGTTTCTTTCTTAGTCTCATTTTCCTCATAAAATAAGGGATCCGAACTTGATAACTCCTAGGGTTCCTTCTAGTTTGAAATCTGGGATCCCATGATCCCTGGTCACACCAGCTATTCTTGGAAGTAACATTTAATCTTATAGACCTAGATTCCCTTATCCATCTCTTAATTCTTATGTCCTGTCCAACTTTTTGGGGGGGGGGAGGAGAGGAAATCCATACCTTTTGGTTTCTATATATTTATTATCCACTTTTTCCTAAATTCCTCCTACTCTGGAACCCAGTACTACTTGTGTAAGGAAACCATTTTGTCAAAAGCCTCCTAATAAATGCTGATTGCCAAATTCAGAGTCCCCATCCTACTTGACCTCTCTGCTGATTTGGATATAATCCTAGCCTTTACAAATAGTGTTAGAACTGAAAAAAAGATTTCACAAAGGGGTCAGACTGACCAATGAAAGTTTAAAAGACATTTATTACAAGACATTTTAACTCAAAACGGGAGAGTGTTGGCTTACAGAGATACCCTGGGAAAACAGAGGAAGGATGCAACTAATGTACAATACCTGTGACTTCCAAACTAAGGGAATGTAAAGTTATCTCCAGGGCACTCCAGAAAGGATAGCTTAATTTAATAGAGGGACCATGGATTTTATAAGAAGGTATGGGTTATGATTAGTCACATTTAGTTAGTTTTGCATTTTTGATGTCATAGACAAAGAGACGGCTCGAGTTGTATAGGCATGGCATATGGCAAGCCTATATGCCTACAAGTATGGAAATGATCAAAAAGGACTAAAGCAAATATATTCTCTTTTTTGTTTGTTTCTGTTTTGTTTATGGGAATAAAAGGTCAGATAATAGTATGGGTCTAAAGCAAAGGCAGCCCTGACTTTGGAATACAGAAAGTTGTTCTTTTTTGTTTTTATGTTTTGTTTTGTTTTTGTGAACTTTCACAAGTATCACTTACTATCTCCTCCATCCATATTTCTGTCTGCCTGCCTAAGAATAATCATCCTTTAGGATCCAGCTAAAATATTATTTCCTCCATTAATACCTCCCTAGTCATCTCTATCAGAAATATTTTTTTCCAAAGTCAGATGATAGATGTAGTGGATAGAGCACCAGTCCCAGAGTGGACTCAAGTTTATATTTAACCTAAAGCACTTATTAGTTATGTGACCCTGGGTAAGTCATTTAACTCTGAATATCTCAAAGAAAAAAAAGAAAGAACCTTTACTTCTTTATACCGAATATAGTTTATATTTCCTTTTGTACTTATCATGATCTGTTTTGTATTTCTTTTATTGTTTGTTAGTTTGTTACATTTCCCCATTAAATCATATGTTTCATAAGGACAGGGATTGTGTTTTAATATTTCATCTTCATATCTTCTTCAATAGCTAGAATTATGCTTTCTATACAGCAATCCTGAAGCAGACAGTGAAAAGAGCACTGACTATAGTTCTGGAATCAAATGATTTTTTAAAATGTGTCACATTTGACACTCAACACTGTGTGACTTTGGACAAGTCAAGAAGGGCCTCAGTTTCTTTATCTGTAAAATAAAGTAGTTGGAATGAATGGCTTTTGAGTTTCCATCTGGCTACAAATCAAATCTTTAATTCTGTGATGAGATGACCTTGCCCTGGAGATAGATCCTATTGTCATTAATTTTTGTGTAATGCAATAACAAACATGTATTAATGTGCAAGGCACTGCATTATATTGAAACAATAATTCAAAATATCCCTCAAATGTACACCTTATTTGTAAATAGGGGAAGTTTGGATGTTTATAAAACCCAAGTCAATAAGAAAGCACATGTCAATAGAGGAAGAAATCAAGTAAATACCATTTCAACCTGCTAAAAATATGCTAGTAAAGCAGAGTAGCATTAGCTGTATAAAGAAGCAAAGTGAACTGTTTCATTAATAGAATTATGGAATATTAAAGCAAGAAAGGGCCTTACATATCATGTAGTTCAGCCCTTTTATTGTATAGAAGATCTTGAGCACCAGTGAGGTCCCATAGCAGATTCTTGATAGAGCCATAAAGAAAAGCTAGGTTTACCAAGTACTTCCTCTGCATCAATAAATTTTTAATTCAATTTAACAAATGTTGTTTGAGTACTACTACATAGGTAGCATTTGTGGCTGGACTTGGATACTTTTTTTTAACCTTCTTTTCTCAACTTATACTCATTTTTTTTTATTATGACAAGCATTTGTGTTCTTGCTTGTGTCAGAATCCCAGGTGAAAAAACCGCTAGTTTAAGGCACAATATCTCTGGGACCCTTTTTTTTTTAATGCAAATACTGCTGGTTATAGGGATTCTCCTTTGTAACCTCAACTAAAGTCTGGGGAACCCAAAGAAGTCAGGAGTTCTGAGCTACAATACTGATCTGGTTGAACTGATTTTGTGTCTGCACTACTATAGTCTAAAGAAGGGTAAACTGGGCCAGCTCACAATTGGAATAGGTCAGCAATGGGATCTGGCTTATGGATGGCCATTATACTTTGAACCTAGACAGGGTAGGATAACATATCAATATCAATATTAATATAATGTAATATGATATGATGTGATAGAGTATAATACAGTACAATTTAAGTACTACAACACAATACAATGTAATGTAACATAACACAATACAGTAAACAAAATACAATGTAACAACATAATACAATGTAATATAATATAATATAACATAATAACAATGATACAGTATAATGTAGTACAATGTAAGGTAACATCATAATATAACATTATGTAATCAAATCCAATATAATCTAATAAATATAACATGTGACAGCTAGGTGACCCAATAGATAGAGTGCTAGGCTAAAATCAGAAAGTATCATTCTGAATTCAAATCTGGGGTTTGGAAATTTATTAGCTATGTGACTCTAGCCACTTAATCTTGTTTGCCTCAGTCTTTCATCTATAAAATGAGCTGGAGAAGTAAATGGCAAACCATTCTAGTATTGGATTTTTTTATTTGTTTGGTTTTTTTTTTTGTTTGTTTGTTTGTTTTTTGCTGAGGCAATTGGGGTTAAGTGACTTGCCCAATTGGGATCACACATCTAGGAAGTTTCTGAGGCCAGATTTGAACTCAGGTCTTCCTGACTTCAGGGATGGTGTTCTATCCACTGCACCATGTAGCTGCCCCTCTAGTATTATTGTCAAGAAAACCCAAAAGAAAGTCACAAAGAGTCAGACATGACTGAAATGGCCCAACAATATAATGCAATACAATACAATACAATAAAATACAATGCAATGAAATGTAATGTATATAAGCTATGAAAATATTACTGGGAACATTATGTAGTCAGGAATTTAGCAAGCAAATCACCTCACTGGGGGGCTTTCTAGAAAGTCATGGAGGGGACACACAGCACAGGTAAATGTAGATTCAAAAATCATCTGCAACTATTTTATTAAGCAAATTATATTCCAGACACCATTCTTGGTGCTGAGGATACAAGAACAAAAGTGAAACTATCTCTATTTTCTTTCTTTTTTTTTTAATTAAAAGCTTTTTATTTACAAAACATATGAGTGACTTTTCTACATTAATCTTTGCAAAAACTTTTTTTTCCCAAGCTTTTCCCCTCCTTTCCCCCACCCCCACCCCTAGATGACAGGTAATCTAATATATGCTAAATAGGATAAATTATATGACAAATCCAATACATGTATACATATCTATACAGTTATCTTACTGCACAAGAAACATCAGATCTAGAAAGAGAAGAAG
>JAJPUD010003222.1:140972-163203 GCA_023553655.1 Myrmecobius fasciatus
AAAAAAAACAACCTAAGAAGGAAAACAGAATGCATGGAAATATTCACAGAAAGCGTTAAAATGCTGTGTTGTGGTTCACTCTCAGTTCCCACAGGCCTCTCTCTGGATGTATATGACTATCTTCATCGCAGCACAACTGGTTTGAATCACATCATTGTTGAAGAGAACCATGTCCATCAAAATTGATCATCGTATAGTCTTGTTGCTGTGTATAATGTTCTCCTGGTTCTGCTGATTTCACTCAGCATCAGTTCATGCAAGTCTCTCCAATCCTCTCTGAAATCCTCCTGTTGGTCATTTCTTACAGAACAATAATATTCCATAACATTCATATACCATAATTTATTCAGCCATTCTCCAATTGATGGGCATCTTTTCAATTTCCAGTTTCTTGCCACTACAAAAAGGGCTGCCACAAACATTTTTGCACATGTGGCAGACTCTTTTTTCTCCTCAGTTTCATTTTCCTTCTACAATATGAGGGAGTTAGACAGGTTGTTCTAAAAGATCTCTTCCATGTTTAATATTCTTTAGTTCTGCGATGCTTTTCATTGTACTTACAAGACTCAAATTTCTACGTCTAAATGGAGAGTTACCTACTTAATGCTTTTTTTCTTGAGAGATCTCATATTCTCATCATCCATTTATTCACACATAATCATCTCTTTTTTCCTTCTTATACTTTATCTGTTTGAGGTGTTTAGATTCAAATATAAATTTCATTGGTGTGGGTATTCTCTCCATCACTACAAATGGCAATTCATCTATGTTAACATAAAATGTTAAAAAAAATACTGCCATTATACTGGATGCAATATTTACATAATATATCTCTATCTATATGTATCTATCTACCTGTATATATATGAATGTCATTATCACATTCTGGCAGCAAGCATCATTAGCCTAGAAAATTGAGATACTATTGCTAAAGACTGTATTCTTTAACATCCATATCTAGCCATTCAGTCACTAAGGGTCCCTTTCTTCTCCATGACTTCCATACTTCAACCATGAAATTAACTATGAAATCATCCTAATCCTATCCTGCTGACTACACTAAGTGTTCTGGGCTAGGCCTAAATCACGACAGCTCAATGATTCATGTTCAGGTTTAGAATTAATGAAATATTCATGGACCATAAAATTCAGTAAAAATGAATTTATTCATGATAAGATTAAAAGGATACAATTTCCAAAAAGTGGACACTGCTTTCTTCCACTTCTGAATTCACCATAATATTAATTCTGTATCAAAAAGATGTCCACTGCAAATTATACCAAGCTTCAGGAACCTCAATCTCTTATTAGCATTGTCATACCAAAATCCTTCAGATTAACTAAATCTCAATGATGGCCTCCTTTTCCCTGTGTTAGGAAACCACCCCAGTCAATATGAAAACAGATTCTTTCCTATCAAAGAAACAAGGAGCGATCATAAAGAGTCTACATGACTTTTTTTTTTTTTGAAATAGGCTATATAAGAATAACCTCATTTTCTTTTTTTGGTCAGATTACTTAATACATAGATCAGATGAATGCAATACATATAGTTTCCCTAGAGTTTACCAACATATATGACAGTCTTTTATGCTTTTTTTGGAAAAGATGCAGATATGTTTACTAGATAATAAAACCAGGTGGAGTCAAAACTGGTTATATGGTCCAGTCCAACGAGTCTTTATCCATAAATGTTTCTATATCAACTTGGAAATATATCCCTAATGGAAAAATGCAGAGAGCACTGCATAGCCCTGTACTATTTAACATTTTTAATCAATGAGTTAAATAAAGAAGTAGAGAAAATACTCATAAAATCTGGTGACACAGAGTTGGTAGGGAATAGCTAACATTTTAGATGGCAAAATTAGGATCTGAGACTGGGATATTGAATCAAATCTAATAAGGGTAAATTTTACAGAAATTAATGTGAAATTTTACATATGAGTTTAAAAAAACAAAATTCATAAGAAAAATGGGAGGCATATATAGATAGTGAATTGTCTTAAAGTGCTAGTGATTTTAGCAAACTTAAAGTTCCTATTACCGAAGAATGTATATGAAGGTTTAAAAAGCTAATGTAATCTTAGGATATATTGAGAGAGACATAGTATCTATCAGTAGGAACATGATAATCAAACTTTTTTGCTTAATCAGATCATTTCTAGAGATGTCCGTCAGTGCTGAGTGAACCATCTTTGGAAAGGGTTGATAATATTAAAAGCATCCTGAAGAGGGCAACAAGGATGTTTAACATCCTTAAGATCTGTCCATATCTACATCTGCTAAAGGAATGGACTATGGACATAAATAAGAATGCTGATGTTTACCTAGGAAGAAGATGATGATATAGTCTTCAAGTATTTGAAGTTCTATTATTTGAATAAGATGAGGGGCAATTGGGTTATTTAGGAAGTTCTAGCACTTCTGGTGTGAAGGCTTGCTGACCACTTTTCAGGACAGTTCATCCACTTTTTATGTCCAATTAGTAACCCAACTCTCATCTATGACTCCAAGAAGCTATGACACAGGTAATAATCACCCCTTCATAAAACCATCTTGGTAGATGAAATAAATCAGGTTAAGGATGATTGACAGGCCTCAAATCTATTGGTGAATTATGCAGATGTCTACCCCAAGCATGTGAAGACTTCTCCCCTATGGGATAAGTGGGATGAAAATAATTTGTTCCAACAGTCATGAAGGCAGCAGAAGCAAGTACTATGGAGTGCTTAGAATTTGGTCAGACATCAAAGACACCAAGGTCATCCACTGTATACTGGGTCATTGCCAGTCATTCTGTCTTCTGTTCTGCTATGGGACTTCAATGACTAGAAGAGAGAGTGAGATTGATGATGACTTTATGCAACTCTGCTTCACTTAAATCCAATTCACAAAGTCAAGACATTATCCTGTGGTATCACTGGTTCACTCCAAAAATGAAGAGTGAACAACAACTTGAAAGAAGGAATAAACTGATTCTACTTGGCCCTAGAGAGCTGAATGGGGAACAATGAATTTTAGTTACAAAAAGGCAAATTTAATTCACATTAAGGAAAATCTACTTAACACAGTTGTCTACCAGTGGAATGAACTGCAAAATCCCCTCTAGATTTCTTTCTACTGTATCATCTAGCTATTAATATTAATAAAATGATAATATTAATATGAGTTTCTTCATATAAAAATGATATAAATCTAGTACTGGAGTCAGAAAGATATGGGTTCAAATCTAGTTGTAGATACTTATTAGCTGGATGTCCCTAGAAAGTTATTTCACTTATTTGTTTTAGTTTTCTCAACAGCAAAATAATAGCACCCTCCTCCCAGAATTGTTGGTAGTACCAAATGAGGTAATTAATGTTTTTTGCTTAGGCAATTGGGATTAAGTGAATTGCTCAGGGTCACACAGATAGGCAATATTAAGTGTCTGAGGCCAGATTTGAATTTACATTGTCCTCCTGACTTCAAGGCTGGTGCTCTATCCACTGCTCCACCTAGCTGCTCCAATTAATGTTTTTAAAAGCATTTAGCACAATGTCTGGCACATAGGATATGTGAGAAGCATGCTTGATATTATTATTATGTATGTCTGAGCAAAGGTTATATGAACTTATTGACCACGCTATAAATGCCTCTGAGATTACTGTCATCAGGGGGATTGTGAAAACAACTTTTGCTTTCCCTGGGGCTTATGATTTAAATAAGAAGATAGCACACATGCCCAAAAATATGACAGAGCAAAAAAAGAAATGATATTTCCAGTTGCCTTGTAATTGACAAGTCATTGTTGGTTTGCAAAATGCTTTACAAGTAATATCTCTTCGATCTTCACAACAACCCTGGAAAGTAGGTGTTGTTATTATCCTTTTATAAATGAGAAAATTGAATTTGAGAGAAGTTAAGTGACAGCTAAATCATACAGCTAATAAATTTCTAAGGCTAGATTTTGAGAAAATGATTATTAATAACCAACGATTTGGAGAGATCCAGAGTTCCCCCTTTTTCTGTTATCCTCATTTCAAAGTTCAGTCTCTTGAAGAACATTATAGATAACAAAATTGAACTAATTCTCCTCAGTCTTCATCAGATCCCACCTAACCTTATAAGAAATTTAATCTAAGGTAAGGATGTCCATTATGTTCTCCTCAGGTTTGGGTGCAGATAAATTCTTTACTTAGATTGCCCAAGGCTGGGGGTGCTCTGGGTTTAGAGGTAGTCTCTTTGTTCAAGACTAACATAACTCTCTCAGTCCCTTATTGAAGTGAATCCACTCCTCATTGTAATATTCATTCTTTCATTGTTAATCAATCAGAGTTGATTGCCATCCTCTAGAAAACTCACTTTCCAAAGGATATATAAACTGTGAGCCTATCATATTATTGTCTTTAGCATTCAAGAGTATCACTGACCTCTTTTATTAAAATTCTAGCATTATTAATAAAATGATTAATTACCCAGAAATCATGTTTCCTCTTTTTAAACATCATAATTTGAAGTCAGTTCAAATCTTTCTGACTCCAAGCCCAGAGTTCTATTTACTGTGCAACCTAATTGCCAAATGAGCCTTATAAAAGTGAATATTATAGAAATTGGATGAAAGTAAGACTACCTTAGAGTAGAGAGGTCTAACCATAAATGTGTTAGAATCAGTTTGAATCAGTTCAGGAGAATTTATTATTAAATTTTCAGTGTGAGCATTTACACCTTGAAAATTAGAAAACGGGGCTGTATTTATTGTTTTGTTGATATTTAAACAATAGAAAGTAATAGGAAAAAATAAGTCTTAAAACTTAAAAGTGTATCATGGATCTGTTTTGCTTTTCTCAGAAAGAAACTTTAATAAGTTTACATTTCACTTGCACTCTCTTGTCAAATACTGTTGTAACAGGCCAATCTTAGGTTTGGGGCTGAGCTGATAGCAATGAAAATGGAAGGGCAGGGGAACTTCTGGGAGCCAAGATGGAAGACTAGGCATAATTGGCATATCTCTCCCATGTTCATCTTCAAACAGCCATAAAATAGTGCCTTCAAACACAACCTGAAATATCAGAACCACCAAAAAGATGGGGAAATAATCTTTGAGCCCTAGAAACTTAGATCAGCAAGAAAGTCCTATCTCATTGAGGTAAAAAGGGAATATAATCCAGAACAAGAAGTGTCACAGCAAGTAAACAACCCCACCTCAGCAAGCCAGTGGTAGATCCTGAGCCCCAGTATGGTAGAGCAGGTAAATGCCTATACCAGGACCCCTCATATGCTTCAGCATAGCCAATGAAATAAGTAGACTCCAATTCTAAGAATTGCCAAATTTTTCAGCATAACTCCAGGCAAAATGGAAACCTCCAGCAGTCAGACTCCATGTGTTTCAGTGTAGACCTGGGAAGATGCAAAAACACCCTACCAGTTTCAGCTCATAGCAGATACCACCCACTAGGAAATTGGCTTAGCACCAGGTAAGCTGCTAGATCCCTATGAATTCCAGCAATGTCAGCCATCCCCTCCCTACTCTTTAGCACAACACCAGATATAAGGATCCTGAATGGCCTCAGGGCAACATCAGTGCAGCACAATATAAACAGCCAGCACCTGCAGCCCCTAGCACAAAAAAAGCCTGAAATAGTGTCCCTTCCATCCTTAGAGCAGAGCTCAAATGTAAAAAAAAAAAAAAAAAAAAAAAAAGGAAAAAAGGCCAAAAAAAAGATGAGTAAAAAAAAGAATCTGACCATAGAAAGTTATTAAGGTGACAAGGAAGATCAAGATGCAAACTCAAAAGAGAACAAAAATACTTATGGACAAAATCCTGGGGAAAAAAAAAAAGAAAGAAGTGGTCTAAAGTCTAGAAATAACCCATAGAAGAACTCAAAAAAGCTTAAAAATCATATAACAGAAGTAGAAGATAAATTGTAAAAATAAATGAGAGTGATGCAAGATAATTATGAAAAAAAGGAGTGCACATCTTAGAAAAAGAAAACAACTGTTTAAATAGTAGGATTGGATTGGTGGAAAAGGAGATACAAAAATCCACTGAAGAAAACAACTCCTTAAAGAGTTATATAATTATACACATGCATAATTTGTATAATTGACACAATGGAAAAGAAAGCTAATTGAGGAAAACAACACCTTAAAAGTTAGAATTAGGCAAGTAGAAGCTAATGACTCTATGAGAACTCAATAATAAACCAAACAAATTCAAAAGAATGAAAAAATTGAAGAAAATGCAAAATTTCTCATGGGAAAAACAACTGACCCAGGAAATAGATATAGGAAAAACAATATCAGAATCATTGGACTACCTGAAAGTCATAATCAAAAAGAGGAGCTGGACAGAATCTTTAAGAACTTATTAAGTAATATTCTAGTCAAATTTCAGAAACTATCTGGTCAATAAAAAATACTTTAAGTGGCCAGAAACAATTCAAGTACAGGTGAGTCACAATCAGAATCACACAGGATTTGGCAGCTGCAATATTAAAATATCAGAAGTCATGTAACATGATATTCTAGAAGACAAAGGAGCTAGAATTACAACCAAGAATCACTTGCCTAGCAAAATTAAGCAAAATACATTGAGGGGAAAATGACTATTAAATGACATAGAAGGATTTCAAGTTTTCATAAGGTGAAAAACAGAATTAAACTAAAAATTTTATCTTCAAAACCCAGAGAAATATAAACAGGTAAAAAGTATTTACAGCCCCTACAGAGGAAGATATTTGTAATTCTTAAAAATTATATACCTACATGGGAAGATACTTGTAATTCTTAAAAATTGTATCACTAATAGTATGGATAAAAGGAGTATACATAGACAGAGGATATAGATGAATTTAAGAGAATGACATTAAAAAAATCAATGTATGATAAATAAGAGTTCACTGGGCACAGAAAGAAAGGAGAGGTAGTATGCTGCAAATTACTTCACATGAAGAAATGCAAAAGGCCTATTACAATGGAGGGGGAAATGAGAGTGTAGGTAATGAGCATCACTTGAATTTTACTTTCTTCAATATTAGCTCAAAGAGGGAACAATATACACAATCAGTTGAATATAGAAATCTATCTTACTGCACAAAGAAGTAGGAGGGGAGGAGATTAAGTAAAGGAGGGTGAGATAGGAACTAACAGAAGGGAGGGCACATCAGGGAGGTGGTAGACAGAAGCAATACATTGATGAGGAGGGAAAGAGAGAAAGGGGGGGAGAGAGAGAGAGAGAGAGAGAGAGAGAGAGAGAGAGAGAGAGAGAGAGAGAGAGAGAGAGAGAGGACAAACAGGAAAAAGATTAGAATGGAGGGGAAAGGACAGGGAAAGTAATCATAACCATGAAGGCAAATGGATGAATTCTCCCATAAAAAGTAGATAGCAAAATATATTACAAAAACAAAATACTACAATATCTTGTTTACAAGAAACATAGTTGAAGCAAACAGACATACACAGAGTAAAGATAAGAGGCTGGGGGAAAATATATTATGCTTCAGCATAATATATTATGAACAGCAACAACAACAATAAAAACAGAGGTAGCAGTCCTGATCTCAAGGTAAAAGTAGAAAGTAAAAACAAAAACAGATCTAATTAAAAGAAATAAGTAAGGAAACTACATCTTACTAAAAAGTGCCATAGACAATGAAGCAATATTAATACTTAGCATATATACCAGGTGGTATACCATATAAGTTCTTTTAAAAATATCTAATATTTTTATTTTCACCAGTTATATGTAAAGCAATTTTTACATTTGTTTTTAAAATGTTGAGTTCCAAGTGGATCAATGGAATAGATTAGGTTCACAAGACACAATAGTCAATGACTATAGTAATCTAGTGTTTGATAAATTCAAAGATTCCAACTTCTGGGATAAGAACTCACTACCTGACAAAAATTGCTGGGAAAACTGAAAGACAGTATTGCAAAAATTAGGCATTGACCAGCTTTAGACATAAAGGGTGATACTATAAACAAATTAGGAGAAGAGATAGCTAGTTTATCAAATATGTGGAGAAAGTAGGCATTTATGGCAAAAGAAGAACTAGAGAACAATATGAAATTCAAAATGGATAATTTTGATAACATTAAATTAAAAAGGTTTTGCACAAACAAAACAAATGCAGCTAAGATTATAAGGGAAGCAGAAAGCTGGGGGGAAATTTTTATAATCAGTGTTTCTAATAAAGACCTAATTTCTGAAATATATAGAGAATTGCCCCAAATTTATAAGAATACAAACCATTCCCCAAATGATAAATGATCAAAATATATGAATAATTTTCAGAGGAAGAAATTAAAGCCATTTCTAGGCATATGGAAAAATGTTCTAAATTATTCTTGATTAGAAATGCAAACTAAGACAACTCTGAGGTATCACTTTGCAGTTTTCAAATTGGCTAAGATGACAGGAAAAGATAATGATAAATATTGGAAGGGATGTGGGAAAACTAATGCATTATTGGTAGAGTGAAATAATCCAACTCTGGAGTTGGATTATGGAGAGCAATTTGGAATTATGTACAAAGAGCTATCAGCATACCCTTTGATCCAGCAGTGTCTCTACTGGGTCTGTATCCCAAAAAGATCATAAAAAAAATAAAAAGGACCCATAGATGCAAAAATGTTTGTAGCAGCTCTTTTTGAGGTGACAAAGAATTGGAAAGTGAGTAGATGTGCATCATTTGGGGAATGGTGAAACAAGCTGTGGTATATGATAGTAATAGAATACTATTAAGCAATAAGAAATTATGAACAGACAGATTTAAAAAAAACCTGGAATTACTTGTACAAACTGATGCAAAGTAAAAATGAGTAAAACATTATACAGGGTATCAGTGACATTGTGTGATGATCATCTAAGGATGTCTCAACTCTTCTCAGTAATACAGTCATCCAAAACAAGTACAAAGTAATCACAAAGGGAAATACTATCCACATTCAGATAAAGGAGAGATGAACTCCAAATACAGATAAAACTGTTCTTTTTCACTTACTTTATTTTTGTTCCCGTTTGATCTGTTTCTTCTTTCATAACTGTGACTAAATGGAAATAGAATTTTAGAAAGTGTTAATAATGCAGATAAAAATTTTTAAATATTTGATTTTTTTTATTTTCCCCAGTTACATATAAAACATTTTTTATATTTGTTTTTAAAACTGAGTTCCAGATTCTCTCCCTTCTTCCTCATCCCCACCCCCCATTAAGAGAGCACATGTGAAGTATTCAAAACATTTTCATAAAGGTCATGTTATAAAAGAAAACATAGATTTTTCCACCCAAAAAAAGTCCTCAAGAAAAAAAAATAAAGTTTTAAAAAAACAAGTTTGCTTCAATCTGTTTTCAGACATAATCAGTTCTTTCTGGATAGCTTTTTTCATCATAAATCCTTCAAAGTAGTCTCTGAAATATTAATTTTTTATTAATGAGAATAACAAAGTCATTCACAGCTGGTCATCCCACAACATTGCTAATACTTTGTACACAGTACATTTCACTTTGTTTGAATTCATGGAAGATTTTCCAGATTTTTCTGAGAGCATTCTGCTCATCATTTCCCATAGAACAATAACATATATGATTAATCTTAATTATATATCACAATTTACTCAGCCATTCTCCAATTGATGGGCATTCCCACAATTTCCAATTCTTTGCCCTGAGAAGAGACTGCTATAAATACTTTTGTACATATAGATCCTTTTCATTTTGGGGGGATTCTTGTCATAGTAGTGTTGTTAAGTCAAAGAATATGTATGATTCTATAGCTCTTTGGTCATAGTTTATATCTTTTAATCATTTATCAATTGGAAAATGACTCTTTTTAATACAAACATATTTAATATAAAGATATTTAAGAAATGAGGCTTTTGCCAGAAAAATTTAACATCTAAATTCTTTTCTAAATTCTTTTTTCATCTAAATTCTTAAATGAGAAGTTAAGTAACTTACAGGAAAAAAAAAAAACCAGCAGAAAAACTATACTGGGAGAGGGGGACTTCAATTGTCCTCAGAACTCAAAAAATCTCAAGAAATCATGTTTATATATTAAGCAAGAAAGAAACTAAAGAGGTAAATAGAATATTAGAAAAGTTATATAGGACAGACATTTGGATGAAATTGAATTGGAAGAGAAAGGAATATAAATTTTCTCAGCAACACATGGTAGCTACACAAAAATTGACTATATTAAAAAACATAAAACTCAAAATCAAAAGTAACAAAGCAGAAATATTAAATGTATTTTTTTGAATCATAGTGCAATAAAAATTACATTCAATATAAGGTGGTAGAAAGGCAGGTTAAAACTAAGTACAGGCAAAAAAAAAAAGCAAGTGCAAATTTAACAATCTAATCCAAAAGAATAAGTTGTTCAAAGAACAAATCAAAGATATATACTCAATAATTTCATTAAAGAGAATGACAACAATAAGGTAACATATGAAAATTTCTGGCATATAGTTAAAGCAGCAGTTAGGGGAAATTTTTTTTCCAAATTCTTACATCAATAAAATGGAAAAAGAGCATATTAATGATTTGGATATTCAACTAAAAGAAATAGAAAAAGAACAAATTAAAAACCCCCAATTGAGCACTAAATTGGAAATCCTGAAAATCAAAGGTGAGGTTAATACAAATGAAAGGGGAAAAAAACTATTGAGCTAATAAATAAATCTAGGAGCTGGTTTTACAAAAAAAAAAAATCAATTAGATAATCCACTAGTTAATTTGATTTTTTTTTAAAAAAAAAAGAAAGAATAAAAACAAATATCCAGTATCAAAAATGAAAAAGATGAAAAAGAAATTAAAACAATCATTAGGAAATATTTTGCTCAGTTGTATGACAATAAATCTGACAATCTAAGTGAAATTGATGAATATTTATTAAAATATAAATTACCTACCATAACAGATCAGGAAATAGAATGCCTAAAAAAACCAACCCCATCTTAAAAAATTAAATTGAACAAATCATTAATGAACTCACTAACAAATAATCTTCAGAGTTAGATTGATTCATTAGTGAATTTTATCAGTTAACAATTATGATATTAATATATTATATTATATCACATATATTAATATGCATGCATGTTAATATATTATTATATAAATTATTTGGAAAAATAGGTGGAGTCCAAACAAATTCCTCTTCTGATTCAAACTTGATACTGATATCTATAACAGAAAAGCGAAAAAGAAAAAGAAAATTATAGACCAATTTCTCTAATGAATATCAATGCAAAAATTTTGAAGAAAATACCAGCAGGATAATTACAGCAATATATCACAAGGATTATGCACTAAGATCAGAAAGGATTTAGATCAGGAATACAAAGTTAGTTCAATATTAGGAAAGCTATCAACATAATTGATGATATCAGTAATAAAACCAACAGAAATAAGGTGATTACTTGATATATACTGAAAAAGTTTTTGATAAAATACAGTATCCATTCCTATTAAAAACACTAGAGAGCATAACAATAAAGGGAGAATTCCTTAAAATGATAAGCAGTATCTATCTAAAGCCATCAGTAAGCCTTACCTACAACAAGAATAAGTTAGGGGCTTCCCAAATTAGATCAGGGGTGAAGCAAAGATGCCTGTTAATACCACTATTATGTAATAGTATAAAAATGTTAGCTATAGCAATAATAGAAGAAAAATGAAAGCAATTTGAGTAAGCAATGAGGAAACAAAACTATGACTCTTTGTAGATGATATAATGGTATACTTAGAGAACCCAAGAGAATCAACTAAAAGAGTACTTGAAATAATTAACAAATTTAGCGAAGTTGTAGGATATAAAATAAACTTACATAGATTATCAACATTTCTTATATGACAAAATCCATCAGCAAAAGAAAAGACAAACTCCACTTAAAATAAGTTCAAACAATATAAAATACCTGAGAGTATATTTGTCAAGATAAACACAGGGACTATATAATCATGACAATAAAACATTTTTCAAGCAAATAAAAATCAGATCTAAACAAGTGGAAAAATATCAGTTGCTCATAGGTAGATCAAACCAACATAATAAAAATGACAATTCTGCATAAACTAATTTACTTACACAGTGCCATCACAATCAAACTACCAAAGTACTCTTTGATAGAGCTAGAAAAATAGCAACAAAAATTATCTGTAAGAACAAAAGGTCAATAATGTCAAGGGAATTAATGAAAAAAATACAAAAGAAGGTGGATTAATAATACTAGATCTCAAACTATATTACAAAGCAATAATCAAAAAACTATTTGGTACCAGCTAAGAAATACAGTAGTTGAACAGTGGAACAGATTTGCTATACAATATACAGTAGTCAATACCAGAGTAACCTAGTAGTTGATAAACTCAAAGATCACAGCTTTTGGAACAAGAACTCACTATTTGACAAAAACTAATGGAAAAACTGGAAAAAAATAGGACACAAACTAGGTATAGACAAATATCTTCAATATGTACCAAAATATGATCAAAATGCGTTCATGATATAGAAGTAAAAGCTGGCACCATAATTAAATTAGAACAAGGAATAGTCTACCTGTCTGATCTATGGGGAGGGGAAGAATTCATGACCAAACAATAGGTAAAGAACATTATGAAATATAAAATAGATAATTTTGATTATATTAAGTTAAAAAGTTTTTGTATAAACATAATTAAAGCAACCAAGATTAGAAAGAAAACAGAAAATTGCGGGGAAATCTTCATAGCAAATGTCCCTAATAAAAGCTTTATTTCTCAATTTTATAGAGAACTGAATCAAATGTATAAAAATACAAACCATTCCCCAATTGATAAAGGGTCAAAAGATATGAACAATTAGTTTTCAGATTAAGATATCAAGGCTATTTATATTCATATGAAGAAGTGCTTTAAATCACTTTGGATTAAATAAATAAAGTTAAAACAACTCTGAGGTACCACTTCATACCTCTCAAATTACCTAATATTGCAAAAAAGGCAAGTGATAAATGGAGAGGATGTGAAAAATTTGGACACAATGCACTGTTGTTCGAGTTGTGAACTGATCTAACCATTCTGAAGAGCAATTTCAAACTATACCAAAGGGCAACCAAACTGTGCATGCCCTTTGGTCCAGCTATTAAGATCTATAAATGTAAAAATATTTATAGCAGCCCTTCATGGTAGAAAATAAGAGATGCCCATCAATTGGCAAGTGGCTTAGCAAACTGTATTATATAAATGTAATGGAATACTATTGTGCAATAAGAAATGATGAACAGACTTGTATGAAGTGAAGCAAAGTGAAATGACCAGAACCAGGAAACACTGTACATAGTATCAGGAACGTTGAACACTGTGTGATGTTTAAATATGAATGACTCGGTTCTTCTCAGCTTTTAAATGTGGTTCTAAGCATACTTTCTTCACTTACTGAATTCTTTCTTGTGTTCTTTTTTCCTTTTTTAACTATTTTTCCTTTCACAAGTGTGACTAATATGAAATATGTTTTACATGATAAGACATGTATAACCTATGTCAAAATGCCTGTAATTTTTGGGAAAAGGGAGGGCAGGAAAGAAGGGAGAAAAATCTTGTAAAAATGATTGCTAAAATTTTTTTTGACATTATTGGGAAAAAACAAAGCACTATTTTTAAAAAAGGAAATGGAAAGGTAGAGGAAGAAAATGCACATTTATATAATACCACTGCAAGCCAAGTACTGTGCTAACTGCTTTACAATTATTGTCTCATTTGATTCTCGCAACTACCCTGTGAGAGAGGTGCTATTATTATTCCAATTTACAATTACAAATTGAGACAAAAAGTGTGTAAGTAACTTGCCCAAGATCATACATGTTACAAATTTCTGAGGGTGGATTAGGAATTTATATTTTTAAAACCCCAAAACCAACATTCTATCCAGAATATCACCTGGCTGCCTCAATGGATAGAAAAGTTATGGGATGATACAAAAGGTAGTGATTATTAAAGATGGAGTATTTGGAGTAGCATAGAGAGAACAAGGAACAGTGAAAGTTGATTCTTTAGTTTTAAAACAAAGGAAATGGCAGCAAAAAGGGAAGTCTTCAGAGAGGTATGTTTAGGGATAAAGATAAGATTGCAGATTATGGGATATATCTTCTCTCTACAATTAAAAAAAAATGTTCTTTCAAAGGAAATAAATGTAGGGCTAGATAGCTCAGTGGATAGAGCAGTAGCCCGGAAGTTAAAAGGACTTGAGTTCAAATCAAGCCTCAGAAACTTAACACTTACTAGCTGGGTGACCCTGGGCAGGTCACTTAATCTCAATTGCCTCACCAACAAAAAAAAAAAAAAAAAAAAAAAAAGAAAGAAAAAAAGAAAAAAGAAATAAGTGTAAATGAATTTGGCGTTCATCTATTCCAGTCCTCTCAGGATCAAGAAGGACAAAGGTAGTTCTCAACTTCCCTGAGCTTTGATGAACCTATTTGAAAAGTGAGAGATTGGATGAGTGGAGCTGTGAGGTCCTTCCAGCTCTTGATATATGACCTTAAGGGACTTGCTTGAGGTCATATAGGTAGTCCATGGTAAAGCTATTATGTAAATCCAGGTTTTCTGACTCAAAATTCAACATTTTTCACATCATGTTGCCTAAAAAATAAGACAAATTCAATACCATGTAATCACTTAAGAGACATGAACAGTCACTGAAGAGTCCAGAGGTAGAGAAGAAACTACCATTGAGGAAGGAGGAAAACCAGGACAACACAGTACTTCAAAAGTTGCAAGAGAAAATTTCATGGAGTTCATAATATTGAATGTGGTACAAAGATGAGCAAGGGAAAATGAGAAAAGGCTCCTGGATTTCTTTAAGATACACGCAGTCAGATTAGGTACTGACCCATTTCACAAATACTTCATCTGGGGAGTGGGGGTAGGGTTATAGTTATTGTTTTAGTAAAAGTGAATGAGGGACCTCACATTTCCTGGGAGGGAGCAGAGGGATCCCAGGACTGCACTCTTGTACCAGCCGCTGTCCTCGACAACACACTAAGTCCATTTCCCTTCAGATTTTGAATTCAGATCAGAGTCACCAGAATGTGTGGCTCCCAAGTGTCATAAGAGAAATTCAGAAAGTATGACCTCCATTCATAAGTGTGCGGTCTTAATGTACAGTCATGATACTATTTCATGATCTTTTCATTAAAAGATTGATTGAAAATGAAAAAGAAATATTGGAGAAAGAAACCAAATTGTAAGAGATAAAGAAGTGATTGGGTAGCTAGGTGATGTAGTGGATTGAGTGCCAGGTTTTATATCAGGATGAATTTAATTCAAATCCAGCTTCAGACACTAACTGTGTGAACCTAGGCAAATCACTTAATCCTGTTTGCCTCAGTTTGCTCATCAGTAAAGTAAGTTGGAGGAGAAAAGGGCAAACCACTCCAGTATTTTTGTCAAGAAAATCCCAGATGGGGTCACAAAGAGTCAGAAAGAACTGACTAAATTGAACAACTGAAAGGAGTGAATTGATGGTAAGGAGACAGTGGCAATAGGTATTTTATCAGTGAATAGAAAAAGAGAAATAAAACAGCACATCAAAGAAAGATTTGATTATGACAGGAAGGACCTGAGCAATCTTGTACAAAAGGCGAAGAACTAGAGAAGAGATTAATGATATTTGATATTTTCTTTTTCTCCCTGGCCTTATATCTCTGCATATCTAGCCATTAAAACCCTGCACCTTATTTTTCTAAAATCTGTTCTTTTTATTTATCTCTCCTGCCAAGATACTCATCATATCCTGCCTTGATTTACACAAACTCCCTCTCACTGGCTTCTCTCTCATCAATTCCCTTCTCCAGCTCTCTGCCAAACATTACTGCCAAGATAATTTTCCTTTCCTGCTGTTCAGACTCTGTTTCTCCCACTCTGCTTTGGCTTCCCTTCACCTTCAAGCTTCCCCACAACTCTGCATCTGTTCACTCTCATCTGCATCCCTTCTTATAAATCCCCATTCATTCCTCTCTTTCACCATCATCCCTGGAGGCTCTTAGGGTCTCCATTGCCCATCCATGACCAGATCAATTTTATGCCCTTCTCCTCATCAATACCTTCATATCACAGTCTTCCAACAATTGCTGATCATTGAAACCCTACATTTTTTCTTTTTTTCAATATCTTTTATTAAAGATTTTTATTTTCAAAATATATGCATGGATAACAACATTTCAACATTTACCCTTGCAAAATCTTGTGTCCAAATTTTCGCCTCTTTCCCCCCCATCCCCTCCCCTAGATGGCAGGTAATCCAATATTTGTTAAACATTCTACTTTTTTTTCTAAGTAATGCCACAGATAATATGAAGCTTTTTAGTCCCAGAAATTTTATTTTCTATTCTGAATTTCCCTAGAGTATATCTAAGTATATTGTCACACTATCCAGCCAAGTTAAACATTTTTGTTTAACCTTGGGATCATACACACACACACACACACACACACACACACACACACACACACACACAATTTATATAACATGAATAAGCTTATACCCAATTAACTTTGTCCATGAACTAATTTTGTTTAACTTCATTATATATAAAGAAAAATCTTTCTGTACATAAAAGGAAAAGGGAATCAGAGATTAATATACAGAACTTGGCTGAGATATTTTTTCCCCTTATTTGCCTCTACAAATAGCATATATAGCTAAGATTTATTTGGGTGAAAAGGAAATCCTGGGAAGAGAGCATGAAAGAATGAATCCATCTTAACTCTTACATAAATAACTTATAGTCTACCTTACTGACATTGAATCAAATAGTGAAACATACTGCATCCTTTGTCTGGATATTGCTTTTAGACTATAGAGTCATCTTTGCTTTTGCCTCATTACAGAGCCAAGAATTATGCAACTTAATGGAGAAAGATTTTGTTCAATGGTTGTCTTAGTTGAGGGTTCCCTATGTTCTCTGAACACTTTTCAGTAACAAAAAAGTGTTTTGAATCCATAGAATAATTTAATATACAATTTAAAATATTCTTTATAATTATTTACTGTTTAAGGCATCATAAAAGAACTTTTATTGTGCCCCCCACCCTTGGATCACTATTGTTCACTAAAAGGAAATGACATAGTTCAACTTTCAAATTTAACAAAAGAGGATATCAAGAGGTAAAAATGAAGTGACTTGCTCAACATTACCCAAATCTACTGATTCTCAGTCCAGTGCCCTTTTTTTTTCTATATTAGAGGTGCCAAACACAACAGGGTTATAGACCTCCATGGAAGCCCACATCATTCCCAAATGTGGGCAAGAGTATTAAAATATAATTGGAAAATACTTAAAATAAATAAAAATACAATGGAACATACATAATGTTAATATGTGGTTTTCTAAGTCAAAATATGTTGACTTAGAATAAGGAATCCTTATATATGGTTTAATGACCTCCTATTTCTATCGAAGTTTGATACCATTGTTCCATGACATCCTAAGGAACCAGGAAAGTATTTAAATGTATGTACATAGGCAGACAGAAAGAACAATGTAAGTAAATACCTGGTAACTTCATTTTAATATTATTTCTATATTCTTTACTTAACACTTTAAGCTTTATTACTCTCAAGGAAAAAGCTCCAAATGCCTAGCTTGTAACTAAAGATGTCAATAGTTGGAGAAGTTAGCTTTCAAAGATTTTTCCTTGCATTTTTCTTTTAAGCTAATGAAATATGATGCCAAAAGTCTTGTTATACAGTAGCCAAGTTCCATTTTCAACAAGAACCAGTAAAACTGTCAAAGACAAACTGTTTTCCATCATAAAAATGACTAGATCTCACATAAATACAACAGCAGAGAGCTTCAAGCCTAAATAACCATGTAAATGGGCTCAGCATTTCTTGAGACAGATGGTGGATAACATACTGATGGCTTATGAATTTCAAAAAGACTGTCCTCCAAAAAACAACGAAAAAAGTCACTGTAGAAGTATATTTAAAATATTGCTAACATTGAAACCAAAATAGAAAAATTGCATCAATAAAAAAATGAAAAAGATGGAAAGCAAGGACATTTAGATTAAATTTTAATGACTTTGGGAAGAAAACCCTCTCTAAAGTACTATGAACAGAAAGACAAGAATTTCAACAAAAGGAACAGTATTAGTTGCTTCATTCCATTCAAGTTTAAGATTTTGGAAAACTGAAACCTATTGTGTCAATGGACTGTCAACTATGAAGTAGCAAAGTTTATGTAAGATAAAGAATACTTCCTCTGAAATCAAAAGACTGAGGTTTAAATCATGACTGTTATTTACTTGCTATGTGACCTTTGGCAAGTTACAGCATCTCTGAACTTCAATTTCCCCTATTTGTAAAATGAGTGGTGTCAAATTGAAATAGGTGCATACATGTACATATATGGCATTTTTACTTTTAATTATATGTTTTGTTTTTTACATTTCTTTTTTGTATCTTTACTATATGAGAGAAATAATAAATGTAATTCTTGTAATAGCAATAATTTGTAATAGTAAAACAGTTAAGAAGTGGTAATAGTTCAGTGACTTCATATGAGAATATAGGCAACATTTTACATGCATAATCAAACAGATCAAATTATTTAATTGCATACAAATATGTCTATGTGTAGTATATATACATATATATACATTTGTATATAAATATGTATCTGTGCATGTATGCATATGCTTCATTTTGTTCCATAATGCAAAATCTCTTTAATGAACAACATGTTTATTTTTCATCATTGGTCCTACAGTTTTCAAAGTTGTCTTTATAGCACTGTTATTATTGTATATATTGTTCTCCTACTTCTACTCATTTTGTTCTTCATTAGTTTATGCCTTCAAAATTGTTCATTTTTATAACACTGATCTTGCAACAATAAATTCTTCTGATTCTCCTTTTTTGCTCTGCATCTCTTCAAATAGTTTTGCCTTTTTTCAAATTATCTCATTCATCATTTCTTTTAACACAATGGTATTCCACTATATTCATATATTTTTGTATTCCTGTTACATTTCAAATAGGTAAATACAAAGATAAGTCATGCCTCTAAAGTTTAGCTCTAGACTTTTACAGACTAAGTTCCATCTTAGATGCTTCTCCATAATATTTGTCTTTGTGGCTTATGTTAGAATTTGATTTATGTCTAGTGTCTGTGAAAATAATAAAGAGACCTCAGACTTGCAAACACTTTATTGCATCAAAAAGAAATACAAAATATAAAAGACTTGCACCCAAATACATGAGTAATTAAAGCGATTCTCCTTTTCTCTACAGTGAGTCTCAAATTCCATTCACTTTGACTGACTCCCAAATATTGAGAATCCCTTTTTGGTAATTTTGGTAAGGGAGAGTGGGTAGGTGGGTAAGAGGGAGGTAGGAAGACAGATTTAAATAATATACCAGATACTAATGGATCCTTCAGTTCTATGTGTGGTTTTTTATACTTTATCTTTTATTTGTTTTGATATTGTTTCCAAAATAAAATTTATTTTTATCTTTTGTTTTTGCAAAACCTAAATGTCTCCCTATATCCTTTCCTCCCTCCTTCCCATATAACAAAGAAGAGAAAAACTGATCTCTTCTCAAAAAAGTCTGAAAATATATGCAATGCTCCACACTCATAGATCTCCAGTCTCTGCAAAGGAATGAAACAAGATGTCTTCTCAAATCTCTTCTTTGGGATCATGCTTGTTCATTGTAATTTTGCAACATTCCCTGTTGATTGCTCTGCATGATTACCTTTCCATTTACATTGTTACAACAATATAATATTGTTTGGCTGTGTTTATTTCATTATGCATTAGACCATATAAATCTTTCTGTTTCTTGCATTCATCATATTCATATATTTTTTTTTTTGCTTTTTGCTGAGGCAATTGAGGTTAAATGACTTGCCCAGGGTCACACAGCTAAGGAATGTTAAGTATCTGAGATCAGATTTGAACTCAGGTCCTCCTGACTTCAGGGTTGGTGCTCTATCCACTGCGCCACCTAGCTGCCCCATATTCATAATTTCTTGCAGCATAGGAATATTTCATTCTATTCATATACCACAATTTGTTTAGTCACTTTCCTATCTTTTGTTGATATCCAATCTTAATTGTGCCATTAAATTAATTTCTAATGTGTTGAGTGGGCCTATAAAGAATTTATGGAAACACATGAACAAGAATTACACAGGATAAAAGGACCTAGCAAGTTGTAATCTTAATCACTGGAAAAGAACCTCCATTGATAATGTCAGGAATCTGCCTTTGGGAACACACGCATACACGGAGGTTTGCAAGATTTACTCAATACTCTATTCGATGTGCCACCTAGCTGCCTAGCTGATCTTATAAGTGCTTGAAAGCTGCATCCATGGACAACCATTCATTGCTTTCTGCACTACCCTATACCTTTCCTCCTTCCTTATTCCAATTCTTAACCACTGGAAGTATTACACTTAAATCATCTCTCACATGCGTTATCTTTGATAACAAGGAAATACAGGTAGAATTGGAATTGTGTAGTATAAACCTATTTACACTGTTGAGGGAAGGCATTTCATAGTAGGATGGATCAAAAAGTCAACATTATCTCTTCCTACAATTTCCTCTCCACTTCTTTCACCAAACTTAATTATGCTTATTCTTTAAAGCCTAGCTCTAACCCAGTCTCCCTCCATAATGCTTTCTTGGATTACATCCAATCTACTGTGTTTTCTTTCCTCTAAACTGTCACACAAAGGTCACACAGCTAGTAACTGTAGGTGTGGGGATTCATATTTGCTTATATTACTCACTGATATTAATAATCAGAATAGTATAGGAAGGGATCTTAGAGATCATCTAGTCTGATTCACTAATTCTACAGATTAATGGGGAAAAACATAGGTCCATAAAGGTTGTGATTAGAGAAGATGATACAAGTTGTTAGGTACTATAACATACATATATATAATATACAAATTATATGTATACATAATATAGCATTGTTAATTACTTTTGTGAGTGTGTGTGTCTGTGTGTCTGTGTGCATGCCCTAACTCCTAAAAGGAAGCCTAAATATTTTAAATGGAAGGATGAAAGACCAGATGCTTTCAACTGACATAAAATGCTCTAATTTTATTTTATTTTTATTTTATTTTTTTAAATATATAATCATTTTTGAGTTTAATTCTTTACATATATTTTTCCAATACATCATCATAGTACATGATCAGCTTAATGTTCTATTGAATTTTGATCCTCCCATCATCATTTTCTTTCTCATTTGGCTTAATCTGTATGCTGAATTTGACATCGTTAACCATGAGTTCCCTTTCAAAATTGTCTTCTCCTGGCTATATGAAAATAGCCACACTAATACACTGTTGGTGGAGCTTTGCATTGGCCCAATCCTTCTGGATAGCAACTATAGTAGGAATATAGTTCTCAAGAGTTTTCCTTTTTACCTTTTTATGTTTCTCTTGAGTTCTCTATTTGGAGGTCAAATTTTTTGTTCAAATCTAGTCTTTTCATTAGAAATAGGTGAAATTCACCTATATCATTAAATATCCATCTTTTTCCCTGGAAGATGATGCTCATTCTAGCTGGATAACTTATTCTTGGCTGTAATCCAAGTTCTTTTGCCTTTCGGAATATCTGGTTCCAGGCCCTTTGATCCTTCAATGTGGAAGCTGACAGATCCTGTGTAATTCTAATGACAGTTCCTCGGTATTTGAACTGTTTCTTTCTAGCTGCTTGCAATATCTTTTCCTTGGTGCGATAGTCCTGAAATTTGGCCACGATATTCCTTGGGGTTTTAATTTTGGGGTCTCTTTCTGGAGGTGATCGGTGAATTCTTTCAATGCCAATTTTGCCTTCTGATTCTAAAACACCAGGGCAATTCTCTTTCATGATTTCCTGGAAGATAGCATCCAGGTTCTTTTTTTCATCGTGGCTTTCAGGGAGTCCGATAATCCTTAAATTGTCTCTCCTGGATCTGTTTTCCAAGTCAGTTGTTTTTCCTAGGAGATATTTCATATTTTCTTCTATTTTTTCATTTTTTTGTTTTTGTTTAACTGATTCTTGAAGTCTTATTGAGTCATTTACTTCTATTTGTTCAATTTTAATTTTTAGAGTATTATTTCCTTCAGTTATCTTTTTTAGCTCCTTTTGTAGCTGGCCAATTGAATTTCTGGATTCAATGCATTCTTTTTCCATTTTGCCAGTTTTATTTTTCAGTGAATTGTTGTCTTTTTCCAATTCACCAATTTTGTTTTT